>CM054153.1:32443693-32452553 GCA_028751875.1 Rapana venosa | reverse complement strand
CGGGATTTTAACGTGTGCGAAGTTTATTTTCTGTGCGTTGGCATAGTTTTTTAATTTTAATTTATTTATATCATTTTAGTCAAGGCAGATTTTGTCTGCGTAAATTCGGCTGCTTCCCGCGGAGAGCGCGTTGGCCTCAAGAGCAGCGCACCCTTTTTTGTGTATGCCAATGTATTTGTTTCCTATCAAAAGTCCCTTTTATTTTTTTTACAGAATTTTGAGGGAAACTCTCTTTTGCCGTGGTTCTTTTACGTGCGGAATAATTTTGTAAAAACCCCGGGACTCGGTTATCGTTCATCCGGAAAGGACTAGAACCTAACCCCCCTCCGGGTCTAAATGGATGGTATGGGGGGGGGGGGGGGGGGGGGGGTGGGGAAAGGGTTTCGGGGTCCAAACGGGATTGAACCACCGCACATTTCGACCCGGATTTTCGTTTTAGGCAGGGCTTTAAAACCTCTAGATCTCGATCCAATCCGAATACAGGGTTAGTTTGTAAGTCGCAAGCCAAATGGATTTTTTGTGGGAGTATTCAGTACTGTGTTAATTTCCGGGGAAAGGGAAATTCTCCTTGAAAGGGTGTCTGGGTTGTGGCTCGAACCGGGCTCGAACCCGGGGTCGGTAAAGTGTCAGCGCAAACCCCGTTTCGAACAGGTGGTTGGGTAAAGTTGTCCCGTAAAGGGGTTCTGGGTTCGATTCCCACCCTCGCCCTTTCTTCTCATTTTGACGCCAAAATCGAACTGAATGTCAAAGTCCTTCGGATGAGACAATAAACCGAGGCCCCGTGTGCGAAAGCATGCAGAACATCTTGCGCACACGTTAAATCCTGTTCCGCTTTTCGAAAGAGTAGGCCATCGTATGCCGGTGGGAACAGATGACAAAATTTACAAAACCGCATACATACGGGAACTGGATGTAAAAAAGCACATGAGTGCTTATTCCATTATCCTCGATATTTAAAAAAAAAAGTCATCTGAGCGCTTTGATTTGTTGCTTTACAAGATTCAGCGCTATATAAGTTCCATACATTATTATTATCATTATTATTATTATTTTTATTTTTATTATTATTATTTTATTATTATTAATTTTTAAATTAATTAATTATTAACCACTAGGCTATTCTGTTTCCCCGAATTTTAGAATAACACTACAGTACCCCTACGTTTTTTTTTTTTATACAGTTATAAAGAAAACCAAATGTAACAGAAGGGCAGAGGCTTACGTGACTTTCGTCTCAATTTACCCAAAGCAGATGCTCGATAGTCTGTGCCAGCGCTGAGAAAGGATAGAGATGCCAGAAATAAATACAGGGGTTGCAGACTAAGTCGTATGAAGTTAGAACGGGACTGGTACACTATCACAGGGGAAGGGGGGGGGGGGAAGAAAGAGGGAGGAGAAGAGACAGAGAGAAGGGAAAGAAGAGAGAGAAAGAGGAGACAGGAGAAGAAAAGGGGAAGGAACAAAAGAGAAAAGGAGCAGAGAGGGACAGAGAGAGGGAAGAGAAAAATTTGAAAAGGGGGACAGGAAGAAGGGAGGAGAGAGGAGAGGAGAGAGAAAAGAGAAGGGGAGAGAGAAGAGAAAAGAGAGAGAGGAGAGGAGAACAAAGAGAGGGGAAAAAGAGAGAAAGAGGAAAGAGAGAAAGAGTGAGACGGGAAAAAGAAGAGAGGGAGAGAGAGAATTTAACACAACTTCAAATGTAACTGAAAGTAAGTAACACACCCCACGCACCCCACACAAACGCACACACACACACCACACACACTACACACAGCAAAACCACACAAACACACGTTTACTCACGCACGTACACACACACACACCAAAACCACCACACACACACACGCAGCTTTACAAACCCAAATAAATCTAGCAAAAAAATCAAAAACAGATGGATTAACCAAGATTTCCGACACACTAGAAAACAGACGATTAATTGGAAATTCTTACTACAAGCTTAAATCCTACACTACTTTTTAGACTTTCCAAAACACCACTACCCCCCCCCCCCCCCCCCCTCCCCTTCCAACAGAAGAAAAAACAAGGAAAAACAACCACCGACAAAGCTTTCAAGTGTCATTTTTAGAGCCTAGTCCTAGAGACAAGATTAGGAAGCACAACATGAAAATCACATTACACTGGTATCATTATCATCTTTACCTATAGAATCCTTTTTCAAATTACAGAAACTGACTAATGAATACAAAGGTGTCTGATGTCCAGAGCAACCAGGTCCAGTTGTGTGTGTGTGTGTGTGTGTGTGTGTGTGTATGTGTGTTTGTGTGTGTTTGTGCGCGTGCGTGTGTGTGTGATTCACTGTGCGTGTGTGTGTGTGTGTTATTTATTTGTTTATTTGTTATCTATTTTTTAAAACTTTTTTTTTTTTCTTTTGGTGGGTGTGTTTTGTTTTTTTTTTTGTTATTCATTTTTTTTATTATTTTTTGTTTTTTTTAGTGTGTGGATATGTGTGTGTATGTGTTTTTTCTGTGCTTTTTTTGTGCGTGTTTTGTGTTTTTGGGAAAAGTGCGTTCAAATGTAAATGTTTTTGCGTCTGGGTTTGTTCGATTTCACCGTCACTGTGAAAGGGAATTTGTTGGTTGGTTTGGTTTTGTTGAGCGCGCGCGCGTGTGTGTTTTATGCGCTGGGGTTTGTGTAGTGTGTGTGGTATCGCGCGTGTGTGTGCTTGTGTGTGTTTTTTCTCGCGTGTGTTGCACAGTTTTGTTTAATTTGTCAAAATGTAAGGTTTCCCAAAACGTGTTGCTTATAAATGTAAACTTTACTTTATTGTGGGTTCTTCTTACTTTCATGCTTCTCGGGGAAAAACAGTGCTTTGGGATAATGCTTTTTTTTTTGGTTTTTTTGGGGGTTTCGTTTCGGGGTTTTTTAAAGTCGGAAGATTTTTTGCTTTAAAATTATCTTTGTTTTTACGGCCTACTGGGGTTTAAGCCACGTCTGACTTTCGGGCCTTTGAAAAAAGGGTTAAAGGGGTCCCAAAACCTAAAAGGTCGTAGGGGAGCGGCTTTCAAAAGACCTAACTTTTTGGGGGCCCAGCTTTTTTGAGGGCGGCCCCCTCTCCTCTCCTGCTGCTTTCCCTTTTCCCTGACCCAAAAGAGGGGGGGTACCCATTTACAGGGGGTGAACGGGGGGAAACTTTTACTGAACCCAAGGCGCCCCAAAACGGAAACCCACCCAAACTGGAACCACGCTCGACGCTGCTTAACTTGGCTGGGGGGGGGGAAAGCGATTGCTCCGACCACGGGAGTACCCCGCCCCAAAAAGCCCAGAAAATCCCACCCCATTAAAAATTAAAGAGACAGGGTGAACATTAAATTTTGACATCGCGCCTTTTAAATGAATTTTCGGGGACAAAAAAAAGTCAGCTGCAATATTACTTTCAAGAAAAAGTTTGACCCGTACAATTGGAGTTTTTTTTTTAAAAAAAAATGCAAAATCTTTACCCCTTTTTTTAATATCAAAGGGGAGAAAGGGGAAAATTGGGTTTTTATCAAAGTGGAAAAGTTTGCTAATTTTTATCAAAGGGGGGATAGTAGCTTTTTTTATCAAAATGAGAAGGAAAAAAGCAGCTTTTTCTTTTCAAAAAGGGGGGAAAGTGGCTATTTTTTATAAAGTGGAGAAAAGTAGCTATTCTTATCAAAAATGAGGGAAAAAAAGTAAACTTTCTTATCAAAGTGAGGGCAGGAGCTTTTTATCAAATGAGGGAAAAAAGCTTTTCCTATCAAAGTGGGGAAAAAAGTAGTTATTCTTTCAAAGTGGGGGGAAAAATTGCTATTCTTATTCAAAGTGGAGGAAAAAAATAGCTATTTTTAACAAAGTGGAGACAATGCTATTCTTATCAAACTGGAGACAATGGGTATTTTATCCAAAAATGGGGGATTGTAGGGTTTTTTTATCAAAGTGGGAGAAAGTAAAATTTTTTTATCAAAATAGAGAAAGTAAACTAATTTTTTTTTTCGTCAAGTGGCAGTTGCTTTTTCTTATCAAAAGGGGGGAAAGAGCTTTCTTACCCAAAATGGGGGAAAATAACTATTTTAATAAAGGGGAGGAAAGTAAAAGGCCAAAGTTGGGGGGAAAATTTAGCCCTTTTTACCCCCTAACCTGGAAACAGACCCGAACCCAAACCCTTTTTTACCCCGGGTCCCCCGCCTAAAAATTAATAAAAAGGATTTTTCCCCCGGGGGCCCCCTTTTCTTTTAAAAAAAAAAAAAAAAGGAAGTTCCCTGCCCCCCCAAAGGCAAGGGAGGCCCGGCGGGAGGCCCCAAAAGACAAAGAAAACAGAACAAAACGGCGGAAAACCCCAAAGGCACACCAAAACACAGGCCTAGTCAAAAACACAGCACACAACACACACAACACAAGGCACACACAGAACAGAGAAAAAGTCACACACAACACAGGAAACATACACACCTTTTTAAAACCACAAACAAACAAAACATAAAAACCCAACACACCAAACACCCCAAACCCCCAAAAAAGAAAAAGGGAAATTAAAAAAAAAAAAAAATAAAAAAACCAGGGTTTTTAAGGTACCTTTTGTTGGGAACCCTCAAAAAAAAAACCGCAAACCCCCGGGGCCGGGGGGCATTTCCCCCAAAAAAAAAAAAAAATGAATAAAATAAATAAAAAATTTTAAAACACACCCACACACCCACACACAAAAAAACCAAAAAAAACCTTTCACCCCCCCCCCCCACCTCCCCCAAAAAACCCCCCAAAAATTTTTACTTTACCTGGTAAAAAGACGAAACCCCCCTTTTTCCCCAACCCCCCCCCCCCCCCCCCCCCCCCCCCCCCCCCTCCCCCCCTTTCCCCCCCCCCCCTAATTTTTTTGGGGGTATTTTTCCCCAAGGCCAATTTTTTAAAATTTAAAATTTCGGGTTTTTTAAGTTTTTCAATTCTCTCTCTCTTTTTCTCTCTCTTTTCTTTTCTCTCTCTCTCCTCTCTCTTTTTCTCTTCCCCCCCCTCAAACCAACCAAAAAAACCCCCAACACCCCCCCCCACACACCCCACACACACAAAAACACACACACACACACAAAAACACACACACACACACACACAAACCCACACAAACGATATTCCCAAAAAGAATTTGGGAAAAAAAAACTACGACTCGAAGTGCCAAGATGAAATTTTGCCTCCCTCTAAAAACAATAAAAATGTATGGAGAAAATTTTTTTTTTAAAAATTTTTTTAAAAATTTTGGGAAAACAATTATTGAGTTGAAATGAATTTTTAAAATGAGTAAACAAACCTTAAGGGAAAAGGGGGAAAATAAGGAAAACACCCTGTTCAGGTGCGAAAAAGAGGAAGGGGGAGGGAGGAGGGGGGGGCGGGGGGAAAAGGGGGAAAAAGGGGAGGGAAAAAAAAGGGGGGGGGGGGGGAAAAGGGGGCGAGAGAGAGGGGGAAGGGGAGAGAAGATTGAGGGGGAGAGGGGGGAGAAAGGGAGGAAAAGGGGGGGAAAAGGGAGAAAGAGGAGAAAGGGGAGAAAGGAGAGAGGGGAAATGGAAGGGGGGAGGGTGTGGGAGTTTTTTGGAGAGAGGGGGGGAGAGAAAAGGGGGGGAGGAGGGGAGAAGAGAGAGAGGAAGAGGGGAGAAAATGAAAGAGAGGGAGGCGGGGAGGAGGGAAAAAGAGAGGGGGGTGGTGGGAAAGAGGGGGGAGAGAGGGAAGCGGGGAGAGAGGGGGGGGGGGGGGGAAGTGAGGGGGAGAGAGAGAGGGGGGGAGAGAGAGGGGAGAGAGAGAGAGAGGATAAAGTGAGAGAGGGGGAGTGAGGAGGAGGAGGGGGGAGAGGGAGAGAGAGAGAGAGAAATGAGAGAGGGGGAGTGAGGGAGAGAGGGGGGAGTGAGAGAAAGAGAGCGGAGAAAGGAAGGAGGAAGAAAGAGGCAGAGACAGAATTAGAGAGGGCAGGTCAGTATTAAAATAACCGCTGTACAGTATGCCTACAAAAAATGAGACAAACAACAAACAGGAGAGAGAGAGAAGAGAAGAGAGAGAGAGAGAGGAGAGGAAGAGAGAGAGAGAGAGGGGGAGAGAGTGGAGGAGAGAGAGGAAAGAGGAGAGAGAGAGGGGGCGGGGCAGAAGAAAGACACAGAGAGACAGAGAGAGGTAGAGAGAGAACAGACAGACAGATAGACAGAAAGATATACAGACAGGCAGACAGACAGACAAATAGAAGCAGAGAGACAGACAGACAGACAGACAGACACAGAGACATAGAAGATAGAGACAGAGAGAGAGAGGCAGAGACATAGAGAAACAGAAAGAAAAACAACAGAGACAGAGAGAGAGAGGATGGAAGGAGAAGGAGAAAGGAAATGAAGGCAAAAACAAAAATGGCAGAAACTAAAGGAACAAACAGACAAAAAGCCAAATCAAACAAAGCAAAACAAAGCAGACAAAAAGCGCTTACTTGACATTTTAAAAAGCCAAGACAACGGAAAGTAATTAAGCATATTTTTTTTTATACCTACCTGTTCCTGTGATACATTGTTTTCTCCTTCTTCATTTTCTTTTCAGCGGGGGCACTGTGTTGTTCCATGCTTTGAATTGTAGATTTTAAAATATTTTGGTTTTCCATGTTTGTATTTTTTTTATTTTCTGAAAGACGCCATAGTTTCAAATGATGTGTAAAGAATGTTGTTTACTTTTTTAGGGGAAGCGATAACATCCTTTGCATCCTATTCTCTCTCTCTCTCTCTGCTTTTCTCTCTGTCTGTCTGTGTGTCAACCTTTCTCTCTGTCTCTCCCTCTTCACTCTCCTTCTCTATCTCTGTCGCTCTCTCTGTCGCTCTTTGTCTATCTCTTTGTCTCTATGGAAATATTGAAGGTGATGCTGATGTAGATGATGAAGGTGATGATGGTGATGATGATGTGGATACTAAAGGTGACGATGGTAACGATGGTTTAGATGGTGAAGGTGATAGTGGTGACGATGACTATGATGGACGTGACAAAGATGAAGATGGTGACAATGATGTATATATTGAAGATAACAATGATGAAGATGATGATCATGACCATGATGTAGATAATGAAGACGATAATCGTGATAATAATAATTATACAGGTTGAAGAAGATGATGGTAGCGTAGATGATGAAGATGATGTTGATGATGATGACGTAGAGAATGAAAGTAATGATGGTGAAGTTGATACACTTGCTGCAGCTGCTGCTATACGTACTGAAGATGCTGATGGCGATGATTATATAGATGCTGAAGAGGATGATGGGGATGATGATGATGATGATAGAAACGTTTACTGCAATAATGTCTACCACCCCCTTTCCCCAAATATGTTTTGTATAGTGGCCAAGGCGGAAGTGCAATAACACTTTTCAGTGTCCAGTGTTCTCTGTTCTTCTATCTCTCTCTCTGTCCCTGTGTCTCTGTGTTTCTCTCTCTCTCACGCACACACTCGTACACGCACACACGTATACACAGACACGCGCGCACACACACACACACACACACACGTGCACACGTGCACGCACACATGCACGCGCTCGCGCGCGCGCGCGCGCGCACACACACACACACACACACAACACAGAAACAAGCCTGAAGAAATATTTTCTGTCTCCAGAGTTTTGTGTACAATAACTACGTTCTTGGTGTTGCCCTTCATCACCATCTTCTGCTTATTGGGTCACGGGATAGCCTAGTGGCTAGAACATAGCGCTCGCAACCTGACGACCCGAGTTCGATTCCCATTCAAGGAGATATTTTCCCCTGGAGTTAACATCAGTGCAGACTCCACTCTCCCCAAAAGTCCTTCGGATGAGACTATAAACCGAGGCCCCGTGTGCGAACCCACGCAGAACATTTCGCACACACGTTAAAATCCCGTTCCGCTTTTCGAAAAAGTAGGCCATTGTGTGTCGGTAGGAACAGATGGCAAATTTACAAAACCGCATGCACACGGGGACTGGATGTAATAAAGCACAAAAATGCTTATTCCGTTATCCTCGATATAAAATAAATAAATAAATAAATAAATAATAAAACAAACCTTATTTCAAGGTTTATCTGTAATCTGTGAAGTTTTTATCAATACACTGTGATGATTTCTTTTACCCATACTATTATAATCTGTATTTTTATTTCTGTCGGATTATGGCTGCCTATAGTTATGACATTGTACTTTAAACGGGGAGGTGATAGCTCAGTGGCCAGAGCACTCGCTTTCTCCCACAGCCAAAGCAGCATCGAGCGTGGTTATCCACTTGGATGGGTGACAGTTTGCGCGCCTTGGCTTCAGTATAGTCCTCCATTTCACTCAGCTGTAAATGGGTGCCTGCCCTCTTAAGGGTATGAGAAGGTAAAACAGCGAGGGGGAGGAGATGGGCGCCACCCTCATTAAGCTGGCCCCTTGAGAAGTTGAGGTCTCTAATGCCTCGCTCTCCTACGACATTATAAGTGTGGAGACACCTATACCTTGACCTTTTATATGGCATTGTACTTCAAGCCATCCACGCACGCAAACGTTTCGTTCAGTGTGCTTCTTGTATGGTTTCACACTGATCCTGAGGTAGTAATCAGTAATAAAAAGAGTGCATACATTACGGATAGACCCCCAGGGTATTATGCTGGAATACCAGTTAACTGATATGTTTGTTGAAGTTTAAGGTAGGCTTTTGATTTTCATCACTTAACAAGTAATGATTTAGCGCACGTAAAAGAACCCACGACAATATGGCAGTTGTCCCTGGCAACAATCTGTAGGGAAAAGCTAATCTGACAGGGAAACATAATTATACAGTTGCACCCAGGAAAAGAAATATGGGTAGCGCTGCTCTTGTAGCGATGCGTTCTCCGCGAGGAGAGAAGGCCCGAATTTCACG
>CM054153.1:32436193-32441193 GCA_028751875.1 Rapana venosa | reverse complement strand
GTATTATCTGAGCGGTTTGGGGTTTTTTTGGCAATGTGCGTGCGTGTATGTGTGTGTGTGTGTTTGTTTGTTTGTGTGTGTGTGTGTGTGTGTGCGTGTGTGAGAGTGTGTGCGTGTGAGCTTGTGCGCGTGTGTGCGTGCGTGCATTCCCTGGTTTAAGTTCGTGAATGCATGTAATTTTCGTGCGTGCGTGCATGTGTGTGTGTCTGTGTGTGTGCATGTATGCATATATATATATTATATATATATATATTTATATATTATATATATATATGTGTGTGTGTGTGTGTGTGTGTGTGTGTGTTTGGGTGGGTGTGGGTAGGTGTCTGTCTGCTTATAAAGCAAGTGTATACGCTTAAGCTTCATTCTGTACACACGCACATGGTTTTGATATTCACTAAGACTGAGACCCCCCAAACAACCAAAAGACCCTTAAACTGCTAAACTACAGATATATTGAATCCAGTTCCTCATTTACATTCCCTTCTTTAAAAAAAAAAAGAGTTAGCCGCCACCACTCACACACACACACACACAAAATTGTCCCATTCTTGTACAGCTGCCAACACCACTGCCCCTACCCAGCTGCTCTGAGGAAGACGGCATGCCCGTCAGATCAATACCTCATCAGCTGAAGTACATGGTCTCTATATGCCTTTTCTCCCTCCTCCTCCTCCTCGTCCTCCTCTTTCTTATATAGAAAAAACCCAACTGAAGAGCGCACATGCTCGTAACTATGAACAGAGCACGTAGAGTTGATCTCACGACAAATATAATGTTAATATTCCTGTTTACCAAAATGACTATGATAATGAATTGGTGTGTGTGTGTGTGTGTGTGTGTGTGTGTGTGTGTGTGTGTGTGTGTGTGTGTGTGGTGTGTGTGTGTGTGTAGTGGGGGGGTGAGGTTTGGAAATAATGCCCCAAGAAGAAATGTTTAAAACCAAAACATCCAGGAAAAAGGCAGGCATGGAGTGACAGCATTGTTCTGGATGGGGTACACTTTTGGGGCTTTCACAAAATCGAAAAAAAACAATGAAAAAGTGAAATACATGAATAAACGAATGAATAAATAGTAAATGTATAATCAGACGTGGTGACGTGAATAAACAAAATAGAAGTACAATCGTGACTAGCAGAATAAAACAAAATAATGAAGAATGAAAAACATATTTTTTAAACTTAATCTGAAAAAAAACAAGCAGGCTTACACAAAAAAGCATTAAAAAATTATAATTGAATTTAACTACTACAACGTTGGATAGGCAGGGAACTGCTTTAAACGGACATAAGCAAACATAACAAACACTGGTACATCAACATTCAAGATGGCGCAGGCCAAAGGTATTTTTTTTCTCTTACTGATGTAAGCTATGCCCCCCAAGCCTGTATCTAAATTCTATTATAATGTAAAATGTTACGAGAAGAATGTCTTTAATCATGACATCGTGCACTCTCCTCTGAAGGAGAAAAAAATATTCTGAATTTGGAGTACGGTTGCCTATGTGGCGAGGTATCTGAAAAATGTCACACACACACACACACACACACACACACACACACACACACACACACACACACACACACACAGACAAGCTTCTGATCCAGTGAGTATTTGCAATCTCACCGTGATTTGTTTCATTATTTTCCTGTTGTTCATATCTGCCCCGGCCATGAAAGCCATATCCAGGCTGCCAGTGTTCCATTTTGTTCATACGACAGACACAATGTAATTGCTGTTTGAATGTTTGACGACAAAGAGAATTTTAGCAACTTCGGTTGCATTTAATTAAAAGCTAAAAATCAACCTCATTAAATCACATCAGAGGTGCAACGACGTCCAGGAGTAAACACAGCACTAAACGACAAAGATCCTAACTCATATCCTGGAACATCTTCTTTTCATCCTTTCTGTTGCTCGTTCTACTCCTTCTTCTTCGTCTTCGTCATCGTAGTCATCATCTTCTTTTCCTCCTCCTCCTCTTTCGTCTTCTTCTTCCTCTTCTTTCTCTTCTTCTTCTTCATCACCATCTTCATCTCACATCCTTTACTTGTTGCTATCTCTTTCTTTCTTTCCTTTCTTTCTTTCTTTCTTTCTTCCTTCCTTTATTACCATATATCTTAGCATCTATGCATATCTGTGCCTTTCAGCCTCATTCTATCTTTTCTTTCTTTCTTTCTTTCTTCTTCCCTTTCATTCTTTTGTTTTTTCCCCTGAACACCTCCTCCTTCTTCTCACATTTTTTTTAGCATCTATGCATGTATGTGCCTATCAACCTCATTCTATCTGTTTTTTCCTTTCTTTCTTCTTCCCTTTCATTCTTTTGTTTTTCCCTGAACACTCCTCCTCTCTCCCTCCCCTTATCCCATCCTCTCTCTCTCTCTCTCTCTCTCTCTCTCTCCTCTCTCCTCCTCCCTCCTCCCTCCTCCTCCTCTCTCTCTCTCTCCTCTCTCTCCTCTCTCCCTCTCTCTCTCCCTCCTCTCTCTCCCCTTAGGTCAGAAACGTCTAGACACGGTGTGTGCAATGGGGATCTGATGGACCCAGCGCCCCAGAGGTCAAAGCCAATCATCAGAATGGAAAGCAGACCATCGCATCCTGACTGACAGCTGTATGATGAAGACTGACATCATAGGAGCCACTGAACACTAGTCAGCTCTCTGAAAGCAAACG
Organism: Rapana venosa; assembly: GCA_028751875.1. NCBI lineage: Eukaryota > Metazoa > Mollusca > Gastropoda > Neogastropoda > Muricidae > Rapana > Rapana venosa. The sequence continues at coordinate 32,438,523 of CM054153.1, read as the reverse complement.
GTCACTACGTTCCTCAGACCGTGTGTATGATAAAAATAAAAGTAGCTGAGCTGATAATAAGGAGCTGAGCTGTTTTGTGGTGTGGTGTGGTGCTGTGTGGTGTTATGTATAATGTAATGGTGATTGATGATAGTTGATGATAGTAATATGATAATGTATGAATTATGTATATGCTGTTTGTAAGATGTGAAGCGCTAGATGAACTCTTTCAATTATATCGAAGTATGAATGTACCATTGAATAACTATGCATTCTGCGTTTTCATCAAGCCGATTTTAAAATTTTTCATTACGGAACATGGCTATGTTTCGAAGCGTGGAAAGGATGTTTAAGTGTGCGTAAGATGTTTTGTGTTGTGTAAGCAAAAGGGGGCTCGGTTTTAGGTGTATCCGAAGGTGTGTGGTTGTTGGATGAAATAGGTATTGTGGTGTGGATGGCTGAGGCAATGGTCAAGTCAAGGTAAAGTTTTTATTTCCAGATGGTACATTGAAAAAGCAATGCATTTGCGTTTTTTTCATCAAGCCATCTATCTAAGAACAAGTTTCTTCATGATTATACGGATGGTGTGGTATGGCGTGCTGTGGTGGGGATGGGATTAGATGGAGTGTGGTTTTTGTGTGGTGTGTGTAAGAAGCAAAAGTGGTGGTGGTGGTGGTGGTGGTGGTGGTGGTGGTGGTGGTGGTGATGGTGGAAATACAACAAAAAACAGCCCCCCCCAAAACCACCACCCACATCTTTCAACTCTAACGAATCATCAGAACGCAAACACACAGCCCCCTCCAGTTTGCTTTTTCTTTCACATTACAAAAAACAACAACTACATAAACACCAAGATCAAACTGGGAACGTCTACATGATCTATCTTCTCAATTACAAGCCCACAACCTCCCTCCGCCCCCACCACCCCCCAGGGTGGAGTTTGGCAGAGTTCCAGCTGTAAAATCAAGACTGATCAATACGAACACTTGTAAGTTTCGGGAGACTTTTGATTCTCACCCTTATGGAAACATCCACACAGCAAGATCAGAGCAAGATGTATATATTTGATCTATCACCTCTATTACATCACAAAGTTCGTGCAATACAGTCTAGCTAGAGTCCAGTGGGTAGAGGCGGAAGGCGATCAATGTAAAAGATAGTTGAGAGAGGGTCAATGTGAAGTTTTTTTGGGGGGATGAGAGTCTGATTTTCTCCAAAGACGGTCTCTATGGTAGACCCTGTAGGTGGTGATTTCGAATTTCCACAGCTACCTTGCAGACCTGAGATATGGAAAAGTGTGTTCAACTTCGAGAAGTTGAGTTTTTTGTAAGACTGGTTTCCAACACAGGCAATGTTGCTTTGATACCCTCCCACACGAGTAAAACTTGGGACGGGATAGCTCAGTGGTCAGAGCACTCGCTTTTTTTCACGCTTAGGCTAAGCCGCATTAAGAGTGGTTACCACGTGGGTTGGGTGACTGTTTCCGCACCTTGGCTTCAGAACAGTCCCCCAGTTCACCCAGCTGTAAATGGGTACCTGCCCTCTTTAGGGTCAGGGAAGGTAAAGGAGCGAGGGAGAGGAGATGGGCGCCACCGCCCTCAATATGCTGGCTCATGGAGAAGCTGAGGTCTCTGACATTTCCCTCCCGAATGACCGCATAGTTTATGGGATCAACTTTACATTGACATTTTACACAGTAAGCCCTGAAAATGTTTAATATGGTATAGTTTGTATCTTCTATACTAGAAAAATACCAACATGTTTCTTATAAAATGCCAATATCATATTAATCCAGGACTTTAGCAATAAAGCTGCTTTTTGTGGGTGTGGTGGGGGGGGGGGGGAGACCGTCATCCGTGCAAGCAACTATTACAGCAAACACTAAAAGATGCTCGAATATAAGGAATATGTCCTGTCTTCAGATTGTGTTGAACTTTACAAAGAAAGATAGCTTTACATTATAGCTGGGTAAAAACAAGCATGATCAAACCTGAACGTGCACAAAGCTGCTCAATGACCATAAACCTTCAAAGTAGGTTAAGTGATGACACGTGAAAAGGGAAAAGCAGTGACAGAGAAAATTTATTAAATACAAACATGTTAGCTTCAAATGTCACAATGGCCATACAGTAAGTTACGCCTACAGGCACAACACACACAACACACCACACACACACACACATACACACACAAACACACACACACACAAACATGAGTGCTTATTCCATTATCCTCGATATAAAAGAATAAATAAATAAATAATAAATAAACACACACGCAGACACGCAGACACACGCACACGCACACACATGCTCACACAAACACACACACGCACACACACACACGCACAC
>CM054153.1:32416193-32431193 GCA_028751875.1 Rapana venosa | reverse complement strand
GCAGATTATTGTTCTTAGTTCCATTTGTGAAAATCCAAAGTGGGAACGAAGAATATGTCTAAGGTCAGAATAAGAGGAATTACAGAAAGAGTATCTAGAATCTATTTGTTTTTTCCTAACATGTTTCCAGCATGCATTCTCGACGATGTTATTCCCCTCAATAACATTATATATATATATATATATATCTCTCTCTCTCTCTGTGTGTGTGTGTAATGTGGTGCTGTGCAGTGCTGTGCTGTGCGGTGCGGTGTGGTGTGGTGTGGTGTGGTGTGGAGTGGAGTGGTGTGGAGTACTGTGGGGTGGGTGGGTTGGACGTGACTCAGGTGGTATGGAGTGGGATGGTTTGGGAGTAGTGTAGTAGCGCCTGAAGTGGCAAGGTGTATGGTGTAAGACAGTGTGATGTGGCATGGTGTGGTGTGATGTGGTGCATCAAAGTGTATCATCTCTCTCTGTCTGTCTTCCCCTCTCTCTCTGTCTTTTAAATACAGTGAGTGAGTAAGAGTGAGTGGGTGAGAGACAGAGTGTGTGCGCGTGTGTGTGAGTGTGTGTTTTGTGTGTAAGTGTAAGTGTGAATGCACACTTATGCAAGTGAGTGCATGTGTGTATGCATGTGTGTGGCTTTAAGTACATGTCTTTGTACATTCGTTTCACTTTAAACTACCTCTTTTCTTTAAAAGAGCATGAGAACTAAGCTCTTCAGTCAAGATAAATTGAGCACACGCAGCCGATCTTAAGTTCAGATACATCTTACTGCTTGAAGTACAAGTCTTTGTACATTCTTTGTCACTTTAAACCATCTTTTCCCCCTAAACCCTTCAGTCAAGGTGACTTGAGCACACACAGTCGATCTTAAGATTAGTTGCACTTTCTTCCAAAATTGAATAGCTGTAGAATGGAAAGGGTATAGAATGCTAAGAAAAGAAGCCTTAAAACTTGTCCTGATAATGAAAGGAGTCCAAAGAACAGGGCAGACTTAGATTTATAGCACTGTCCTGAGAGCTTACACTTTTAGAGTATCACAACAAAAAATAAAATGGCATGAAGATAAAGTAAAGCACAATGACATTAAAGTGATTGAAAATAAAATGAAATAAACAGAATAAAACGAGGTAGAAGTAAATTGGAACAAACACTTGTAGACGGACAATTTGGAAAAGGATAGCGATGGGCCAGAAAATAATTTAAAAAGCAGAGAACCGCACAAAAACAAAAACAAAGACAATACTGCCAGTACTGATTTCAACAATCAATGCACGCACGCACACATGCACTTATACACAAACACACGCATACATACATACACAGAGACACACACGTACGCAAGCAAACATATACACACACATGCACAAACACGTGTATATATACATGCATGCACATGTACAAATAGAGAAAGAGAGAAAGAATACTAACAGGAGAGAAAGAGAGAGCAAGAGAAAAAGAAAGAGAGAGAGAAGAAAGAGAGAGAGAGAGAGAGAGAAGAGAGAGAGAGAGAGAGAGAGAGAGAGAGAGAGAGAGAGAGAGAGAGGAGAGAGAGAGAGAGAGAGAGAGAAACACACACACACATACACGCGCGCAGACACACACACACGCACACTCTTCTTTTCCCCCTCTCTTCCTTTCTCTCTCTCCCCAACACCATCCCTCACTAACCCCCTCTCATCTACCCCTCTCCTAAGTCTCGAAATTCTACACTTGGTGTGCACACTGGGGAACTGACCCAATCGCCCAGAGGTCAGAGCCAATCATCAGAATGGAAAGCAGACCATCACATCCAGACTGACAGCTGTATGATGAAGACTGTGAACATCAGAGGAGCCGTTGAACACTAGTCAGCAGTCTGAAATGAAACGATCCCTCGGTTCCTGAGACTGTGGGTATGAGAAATATATCCTCTCCACAAGAGGAGAGTTGTGGGAGGGATTTGGTCCGTGATGTGTTTACGATGTGTGGTGTAATGTAGTGTTGTGTATGTGGATTGGTAGGGTGTGGTGTGGTATGGTGTGGTTTGGCGTGGTGTGGTGTGGTGTAGAGTGGAGTGGAGTGGAGTGGAATGGAGTCTCACATTGCACTGTTAGATATATATAGTTTTGTTTTGTTTGTGTTGCATTTTTTTCTGATGGGTTGGGTTGTAGCGTCCTGTAATGCGATATACTGCACTGCAATGTATGTATGTGCGAGCATGTGTGTATGTGTGTGCGTGTGTGTATGTGTGTGCATTTGTGTGTGTGTTGCACTTCGTTGTGCTGTGTTGTGCTATGCTGAGATATGCTGTGCTGTGCTCTTCTGTAGCACTATGTCCTGTCTTCTAATCTTGCCTTAATTTATAGTCACAAAATCCTTATTTGGTGGTAAGATTCATTAGGCTGTTTTCTTCTTGCCGAGAATGGCTTTAAGATTTACATCTCGAAGTTTTATAATTATCAACAAACACAGAGCGACAGAGAGGAGAGAGAGAGAGAGAGAGAGAGAGAGAGAGAGAGAGAAGAGAGAGAGAGAGAGAGGGGGGGGAGAGAGAGAGACAGACAGACAGACAGACAGAGACAGACAGTACACAGCAGACAGAGACACACAGACAGACACACAGAGACACAAACAGGCAGACAGACAGAGACAAAGAGACAGACAGAGACAAACAGATACAGACCCAGATAGAGAAAGAAGAGAGAGAGAGAGAGAAAACCAGAGAAAGTGAGGGAACAGAGGTAGAAAACGGGAGAGAGAGAGAGAGAGAGAGAGAGAGAGAGAGAGAGAGAGAGAGAGAGAGAGAGAGAGAGAGAGAGACAGACAGACAGACAGACAGACAACAGGCAGCCAGACAGACACAGACAGACAGGCACAGACAGACAAGAAAAGAGAGAGAGAGGGATGGAGGAACAGACAACCACATACAAAAAACAAAGAACTCTTTCTTACCAAAACAAACCCCCACAACACAACGGTACAATCAACCCTCCAACATCACAACCAGCGCCAACAATGCAGAAGAAGAAGAAGAAGAAGAAGAAGAAGAGAGAAGAAGAAGAAGAAGAAGAAGAAGAAGAAGAAGAAGAAGTAGAAGAAGAAGAACAAGAACAAGACAAGGAGGAGAAGAAGAAGAAGAAGAAAGAAGAAGAAGAAGAAGAAGAAGAAGAAGAAGAAGAAGAAGAAGAAGAAGAAGAAGAAAAAAAAAAAGAAGAAGAAAGACTCTTGAAAACACCCACTCTTCAGACAAGCGATGATGTAGCTTCGAGGGTAGGAGGTATTTCTAAAAGGTCTCTGGCGCTAACAAGTCGTCTGCCTGATGTCACCTGAGATTTTCCACTAATCTACTGATGCTATCTTTTTTTTTGTCAGGGGGAGGCACTTCTCTGGTCTCAGACACAGTCTCATGAATATTAGCCTATACCGTGAGGAAGATGAAGAATGTAGAGAGACTTCTTTCTTGCTTTGTTTTTGTTTTTTTCTCTTTTTGCCATCAATGGTCATATTCCAGGACTAATGATAACAATAGTGATGAGCAGACGAAAAAAAAAAAGAAGAAGAAGAAGAAAAAAGAAGAAAGAATGAAAGAGAGAAGGAAAGAGAGAAATAAAAGAAGAAGTTGAAGAAGAAAAGGAAAGAAATTAAACAAAGACGAAAGGAAAAAGAAATATGAAAAATTAGATAATGAGGTGGTAGAAGAAGAAGAAAAAGAAGAAGAAGAAGAAGATCGATTGATTGATTGATTGATTGACTGATTTATTGAATATTTAATGCGTAAAGAATTAAGCACAATAAAGGCCATTTTACAGTTCTGCCCAAAAAGAAAACAATCTGGAACTAATTAAAAAACAACAAAAAACATAAACAACCGACAAAATAGTGGAAGCTCTACCTTGAGCAAATCAACAAAATCAGATAAAAACTTGGGGGGACAATCCCATTAAACTGAATGGAACATTATTAGAACATCTGCCAAGTTATACACACCCGCGTACACGCAGACGCACAAGCACACTCATGCGCGCGTATGTGCATACACAGGTACTCAGACACTCACCCCTCCTCACTCCTGCCCCCCTCACACACACACACACACACACACACACACACACACACACACACACACACACACACACACACACACACACACACAGAGAAGAAGAAGAAAAAGAGGAAGAATATGAAAACGAAGAAGAAGAATATGAAAATGAAGAAGAAGAAGAAGAAGAAGAAGAAGAAGAAGAAGAAGAAGAAGAAGAAGAAGAAGAAGAAGAAGAAAAGAAGAACAAGAACAAGAACAAGAAGAACAAGAAGAACAAGAAGAGGAAAAAGAAAAAGAACAAGAACAAGAAGAAGAAAAAGAAAAAGAATAAGAAAAGGAGAATATGAAAACGAGAAGAAGAAGAAGAAGAAGAAGAAGAAGAAGAAAGAAGAAGAAGAAGAAGAAGAAGAAGAAGAAGAACAAGAACAAGATTAAGAACAAGAAGAACAAGAAGAACAAGAAGAACAAGAAGAACAAGAACAAGATCAAGAACAAGAACAAGAAGAAGAAGAAGAAGAAGAAGAAGAAGAAAACGAAGAATATGAAAACGAAGAAAAAGAAGAAAAGGCAACAACAGCATGAAAGAAGAAAGAAGAAGAAAAAGAAAAATAACAACAAAATCAAAGAATAAGGAGACGAGTAAGAATACAAAAAGACAAGAAAGAAACAGAAGATTGCATGTACGTATGACTAGAGGTGCAATATAATTATCTACACCCACGTTCCTCCTTGCTCGCAGACAAGACATGTGGGTTAAGGGGCCAAAATATGGAAGCAACCTTTTCCTTGTGTGAAAAAGAATGATGTTGAAGATACGACACAACAAAACATTGAAACAGACCTAACATTTTCCATCACGTTCTATTTCTGGAGAAGTGCACGGATCAGTGTCTTGTGTTTGTATTTCAGGCGAGATGACCTGCTCTTTGCTGAAAAAATAAAGAAACTGTTATTATGACTGTGTTTTCTTTTTGTTTTTTGTGTGTATTCGTTTGAAAATTAGGGTGAGGAATATTAAAAGTTCTTCTCTCATTAAAAGCGTTCGTGTGTGTGTGTGTGTGTGTGTGTGTGTGTGTGTGTGTGTGTGTGTGTGTGTGTGTGTGTGTGTGTGTGTGTGTGTGTGTGTGTGTGTGTGTGTGTGCGTGAAGGAGAGAGAGAGAAAGAGAGAGTTTGTGTTTGTGTTTTGTGTGAGTATGTAAGAGAGAGGGAGGAAGAGAAAAGAAGAAAGAGAGAGGAAGGGAAAGAGCAAAAGAGAGAGAGGGGTAGAGAGGCGGACAGAGAGAGACAGAGAAACAGACAGACATACAGACAAACAGAGAGACAAACAGACAGACAAGCAGAGTAATCACAAGACAAAATTCAACAAAGTCAGAGTGTAGCAGGGGGGAAAAAACAAAACTGAGACAAAATATACACACACAGAGAAAAAACATCAACTCGGGATTAAAACCTGGTTACAAAAGAATTACAACATAGCCAAGCATAATCAGAACCCCCAATGTAACAGTCAAAGGAGTTACACTCGTACGTAAGAAGACGAACTGAAAGCGCTCTTTTTAATCACAATTCAAGACACATTTCAAAGCCTCCTTTGTTAAGTTCTATGTAGGTTAATGGCGCACGATTCTCAAGGGGTGTTTTACAACATAACGTGCGTTCCAATCCCTTTGCTTTCTTTAAGTTTCATATAACATTCATGCTTTTTATACAGGGAATATTCAAATAGAGATTTTCTTTTTAAAAGGCAGCCAAATTAACATATCTAGATTTACGCGCGCACCCACACACATAAACATATCCAACCGTGATCAGATAGTCTGGTTCGCTCGCTCACGGGTGCAAATACACACTCACATACACTCACTCACACCCACCACCACCACTTCCACCATCCAAACACACACACATACACTAACACACACCACAACACACACACTCATAACACACATCACAACCACCACACACATACACTCACTAACCACCACACCACTACCACCACCCAACACAAACCACTAAACAACACTCACAAACACACACTAACTCACACCCACCACCACCACCACCACCCCCAACACACACACACACACCACACACACACACACTAAACACTAACACTAACACACACTCACAAACACACACACTTACATACACTCACTCACACCCACCACCACCACTTACCACCACCCCCAACACACACACACACACCACACACTTACACACACTCACAAACACACACACTCGCTCACACACACCCCACATCACTACCACACCCCCAACACACTAAACACACACTCACAAACAACACACACAACACACACACACTAACACACATCACAAATACACACACACACACTCACTCACTCACACCCACTTCCACTACCCCAACACACAACACACACTCACAAACACACACACACCACCACCACTCACTCACCAACACCCACACCCACCACCACCACTACCACCACCCCCAACACACTAACACACACACCACACACTCACTCACACCCACCACCATATACGACCACCCCAAACACACACACACACACAACACACACACACACACACACACACACCACACACACACACACACCACACCACACACACACACATACAAACACCACACAACACACAACACACACCATCACTCACACCCACCCCACCACCACCACTACCACCATCCCCAACACCAACACACACTCAAAACACACACACAACTCACTCACTCCCACCCCACCACCACCACTACCACCCACCACCAAACACACACACCACACACACACATACAAACACTCACAAACACACACACACACTCCATCACTCACACCCACCACCACCACTACCACCATCCCCAAAACTCAACACACACTCACAAACACACACACAACACTCACTCACTCACACCCACCACCACCACTACCACCACCACCAAACACACACACACACACACACACACACACACACACACACACACCACACACACACACACTAAACACACACTCGAAAACAACACACTCACCTACACCCACCACAACCACCACTTTCCCCAACACACACACACACACACACACACACACACACACACCACACACACACACACACACACACACACACACTAAACACACACTCACAAACAAACACACACACACTACACCCACCACTACCACTACCACCACCCCAACACACACACACACTCACAAACACACACACATCACACCCACCTTCCCAAGCACATTCACAAAACACACACACATCCCTCAAACCCCAACTCCCCTAGACACCCCCCACACCACCACCCACACCAACACACCCAACACACACACACACATAACCACACACACACACAAAACACCACACACACACACACACACACACACACACACTCACAAAACACACACACACTCACACTCACACCACCACTACCAACCTTCCCAAACACAACAAACACACACACAACAACCCCCCACCAACTCCCCATTAGCACCCCCCCCCACACCACCCCCCCCCCAACACACAACACACACACACACCACACACACACACACACCACACACACACACCAAAACACACGTTCCTCCTCTTTCTCCTATTGCTCTTTAAATCTTTAAATCTCCCCCCTTAAGGCCAGCCTCTCAGACAAAGCCACCATGATTCTGGTAATCCCAGCAGACATGCGAGAACAGATACAATCTTCACACAGACGCAGTCATAACAGGATGGAGAGAAATGTCTTTTTAAAAAGCCGTCTCACTTCTTCTTCATCGAACGCTCGGACAGCAACTATTGTCATTGTCTGTCGTATGAGCGAAAATGAGTTGGGCTGCCGTTAAGCGCCTGACAAGTCAGGCCTAGCGCATCCGACTTTGGTGTAGGGGAAAATCTTGTAAAATCTCTTTTTACGTCTTCTCATGAAAAGCGGCTAGCAGAGTGTAAAGAGAAGAGTTTAATGGATCGTTGGTCTAGTGAAGCCTGCCTAGAAAGCAGGAAGTGTGAGTTCGATTCCCGTGTGTGCCCGATTTTTTGTGTGTGCCTTTATCTACTTAGACCTTGAGTGGTGGTCTGAGTTCTAGTCTTCCCGCTTAGATGATTGATTGAGGTCTTATGTGCAACATGTATTCAATGCACGGAAGAGTCGATGACAAGAAGTGAGTTATTCATATGCAAAAGTCTTGTCGGAAAAAGGCCACTCTCGTAGACAAACGAGATAATTGACACACGATTAAAGGGAAACTGTTTAAATGGGTGGCGCTGCTTTTGCGGCGACGCGCTCTCTTCAGATGTTCCCGCCCGAAATTTACATAGAGAAATCTGTACAGACTGATGGTAGTGCGCGATATAATACAACATGAGCACCAGAGAACAAGAGAAAGTAATAATAATGATAATAATAATAATAATAATAACAATAATAATAATAATAATAATGATAATAATAATAATAATAAAAGTAATAATAATAATAATAATAATGATAGTATCTGAAATTTATATAGCACTGAATCTTGTAAAACAAACAAATCGAAGCGCTTAAGTCATGTGTGTAAGAAATGATCACTGAAATTATGCACGTCTATAAGCAACTGTAAAAGGTAAAGGTGTCCCATAACCTATATGGTCGTAGGGGAGCGAGGCATCAGAGACCTCAGCTTCTCTAGGGGCCAGCATATTGAGGGCGACGCCCATCTCCTCTCCCTCGCTGCTTTACCTTCCCTGTCCCTAAAGAGGTAGGTACCAATTTACAGCTGGATGAAATAGGGGACTGTACTGAAGCCAAGGCGTACAAACGGTCACCCATCCACTTGGTAACCTCGCTCGATGCTGCTTAACATGGGCTGGGGGAAAGCGAGTGTTCTGACCACTGAGCTATCCCGACCCCGAATAACTGTACCATTTATTAAAACATGACCAGCTTTGGATTTTTGTTTGTTTGTTGCCGCATAAGCAAAATTTCACCATTGGTGAACCTCAGAACTCTAACCAATGAAGAAACAAAACTACTACCAGTTTCATTCATCTCACATCTCTGTAACCGCTACCAATGCATATCCAAATCATCTCACATCCACATTGATAGCAATAATAATTCTTGTTCTTGTTCTTGTTCTTCTTCTTCATTATTATTATTATAATAGTAAAAATAATAATAGTGATGATGATGATGATACATTGAATTTATACAGCGCTATATCTTGCAAAAAGCATATCAAAGCGCTGCATTCAACACACTCCTACACATACAACCGATAAGACTTAAAAAATTCAAATGTACTCCCCCCCCCCCCCCACACACACACATACATATACACACATTCGCACACGCACACACACACACGCGCACGAACACAAACACACACATATATATATATATAATATATATATATATATATATATATATATATATATATATATATATATATAAATACATACATACACACATATATATGTATGTATATATAATAATATAATATATAAATATATATATAATATATTATAATATATACATATAAGGTTATAAACATTGGCGGGGTGATAGAGATTTCGGCTGTTGAAGGCAAGGGCAGATATGAGACGAAACAGGAGGGGGAAAGCCTTAAGTCCGCAATAAATATGTCTTGAGGCTGGATCACTACTTTCAATCCTTCTACACACGTTTATTACCACATTCACTCTGACACCTTTGCTGACCCAGCATCAACTGTTAATGACAACCGTCTCGTGAGCAATTCCTATGCAAATGTCGTGCTAAGATCCCATGATTTATTAAGCGGTTGGCCACGTGCATAACATCATCCAATGGCGCGAAAGATTTTTGGGGTGACAGCAGGTTTGATGGTTCTTTCACACAGACTAGACTGCCCAGCAACGGCAGCAGTTTCCGCCCCCTCTTTTCCCGAAATGGTAATTTCACCGAGTTGGATACGAAAAGGACAAGGAGAGAGAGAGAGGGAGAGAGAGAGAGAGAGGAGAGAGAGAGAGAGAGAGAGAGAGAGAGAGAGAGAGAGAGACACACTCACAACACAACAACGGACAGACAGACAGACAGAGACAGACAGAGAAGAAGATGGACTGAGGGAGGAAGGAAGGAGGGAGGTGAAGAACGAGAGATAAAGAGAGTGAGAGAACTCTAAATTCTGCAAAGGATTTTATGTACCCAACGTCAACACGGAGAGGGAGAGAGAGAGGGAGGGAGGAAAAGTATCACTCCCCCCCCCCCCCAACACACACCCCCCCCCCCCCCCCCCCCCCCCCCCCCCCCGCGGGCGTGAGTCAAAAGGGAAGGGTTGATGTATGTATGTGAGAGAGAGAAAGTGTGAGAGAGAAAGAGAGGGCCAGAGAGTGAGAGAAAGTGCAAGGGAGAGAGAGTGCGAGGGAGAGAGAGAGGGGGAGATGAAGAGAGAAGGTGCGTGCGAGGGAGAGAGAGAGAGGGAGTAAGTCAGAACAACAGATGAGGACAAGTGCGCGTGCGCACGTCACACACACACTTTGGGCATACTCCCCAAACCTCTTACTCTCTCTCTCTCTCTCTCTCTCTCTCTCTCTCTCTCTCTCTCTCTCTCTCTCTCTCTCTCTTTCCCTTCCATCTCTCCCCCCTCCTACTCTCCGCTCTCCCTTTCTTGCCCAACTAACTCTGTTTCCTTATTCCTCCTAACTTCATCCACGTTATCCTGGTCTGACTTTCTTTCAAAGTCCTTCTGTCTGTCTGTCTGTCTGTCTGTCTGTCTGTCTGTCTCTCTCTCTCTCTCTCTCTCTCCTCTCCTCTCTCTCTCTGTCTGTGTGTCTGTCTCTCTCTCTCCCTATCTTTCTCTGTCTTCCTGCTCTCCCTATCTCTCTCTCCCTGTCTCTCTCTTCTTCTCTCTCCTCCCTATCTTTCTCTGTCTCTTCTCTCCTCTACTCCCTATCTCTCTCTGTCTCTCTCTCTCTCCCCCTATCTTCTCTGTCTCTTCTCTCACTCCCCTATCTCTCTCTGTCTCTTCTCTTTCTCTCTCCCCCTATCTCTCTGTCTCTTCATCCCCTATCTCTCTCTGTCTCTCCTCTCCCCCTATCTCTCTCTGTCTATTCTCTCTCTCCTCCCCTATCTCTCTCTGTCTCTTCTCTCTCTCCCCTATCTCTTCTGTCTCTCTCTCTCCCCCTATCTCTCTCTGTCTATTTCTCTCTATCTCCCCTATCTCTCTTCTCTCCTCTCTCTCTCCATCTCTCTCTCTCTCTCTCCCTCCCTCCCCTCCCTCCCTCTCTCTCTCTCCATCTCTCTCTGTTCTCTCTCTCTACCCCCTCCCTCCGCTCTCCCTCCCTCTCTCTCTCTCTCTCCATCTCCCCTCTCTCTCTCCTTGACGCTTTCCTGATCTTGCTAAAGCCCAGCCTCTTCAAACCTCCCCCCACCCCTCCCCCTCCCCCCAACCCCCACCCCCCAACCCACCAACCCGGTGCACTGTCATCTGAAGACTCCCTATAGGGGTATGCGTGGGCTGTGTGAAAAGACCCAGTCTTCAAAAGATGCAGGTCAGTTAGTGGAACGCACATCTAGGTCGTAGCGTCAATAATTATTGCTTGCATGATGCATGGTGCATCATCCGGTGGTCTTGAGGTAGCGCATCAGCTTAGAAATATTGTTTTGTTGATGGTTGGGTTGGTTTTTTTTGTGTGTTTTATTCTTTTTATATCCAGGATAATGGTATATGCACTTATGTGGGTGGTGTTGTTTTTTTATATCCAGTCCTCGTGTGTATGCGGTGTTGTAAGTTTTGTCATCTGGTTCCCACTGGCACACAATGGCCTACTCTTACGAAAAGCGGAAGAGGATCTAACGTGTGCGTAAGATGTTGTGCGTGCGTTCGCACACGGGGCCTCGGTTTTATAGTCTCATCCGAAAGACATTTTGGGAGAGTGGAGTCGGTACTGATGTTAACTCCAGGGGAAAATATCCCCCTTGAACAGACTAAAAAGACAGTGACAAGTGTGGGCATTGACACCCACCCCCACCCCCACTCCCCGCTAAAGCCTTTTCACCGTTCACTCACTAAAAAAACCAACTGAAATTGTGGTCTGGGTACTAGTATTTTTTTTTAAATAAGCGCTGGTTTGATCCTTGTAAAATCTCAAAACGTTGTCTTGGTCACCCATCCACTACTATAAAAAATTAGAGTTTTGATCTGGGTGTTAGTCTTTTGAATGAAACGCCAAACTAACTAAGCACTGTAGGCACGTTATTTATACAAAACGAACCTCAAGCGGGCATTCTGAATGATGCCGACTATCAAGAAACATGCAATGTGGACGCTACAGTCTTTTGAATAAAACGCCAAACTAAGTAAGCACTGTAGAACGTTATCTATACAAAACGAACCTCAAGTGGGCATACTGGACAATGGCGACTATCATGAAACAAGCAATGTGGACGCTACAATCCCTTGAATAAAACGCCTAACTAAGTAACACTGTAGGACCCTTTTTATACTAAAGAACCTCAGCGGCATAGTGAATGATGCGACTATCATAAACAGCATCGGAGCTACACGGGATAAGACCGTTACTGGATCAACGGTAGGTCTAAAGTCGCTGGTTCGAATCCCGTCGAAGGCGGTCTGGCAAATTAAGCATGGGGATTTTTTTTTACCATCTTCCAAGTTTAATCTTGCGTCCAGATATGCCAGTGTTTTAAATGTCCCTCGTGTGTGTGTATACACGCATGCGGAAGATCGATTAATATGCACGTACTTCATGTCAGTGGTCGGTTATTTAAGAAAAAGTACATTCCATACACATTTTTGTCTCGTTAAAAAAAAAATCATTTGTAAATAAGATACCTAGTAATGATACATAGTTTCTTATGAAAAAAGCGTTATTGATTTATCAGTTTTAGATTAACAATTACGAAAAACTATGTTATTTACAAGACCAGTTAACAGAAAAAAGATACATAGAGAGTGAACGAGCGAGCGAGACACAGAGACACAAAGAGAGAGCATGAGAAATAGACAGACAGGTAGAGAAACAGAGGAACCATGAAGAGACAGAGAGAACGTGGGCTTCTTCATGCATTGCGCCTTGAGAAACGGAAAGTACTGCATCCTTCAATTCAGTCCTTGTATAACTATCAATTATCTGTCTTCGTCTCCTTCACAATCTGTAACCAACGTTTCTCGTTCTTCTTTTTCTCCTTCGCATTCTATAACCATCGATTACTGTTTTTGTTCTCGTTCTTCCTGTTCTTGTTCTTGTTCGTCTTCTTCTTCACACTCGACAACTATCGATTCTCTTTCTCCCTCTCCTTCACATTCTATAACTATCAATTATCTTTCTTCTTCGTCGTCACATTCTGTAACCATTGACTACTGTTTTTTGCTCTCTTTCTTCTTGTTCTTCTTCTTCACACTCTATATAACTATCGGTTCTCTTTCTCCCTCTCCTTCACATTCTATAACTATCGATTATCTATCTTCTTCTCTTCTTCTTCTCTTCTTCTTTACATTCTGTAACCATCGATTACTGTTTTTGTTCTCTTTCTTCTTGTTCTTCTTCTTCTTCACACTCTATATTACTATTGATTCTCTTTCTCCCTCTCCTTCGCATTCTATAACTATCGATTATCTTTCTTCTTCGTCGTCGTCACATTCTGTAACCATTGATTACTGTTTTTGCTCTCTTTCTTCTTGTTCTTCTTCTTCTTCTTCACACTCTATATAACTATCGGTTCTCTTTCTCCCTCTCTTTCTCATTCTATAACTATCGATTATCTTTCTTCTTCTTCTTCTTCTTCTTTACATTCTGTAACCATTGATTACTGTTTTTGTTCTCTTTCTTCTTGTTCTTCTTCTTCTTCACACTCTTATAACTATCGATTCTCTTCCTCTCTCTCCTTCACACTCTATAACTATCGATTCCCTCTCTTCCCCTGCTTCACACTAAAGTTTGCACACTCTTTCTGGGCCACTAAAGCCAGTCAGTCATCTAAGCTGAGCCTACTCCCGACACCCCCAGCCAGCGATTACGTCATCTCAAGGAGACTGCCATTGGCCAGAATGAATAGTCAATGCGATCTGAATCGCAGCACGCCTAAGAGAAAATCGCAGTGCCAACAAGTTCCAAGTCGCTTGCCTCCTATGACGGTGGGCTATTGACGTCAAGCGAGGACGGGGATAGTCTATTGTTAAGAATTTTGCACTTGCAGTCTTGACGACCCCGGTTCAAATCCCATTCATGGGAGCTTTTCTCCTGAAGTTAACATCAGTGCAGACTTCATGCTCCCCCAAAGTCCTTCGGATGAGACTAAAAACCGAGGTCCCGTGTGCGAACACACGCAGAACATCTTGCGCACATGTCAAATCCCGTTCCGCTTTTTGAAAGAGTAGGCCATTGTGTGCCGGTGGAAACGGATGACATTTTAAACACCGCATACCCACGGGTACTGGATGTAAAGAAAAGCACATGAGTGTTTATTCCATAATCCTCGATATATAAGAATTAAAAAAATAATAGAATAAAATGGTTGGTGTAATGGTGACCATGACGTATTGAATGTCTCTCTGCTTTGCGCTGCTCTTACAGCTGAAAGTTAAGGCTGCGGGAATCATATACTGCTACGTCCTCAGAAAAAAACCTCAACCGTTTCTTTATGAAAATGTGAGATTTGATCTAGAAATTTCCCAAAAAATTATAATAATTGTTGTTGCTTAAAAGATAGAGACACGTTAATAATGTGGCAATCATTTTTATTTTCAGACAATAATTGCCAAGTTTTCGTTGAGTTTGAGTTTGGCTGCCTGTAATGTGAAATATTTGAACCCGCCTGGCATACACACACATACACACACACTCTCTCACTCACTCACTCTCTCTCTCTCTCTCTCTCTCTCTCTCTCTCTCTCTCTCTCTACTCTCTCTCTCTCTTTCTTTCTTTCTTTCTTTCTTTCTCCCTCTCTCTCTCCTCTTTCTTTCTCTCTCTCACATAAGTGCTTATTCCATTATCTTCGAATATAAAGAATAAATAAATAAATAAA
>CM054153.1:32386193-32406193 GCA_028751875.1 Rapana venosa | reverse complement strand
CGTTTTCTCATCATGTTTTCCAATTTTCGCCCAACATTAACTTACCCTTTTTTTGAGTAATAATTGTTTCCACATCATCTTTTTCACGACAAAATAAGATGCGCTGCCTGGGCCTAACTTGTCAGGTGCTTAAAGGCAGCGACGCATTTTCGCTCATATGATAGAGAACAATTATAGTAGTTGTCTGAGAGTGTCAAGGCAGAAGAAGAAGTAGAAGAAGAATGCCTTTTTCATTAACACTTCCATTACGGATGCTATTACCACCTTGGATTTAATGGAGTTTTGAGGGGTCCAGTTTCCAAAGAAATGTCGACCTTTGCCCTTCATGACGTCAGCTTTTCTTGTATTGCCTGGGGTTGTTTATTGAAAGCAAAGACAAGCAGGAACAATAAAAGAAAAAAGAAGACGTGTGCTTAATGAATCTATCTTTTGAGGTGGGTTTTTTTTTTGGGGGGGGGGGGGGGGGGGGTGTATTCTGTTTTCCCCTCATTTTCTTTTTTTTTTCTCTACAAGCCTGTCTTTTATCTCTCTCTCTCTCTCTCTCTCATCTCTCTTCTCTCTCTCCTCTCTCTCCTCTCTCTCTCTCTCTCTCTCCCCTCTCATCCTCTCTTTTCTCTCCTCTCTCTGTGTGTCTCTTGTGTGTTTGTGTTCTGTGCGTTGTGAGAGCGAGAGAGAAAAGCTTAGAAAGAGAAAGTGTTTAAATGGAAGGGGGCTCGTGAGAGAAGGCGCCCCACGCGCGTCGCTCGCTGGCGTGTATATGTTTGTGTGGTGTGTGTGGTGTGTGTGTGCGGCGTGGTGCGCGTGTGTGTGTGCGTGCGTGTGTGTGTTTGTGCGTGAGTGGTGTGTGTGTGTGTTGTGTGTGTGTGTGTGTGTGTGTGTGTGTGTGGTTTTGTGCGGTGTGTGTGGTGGTGTGTGTGTGTACGAATGTGTATAATACTAATGCAAATAATAACAAACGTTTTACCGTTACAATATCATTATAAAAAGGAACAAATTCCCCAGTAGGGTTGTCAGGAGTTTGTCAGTATAAATAGCGTCCCCACCTACTGGAAATTCTTTACTTGGAAATTCCCTCTTTTCTATCCCCCTCTGCTTTTTGTTCCTCTTCTTCCTATCTCCTCCTTCTTGCCTCTTCTCTGCTACGTTTGATCCATTCTCCTGCCTTCATTTAACAAAAGTATTTAAAAGAAAACCAATTCTCTTCCATGCTGAAATCGGATGTACTGGGTCTGACTTGTCAGGCGCTTAACAGCAACGAACCGCATCTTTTTCGCTCATATGACAGACAACAGTAGAGTTGTCTGAGCAATCAACGAAAAAGCAGCGAAAGGAAGAAAACACACCTGCTGTCATATCTTTTTAATAATAATAATAATAAAAATATTGATAATAACAATAATAATAATAATAATAATAATAATAATAATAATAATAGCAATAATAATGAATGGAACTTACATAGTGATATATCTTGCAAGGACCAATCAAAGCGCTTGCATTCAACCTAATCTTACATAGTCATGCAACCAACAATAAACAATCACTAGTGTAAACAAACAGATATTACAAACACGGTACGCTGAAGTCCAAGTCTATGAAATAAAAGTTACGATTTTCTCCTAAAACACCTTGGTTAATACATCAACTCACAACTGTTCATCTCTACTTTCTACAACACTAAACTGGTTTTCTGGCTAGTCTTAACGTCCTCAATTTCTCTTCAAATCTGTTCTTATTTCCATTGCATTGGCCCAAGCCAAAAGCTGTGTCAGTTATTGATGTTAGTTAATCGTCAAAGCCTTACAATAAAATGTTGTTATGTTGTAAAATGCTGTGTTGGGATTGCCTTCAGCCATGACAAGTTCTTAACATAACAACCTGCACCTTCCTTTCAAGGATATTTTAAAAAATCCTCTGAAGTCGGAAGTATGGCTGCCTATATGACGAGTTACTTACAACCGTCATACAGGGAAACTTCTCATTCAGTATGCATTTTCGATCTCACAGTGATTCCCAGGTGGGATCAGTGAGTCAGAGCTCACGTTCTGGGTGATGCCCCAGCGTGTTAAGCTGGGGAACGCACAACAAAACAACGGCATTTCCATTGCAAGAATCGTCATCATTTTGCCTTTATTGCAATTTGTAGGATCCAGTTTCGAAAAGAATGTTGATTCTGGCCATCTGTCATGTCAGCTTGTTTTATTTCCTAGGGTTGTTTATTGAAAAAGTGCAAATTGCAGGCAAAGAAAGACAAGAAAGTGTGGTTAATAGCTGTTACTTGAATACACTGTCTTCTTTTCTGTTTGGTTTGATCCAGGCTTCAGGTCTTGTCTTTCTGCCTTTGTCAGGCCACCTGTCTGTGTGTCAGTTTATGTGTCTGTCTATATGAATGACTATACATAAATAGTAAATATATATATATATATAAATATATATATATAACTATGTACATATGTATATCATATGTACATAATAATGTAGGTAGATAGATCCATGCATAGACAGAAAATCAGACAGACAGACAGACATACAGATAGATAGATAGATAGATAGACAGACAGACAGACAGACAGACAGACAGACAGACAGACAGAGAAAAAGATAGATATGATGAGACAGAGACAACGACAGAGCTAACAATGTGTAAGATACTGATCCATGTATATAACTGTAAAACACAAACGAACACAAAATTAGAATGCAGATATACACGCAATTACCACATCTCCATACACGTAATACCATAACATCACCTCTTTCTCAACAACGATGTAAATTAAAAGGGTGGTAATAAAATATTCCGACGACCCACTTTTCAATCACACACACACAAAATCATAACAACAATAAAACCCTCCCCACAACTGCTATCATCTCATGCGCCCATAACCTCCAAAGGCAACTTAGAGCAATAAAATCCATCTTACCCATCCTTTCTCCCTTATTGTCCCTTTGTTTTCTCAACAACAACAACCACCACAGTCTGCTTCTCTGTTGTAGCATCTTCCTCATCCTCTCCTTCCCTTTACTCCCATTTGCATTACAAACACGGCAAAAGGGAAGGGAAAAGGAACTGTATGGTTGATGATTGTTGTTTTTGACAGATATTCTGTAGCTTAGTCTCTGTCTTTGTCTTTGTATGTATGTCTCTCTCTCTCTCTCTCTCTCTCTCTCTCTCTCTCCTCTCTCTCTCTCTCTCTCTCTCTCTCTCTCTCTCTCTCTCTCTCTCCGTCTCCCTCTCTGACTCTCTCTGTCTGTCTGTCTCTCTGTGCAGCCCGTCCGTCTGTCCTTCCGTCTCTCTCTCACTCTCTCTTTTCTCTAACTCTATCTCTTTATCTCTGTTCCTCACTTCCTCACCCCTTCACTTTCATTACATAGTTTTGAACTTTTCCTTTTTTCGAATAGATTCCTGCCTGTCTGTCTGTCAATCAATCTTCCTGACTCCTTATTTCTCTTGTATGTTCTCCTCTCTCTCTCTCTCTCCTCTTCTCTCTCTCTCTCTCTCTCTCTCTCACTCTCTCTCTCCTCTCTCTCTCTCTCCTCTCTCTCTCTCTCTCTCTCACACACACACACACACACACACACACACACACACACACACACACACACACACACACACACACCACGCACGCACGCACACACACACACACACACACACACACACACACACACACACACACACAAACAGAGTGTCTCTGTCTTTCTTTGTTTGCATCTCTGTCTCTCTTTTCAATTTGCATAAATGTTATTACTTCTCAGATTCCACCAAAAGCTCTTTTATGAAAATGTGAATTACGCAGGCAATTCTTCGTTTTACAACTTGCTTTTAAATCACAAATTTCGGCAATAAAAGCCACCAAAATCAACTCGGGCTTTCTTTTATTCCTTTAAGTTTCCATTAGGATACATCTAGGATTCTATTACCTCCTCTTCCTCCACCCCCTTTAACAAACTTCTCTGAGAGTAATTACATTTTCTTTCTTGTTGGTTTTGGACACATTTTATTTTTACTCTATTGGATTTTTTGCATTACAGATGCCATAATGGTCTCTGCTTTAACAGAGTTGAAGGGATTTAGTTTTGAAAAAAAAGGTGTTGACCCTTGTCATCTTAAGAATCAGCATTTTGCTATTGCCTCTGGTTTGTTTATTGACCACAAGTCAAGTGCAAAACAGAATAATGAAAAATTGTAAATATGTGTTTAAAGACTCTTTTTAATCATACCTTCGTGTTCTTCCCATGCCATCTTTCTCTAAAGATGTATCTCCCTTTATCTCCCTGTGTAACTCACTTTTATAGCCATCCATCTACCCCCTCCCCTACCCCCAACACACACACACACACACACACACACTCGCGCGCGTGTGAACACACACACACACACATACACACACGCATGCTCGCATAAACACATACACGCACGCACGCACGAACGCACGCACCCACGCGCGCGCAAACACACACACAGCGCGCACACACACACAGACACACAGACACAGACACACACAAAATATCGGCAAATGTTTGTGCCAATGTACATATATTATGTAGGCATCAGCAGAAGCATTTCTGTATGTGTGCATGGGTTTTAATCCACATAATTCATTTTCAATCACTCTATGGTAACACCAAAACCCTCTTTTTTGAAATGGGATTACAAAGGCAGTTAAAAGTTTACGACTTGCTTTTAAATCCTGAATTTTGATTTCAGCAAGAAAAGAAGAAAAAAAAGCAAACACACTAGTTCTCGATGTCTTATTTCTTATTAATAAATCCTGACTTCAGTGGAAAAAACCGCAGAGTGGTACGAGCACGTCGCACGAACAACTAGACTAGCCAAGACTTGTCCCACAGGGAACAACAGTACAAGGAGGGAGGCGAAAGATGGCAAGACAGAGAAAAACGATGGGGAGAGAACAACATCAGAGAGTGGACTGACTGGCCTTGAGTGGAACGAACTGCTACAGAAAGCAGAGGACCGCGAGGAATGGAGGAAGCTGGTTGCAAGATCTTCATTAGAGCTCATCACGTTCCATGGGACTAGCGGGGGTAGGGGTGTGGTGAGGAGAGAGAGAGAGAGAGAAGAGAGAAGAGAGAGAGAAGAGAGAGAGAGTTACAGAGAAAGGAAAGGAAGAGAAGAACGAGGGGAGAGCAAAAAGAGAGAGAGAGAGAATAGAAGAAGAGAACAGAAAGAGTACGGAGGAAGAGGAAATTGATGATGCCCAAGATATTCAAAGAATCCATTGGCCCATACATGAAGGGGGTTGCCAAAACTGCTTGTATTTAGTGAGATAAATAAGGAATGCACACAAAAAACCGAGGAAGAGAGGGAGAGGATAGAGAGATGAGAGGAGGAGGAGTGGTGTGAGAGAGAGAGAGAAAAGGAAGACAGAGCAGGAGAGAAGAGAGAGAGGAGAGAGAGAGAGAGGAGAGAGAGAGAGAGAGAGGAGACAGAAGACGAAGAGAGACAGCGAAAAGGGAGAGATTAAGATACCTCTGGCTCATTCATCAGCCGCCCTTCCCCCTCCACTTTCCTCCTCTTTTATTCTCTTTATACTAATTTTTGACACACACTATAGCGGAGAGGTTAGGACCACTTGACTGCAACCTTGTGGGTTTGTGATGTCCTGGTTCGAATCTCGGCTGCAGCAATGGTGAATTAAGAGTAGGGGTGGGGTTTTTTTTAACAATCTCCCAGCTCCTACTTCAAATGCAGATCTGCCAGTGCTTTCATTCCCTTCGTGTGTAATATGATTATACACATGCAGAAGATCGAACATGCACGTTACAGATCCCGTAAGTGATGACAGCGTTCTCGCTTTCGGTCTCTCTCTCTTCTCTCTCTCTCTCTCTCTCTCTCTCTCCTCTCTCTCTCTCTCTCTCTCTCTCTATTTTGCTCTCTCTCTCTCTCTCTCTCCTCTCACACACAACACAAGCACACACACAAACCACAACTACACACAAAAACGCGCGCGCGCACACACACACACTGAAATGGATGGCACAATTTACAAAACTGCATACACACGGGGGACTATATGTAAAAAAACAACAACATGAGTGCTTATTCCATCATCCTCGAAATAAAAGCATAAACACACACACACACACACGCACACACACAGATAGAGAGAGAAGCAGAAATATAGGCAGTGTGCAACACGAACAAAGTACACGATGTGCTCTGAAGTCAGACAGTGAAGGCTGAAGTCCGTGAGAAGACCTCCTACAAAGTCACAAGCACAGGAGAAGACCAGGCACTACGCACCTTTCATAATGATAATAATGATAACAATGATGATGATAATCATCATCATCATCATCATCATCTTCATCATCATAATCATCATGTCTGGAATTTATACAGCGCTTAATCTTGTAAAGCAACAAATCAAAGATGATAATTTTCCCAGACAGTAACTGCGTGTTTCTGATTCGTTTAAGCATCTCTCTGTTTCTCGCTCCCTCCCCCCCCCCCCCCACTCTCTCCTCTTCTCCCCCTTCTCTCTCTCTCTCCCTCTCTCTCTCTCTCCTCTCTCTATCTCTCTCTCCTCTATCTCTCTCCTCTCTCTCTCCCCATCTCTCTCCCCATCTCTCTCTCTCTCCCCTCTTTCTCTCTCTCTCTCCCCTCTGTGGACATCTCACAAACCGGATTTAATGTTCTCCCTATAAATGCAAATGTACATCGATTTAGCAATATTCCACAGTAAAAAAAAAATCGTGTCCATTTTCCACGTCAGCAAAAGAAGACGAACACCATTTCTAGCTACCACCCTAATCCGCATGTTATTACCAAACAAATGTACAATGTCTCATGGGACGAGATAGCCTAGTGGTTAGAACATTGCACTCGCTGTTCGAATCCCGTTCAAGAGAAATCTTGCCCTGGAGTTAAACATCAGTGCAGACTCCGCTCTCTCCTTAAAAGTCCTTCGGATGAGACTATTAACCGAGGTCCTGTGTACTAACGCACGTAAGATTATCTTCCGCACACGTTAAATCCTGTTACGCTTTTCGAAAGAGTAGGCCATGTGTGCCGGTGGGAACGGTTGATATAATTTACACAAACTTATTTACATGGGGACTGGATGTATAAGAATAAGATAAATGCTTATTCCATTATCTTCGGTGTAAAAGAAGAAGAAAAGAAAGAAATAACTACATAATACATACATCCATCCATACATCCATTCATCCATCCATAACATACATACATAAATACATACATACATACATACATACATACATGCACACACATACATACAAACATCCCTACATCCATACACCCATACACCCATCCATCCATCCATATCCATCCATATATACATACATACATACGTACATACATACATCCATCCATCCATCCATACATACATACATACATCCATACATACATACATACATACATACATACATTACACTTTTCACTCAGTGAACAAAAAAAAGAAAGAAAGCTGACTGCAATGTAATGTTGCTTTTGATGTGCTTTGACCACTTATTTCAAGGTAAAGGTGTCTACATGGTCTTTAGCACCGTTTTTGTAATGCTTCACATGGGGAGAGGAGGGGGGGGGTGTCTTACTTATTGCATTGACTAAGAAAGTAAAGCTGCAAAATAGCCTATTACATCTCTACTGATGTAGTCTTGAGAAGCGACCAAGATTTCGCCTTTATAAAATGTAACTATATAGCACAAACAATGATGATGAAGGTGATGAATGAAATGGTGATAAGTGTTTGCATTGTAAATCGCCGATATTGATGACAGTCATGACTGTGTTGAGGAGGTTGATGTTGACGACGCTTAGTCATTTGTTATTATGTATTTGAATGTGTTTCACTTTCTAGACAATTGATAGAAGTCTTTTCCAGCTACTCACTCTTAACTCCCCTTCGTGGTTTTTTCACTTGTATTGTGGCCAAAAGCCGAAGTACAATCAAATTTTCAGATATTAGAGTTTAGAGTTTAGAGATCAGAGTTCGTTCTCTCTCTCTCTCTCTCTCTCTCTCTCTCTCTCTCTCTCTCTCTCTCTCTCTCTCTCTCTCTCTCTCTCTCTCTCTCTCTCTCTCTCTGTCTCTCTGACGGGATAGCTTGGTGGATACAGTGGTGTATTCATGATCTGTTGACCGGTTTCGATTCTCGTTTAAGAGGATTTTTCCTTAGAATTAACATCAGTGCCGACTCCACTCTCCCCAGAAGTCCTTCGGAAGAGACTATAAACCGAGGTCCCGTGTGCCAACACACACAGAACATCTTGCGCACATGTTCCACTTTTCGGAAGAGTAGGCCATCGTGTGCCGTGGGAACGGATGACAATATTTACAAAAATGCAAACACAAGGGAACTAGATGTAAAAAAGTACATGAGTGCTTAATCCATTATCCTAGAAATAAAAGAATATAATAAAAATCTCTCCCCCTCCCCCTCTCTCCCTCCCCCCTCTCTCTCTCCCTCCCCCTCTCACTCCCTCACCCTCCCTCCCCATCTCTATCTCCCTCCCCCTCTCCTCCTATCCTTCCCTCCTATCCCTCCCCTCTCTCCCTACCCCCACTCTCTCTCCTTCCCCCCCCCCCCTTCTCTCTCTCCCTCCCGATTGCATTTGCATTAGAGACCCAATAATGGGTATAGCTTTCCTGGTGATTTCGAGATCCAGTTTCTCGAACGATTTGTGATCCCTGTCACATATTGCGTCAGCTTGTTTTCTCGCCACGGGTTGTTTATTGAAAACAAGCGAAATCACAACTATAAAATAACAATATAATGTGTGCTGAATTACTGTTCTCTTGATACATGTTTCTTATTTTCTGTTTCTGTCTGTTTGATCTTTGTTTACTTGTTTGTTTGTATGTTTGTAGGTCAGTTCGTTTCAGAATTTAGTTGGATTTTTCTTTTATTCTTGAGTGCTGTGTTTCTTTATTTGTCTGCCTGCCCGTTTATCTCTCTCTCTCTCTCTCTCTCTCTCTCTCTCTCTCTCTCTCTCTCTCTCTCTCTCTCTCTCTCTCTCTCTCTCTCTCTCTTTCGCCATCCCCCCTCTCTCTCTCTCACTCACTCACTCGTTCACCCAGTATGCCCATGCAGCCTAAAGAAATTTGTCTAAACATTAACTTGTCTTAATCACTTCAATCTGATCTCATTTTCATACAGATGCCGTCCTTTCGTGGAAATGTCTCCTCTCAATCCAGAAGCAAAAAAAAAAAGACAAATCCACACGCAACAGACACTGTGTGATTAAAACCATTCAAACAAATCAGGTATAAACAACCCCAGAAAGCCAGACACACATAATACACAGAAACAAGAAAACACACTCTCTCTCGCGCGCGCTCCTCGTTCACCGTTGCCCATGACCTAACAAAATTCTCAACATTAACTTGTCTTAATCACTTCAGTCTAATCTCATTATCATCAGAGCCGCCTCTTCGTGGAATGTTTCCTCTCAATTCAGAAGCAAAAAAAAAGCAAGCACCAAATCTTAAGCAAGCAGACATGTGATAAAACCTCCAACAAACAGTATAAAACACCCAAAAAGCCAAACACATAATACACAAACAAGAAACACACACCTCACTCACGCCACACTCTCCACTCTCACACATACACACACACACACACACTCACTCTCTTCTTTCTCTAATCACTCAGCAATCTCACTATCATCAGTATGCCAACGCCCTATGACAATTGTCTCTAAAGCAGAAGCAAAGACTAGACCAACACACCAGAATTTAAATCATGTAAAAACCCCCAATCATACACAAGAAAACAAAAGTAAACCACACACAAACACACACACACACACACACACACAACCACACACACTTCTCTCTCTCCCTCCCTCTCACTCTCTCTCACACACCACCCACTCAACCACTCACTCACTCAGTATGCCAACGCGGCCTAAAGAAAATTTCTAAACATAAACTTGTCTTAATCACTTCAATTGATTTCATTTTCATGCAGATTGCATCTTCTCACAGAAACAAACAAACACAACACACACACACACACACTTTCTCTCACACCATCCCTCCCTCTCTCTCTCTCTCACCACACACACACACTCACCCACCCACTCAATCACTCAGTGTGCTCAAGCCGCCTAAAGAAAATTATCTAAACATAAACTGGTCTTAATCACTTCAATCTGATTTCATTTTCATGCGGATGCCATCCTTTTGTGGAAATGTTTTCTCACAATGCCAAAAACAAAAGACAAAGCCACACGCAACAGACACTGTGAGATTAAAACCATTCAAAAAGTATCACGTATAAACAACCCCAGAAAGTTGGACACACATAATACACACAAACAAGCAAAACGCACACTCACACTCACTCACTGACTCACTCACTGACGAACACACGGGACGGGATGGCCTAGTGGTAAGAACATTGCGCTGGCAATCTGATGACCCGGGTTCGATTCCCGTTCAAGGGGATATTTTCCCCTGGAGTTAACATCAGTGTAGACTCCACTCTCCCCAAAAGTCCTTCGGATGAGACTAAAAACCGAGGCCCCGTGTGCGAACGCACGCAGAACATCTTGCGCACACGTTAAATCCTGTTCCGCTTTTTGTAAGAGTAGGCCATTGTGCGCCAGTGGGGACAGATGACAGAATTTACAAAACGCATACACACGGATGGATGTAAAAGCACATAAGCCTTATCATTAACCTCGATATAAAGAAAAAAGGAAGACAGATAAACACACACGCACACACTCACTCACTCCTAACTCAAAAACTTGTCTTAATCACTTCAATCTAATTCCTTTTTATGCGATGCGTCTTTCAACAACACAGACACACACATAGACACACAAACACTCTCTCATACACATACACACTCAATCACTCTTTCTCTCTTGCTCTCTCTCTCTCTAATCTCTACAATCTCTCTCTCTCTCTCTCTCGCTCTCTCTCTCTCTCATTCTCTCTCCTCTTCTCTCCTCTCTCTCTCTCTCTCCCCCATCAAATATCACCTACACACATACACTCACCCACTCACTCACTCACTCATTGCCAACCGTCTAAAAATTGTCAAACTAAACTTGTCTTAATCACTTCAATCTATTTCATTTTCATGCGATTGCGTCCTTTCCTCTCTCTCCTCATCCCTTCTCCATCATCTCTCTCTCCTCACTCTCTCTCTCTCTCTCTCTTCTCTCTCTCTCTCTCTCTCTCTCACAGTCACACACCCCACTCACTCACACAAACACACACGTACACAAACACTCTCTCACACACCTCACTCACACAAAACACTCACTCACTCACTCCCTAACTCATAAACTTGTCTTAATCACTTCAATCTAATCTCATGTTCATGCAGATGCCATCCCTTAGTGGAACTGTTTTCTCTCAATGCCGGAAGACAAAGCCACACGCGACAGAAACTGTGTGATTAAAACCATTCAAAAAGTATCAATATAAACAACCCCAGAAAGCCAGACAGAAATAATACACACAAGCAAACACACACACACACACACACACACACACACACTAATATCACTTAGAGTTAACAGACTTAAATTGACACACACACACACACACACACTACACAATACACACACAACACACACACACACACACACACACACACACGCAACACACACACACACACACACACTTACCACACACACACACACTGCATACACACGCAAGCACACACACACACATTGCACACACACTGCACACACAAACTCACACACACACACACACACACATTCTACAGATGCGCACAGCACCACAAGAAACAGGATAAACATAAACTTGTTTTCACGAGTTCAATCGAACCTTATTTTCATGCAGATGATCTCGTTTATTTGCATATGTGGGTTTTTTTTCTATGAATCTCAAGAGCAAAACAAAAACACCCCAAAACAAAAATCATTAACAATAAATACAACACAAAAAATGTATGTGGCCAAAAGCATCTTAAGATTTTGATAATAAAACAACCTGATAATGGGAGACAGATCAGGGGAGGGCCACAAACAGAGACAGAGAGTGGAGGAGAGAGAGAGGACAGACAGACAGACATACAGACAGAGAGAAAGAGATAGAGAGAGAAGGACAGACAGGCAGACAGGCAGACAGACAGACAGAGAGAAAGATAGAGAGAGGGGACAGACAGACAGACAGACAGCAGCAGCACACAGACAGACAGATAGAAAGAGAGAGAGAAGAGAGAGAGAGAGAGAGATAGAGAGAGAGAGAAGAGAGAGAGAGAGAAGGACAGACAGACAAACAGGCAGACAGACAGGCAGATAGAAAGAGAGAGAGAGAGAGGGGACAGATAGACAGACAGACAGGCAGACAGATAGAAAGAGAGAAAGAGAGACAGACAGACAGACAGGCAGACAGACATAGAGAGAGAAGGTTTAAACAGACAGAGAGAAAGAGAGAAGAGAAAGAGAGAGAGAGAGAGAGAGAGAGAGAGAGAGACAGGAAGATAGACAGACAGACAGAGAGACAGAGACAGAGAAGAGAGAGAAGAGAGAAATGGAGAGAGAGATACGACAGAGACAGACAAGACAGACAGAGAGGCATACACAGGGGCGGGGGAAAAACAGGTGCCCCCCCCCCCCCCCCCCCCCGCCACCAACCCCCACCCCCCCAGTTAGGTCAAAAGATCGCTTTTATGTGAAAGACCCTTAGCATAACAGTATTCTCTCTCTTCCCTCCCTCCATCCTTCTCCCCTCTCTCTTCCTCTTTCTGCCGTCCCACCCTCCTCCCCCTATCTCTCTCTCTCTCTCTCTCTCTCTCTCTCTCTCTCTCTCTCTCTCTCTCTCTCTCTCTCTCTCCTCTCTCTCTCTCTCTCTGTCCGTCTTCTTCTCAGGCATACACCTCCACACACATACCTAACACCACACACACACACACACACACACTCTCCTCTCTCTCTCTCTCTCTGTTTCTTTCGTACACTCGCAGACACTCGAGAACACACGCAAAACACACTGCGCGCGCGCGCGCGCACACACACACACAACACAAACACACACACAAACACACACACCACACACAACCAAACACTAAACACACAACACAAACACACACACACACACACACTACCATACACACACACACACACACACACAACACACACACACACTACACAACACACACACACACACACACACACACACACACACACACGCATCCACACAGCCTAAGAAAACAGGATCAACATAAACCTGTTTTACGTCCCTCCAATCCAATCTGATTGTCATGCAGATGATTCCGTATCAATAATGGGACCTGGGTCCATTATGGCCACGTCAAGAGAAAAGAATGAACCCCAAATACTAACACAATTTTCCTGTCCGAAGGCATCTAAAAGAACTGATAATAAAACAAGCTTTGAACGAAGATAAGGAAGAGGAAAGTGACGGAAATAGAGGGGTGGGGGTGGTGTGGGGGGAGGGGGGAGTGAGAAGGGAGGGGGGGGGGAGAGATGGAGAGAGGGGTTGAGAGAGAGAGAGATGGGATATATATGTATATCATACACGCACACCTAGTATCATTCAGAGCGAACAGACGTTAAGCTGAATACAAACAACAACAACAACAACAACAACACAACACAACACACACCACCACCACATCACAAACACACAACAACAACAGCAACAACAACACGATACAACAAAACACATAATACACAACCGCCTCACAAAAGAAAAGACTATAACCATAAACTTGTTTCCATCCATCCCTTCACAACCTAATCTGATTCTGATGCAGATGACCTCCTATAATGGAAATGTTCTTCTTAATGCCCAGGGAGAGAGAGAGGAGAGAGAGAGAGAGAGAGAGAGAGAGAGAGAGAGAGAGAGAGAGAGAGAGAGAGAGAGAGAGAGAGAGAGACAGGGGGGGGGGGGGGGAGAAAGAGGGAGAGAGAAGGGGGGAGAGAGAGAGAGAGAGAGAGAGATGGAAAGGGAGAGAAAGAGAATAACAAGACCAAAAATATTTGAATTGTGTGATCGAAAGTTATTTTCAAGAATTAATTACGGATCTTGCTGACACTCAAGGAAGGATGGGGAAGGGAGTGAGTGAGAGGGAGTGTGAGTGAGAGAGAGAGAGAGAGAGAGAGAGAGAGAGAGAGAGAGAGAAAGAGTGAGAGAGAAAGAGAGAGAGAGAGGGGGGGGAGAAAGAGAATGAGAGAGAGAAACTAAGACAGCAGGAGAATAAAGAAAGGAAGAGAGAGGGGGATAGAGAAAGAAAGACAGAGAGAGACAGGAGAAGAGATGGGAGAGAGAGAGAGAGAGAGAGAGAGAGAAGAGAGAGAGAGAGAGAGAGACAGAGACAAGAGACAGAGAGACAGAGAGAAAAGAGAGAGAGAGAATAGAGATACATAAACATAAAGAAAAAAAGAAAGGAAGAGAGACAGAGAGTGTCAGAGAAAGAGAGAAAGGAAAGAATTAGAGACAGGCGTGAAGAGAGAGAGAGAGAGAGAGGAGAGAGAGAGAGAGAGAGAGAGAGAGAGAGAGAGAGCGACTTAAAGAGAGAAATAAAGAGAGACACACAGACAGCAGAAACACACAGAGAGAAAGGGAAGAATAAGTGACAAATGTGGAAGAGAGAGAGAGACAGAGAGAGAGAGAGAGAGAGAGAGAGAGAAAAGAGAGAGAGAGAGGAAGAGAGAGAAACAGAGAGAAGAGAGATAGAGAACTTAAGGAACAGAAACGGGGAAAGTTGCGTGCATGAACACTTCTGCGCGCGCACGCACGCATGTACACACACGCACACTCACACGCACACAGTGAACAACCATTATCCTCGATATAAAAGGATAAATAAAAAACATAAATAAAAAACACACAAAACCACTTACAAGGGCATCCTAAGAGACCCCTAAAGATACACCTGCTCATGCCAGAAAACAAAAAAAATGAATATCACATACCCATAAAAAAAAATACCATCACAATATTTACGAAACGGAATATTATATACCCATAAAAATTACCATCACAATATTTATACAATCTCCTTACTGAAAACTGATATTTCCCTCTGGGTGAGAGAAAGAAAAAAACAACACAAGAAATATTCGGGTGACAATCTGAAAAGAAAACAACGAACGAACTCAATATATTTACAGAACAGGAAAAGAAAATTACGATCGAAAACTGATAATGCACACAATACCGCTTACAAAAATACACAAATTGAATCAAACCAACGGATTGTGTTCAGGCAGGCCGACAGACAGACAGGCAGACAGTCGGACAGACAGACAGACTGACAGACTGACAGACAGACACAGACAGACAGACACGTCACCTTCAAGCACAGCAGAAAAAAACTAGCAAAAAACAGGCAAGCATGTATGAGAACATGACCACGGTTGTGGAATAGAATAACGTCCAATGAAAAGTATCACTATTGAAATGAGAAGACTGAAACACGGACAGACAGACAGACAGACAGACAGACAGACAGACAGACAGACAAACAGACAGACAGACAATCTTTTTTAAAGTTAGAATATGCCTGTCTGAATTTCTGGTGAAAGTTTTCTTAGCCATTCGTCAGCTAGACAGACAGACAGACAGACAGACAGACTGAGAGACAACCTTTCTGAAGTTAGAATAATTATGCCTGTCTTAATTTCTGGTGACAGTTTTCTTAACTATTCGTCAGCTAGACAGACAGACAGACAGACAGACTGAAAGACAACCTTTTTTGAAGTTAGAATAATTATGCCTGTCTTAATTTCTGACGAAGTTTTCTTAACCATTCGTCAGCTAGACAGACAGACAGACAGATTTAAAGACAACCTTTTTGAAGTTAGAAAAATTATGCCTGTCTTCATTTCTGGTGAAGGTTTTCTTAACCATTGGTCAGCTAGACAGACAGACAGACTGAAAGACAATCGTTTTAGAAGCTAGAATAATTATGCCTGTCTTAATTTCTGGTGAAGTTTTCTTAACCATTCGTCAGCTAGACAGACAGACAGACAGACAGACTGAAAGACAATCTTTTTAGAAGCTAGAATAATTATGCCTGTCTTAATTTCTGTTGAAGTTTTCTTAACCAGCTAGAGAGCTCTGAGATTCGTCAATGATATCTTTTTGGGTGTGTGACCGTTTTTTACCGGAGCATTAAGGTAACCGTATTATGGCTTCGGGTATTATGTCTAAACACGACGCCAGTGTTCCTACTGGTTGTTGTTTGTTTTTTATCCTTTAAGAGTTTGGCGTGTGTGTGTGTGTGTGCGCGCGCGTGCGTGCATGCATGTGTATGTGTGTTTGTTACTGTGTGACTGTGTGTCTGTGTGCGTGCGTGCGTGTGTGTGTGTTTGTTACCGTGTGCGACTGTGTGTCTATGTGTGTCTGCGTGCGTGCGTGCGTGCGTACGTGCGTGCGTGCGTGTGTGTGTGTGTGTGTGTGTTTTATCATCCGTTTTTACCAGCACGCAATGGTCTACTCTTTTAAAAGACACAACGGGTTTGAACGTATACTCAAGATGTGTCTGTCTTCGTTTGTACACAGGGCATCCAGTTTAACGTTTCACCCGAACGAACGACTGCTGGGGGAGAGGAGTCAATAGTGGTGTTCACTCCAGGAAAGAAAGAATCCCCTTAAATGAGCGTCGCGTAGATGGCCCATACACAGGCTCGAACCCAGGTTCTCAAATTCCGAGTACATCGCTCTAACCACTAGGCTCTCCCCCACCCCCTCGCCTGGTGAAGTATTTAAATAAAAGTTCAGACATGAAAAACTTCTTGTCTGGTGTAAACCATCTTCAGAGTATTTTCAGAAAATAAGGAGGGAGACAGAGCGTATATTCTGGGTGATCCCCAGAATACTTAAGATGGCGAAAGCTCAAAACAAATCAGACAGACAGACAGACAGACAGGAAAAGACTGAAAAAGAGACAAACAGGTGTGTTAAAATAGTGCTAAGAGGATTAAGTCACTTAGCAGACAGAGAGTATGAAAATAGCATCAGAGAACAACAGAAACTTAGAAGAAAAGTTTGAAAAGACGGTGACATTGACAAACGCATACACATAAAAGTGCAAACAGATAGAAAAGAACAGGAATGTGTTTTTTGCAAATTGCTATTGAACAACATCAACAACACACATTTTATTCAGAGCAGTATATAGGTTTTCTCTTTCTTGGTTGTTGGTTTTGTTGTTTTTAGGGGGTGGGAATGTTCTTTTTAAATTTTTTGTATACTTAAGCTCGCGGTTTACTAATGGTAAATTGTGGCATGTGCGGCCGTTTACCTAATATTTAACATAACCCCATTTCGACGATGATGATGTTCAAACATCACGCCTATATCCAATATTGAAAATATGTATTCTGTCATCCATTCTCACCGGCGCACAATGGTTTACACTTCCAAAAGACACAACGAGTTTTTACTTGTGCGTAAGATGTTTTGCGTGCGTTACCACACGGAACCTTCGTTTATAGTCTCAACCAAAAAATCTTTATGATAAATCGGCAATGATGGCTTGAACCCAGGCTTTCAGGTTGCCAGCGCAACGCTCTAACCACTAGGCCATCATGTCCGCCAGAAATACATATACGCTTTTCAAAGCGTTCTAAAAACGAAGTAAAGATAAAGGTAAACGTGTCCCAAAACCTATGTGGCGTCAGAGACCTCAGTTTCTCTAGGGGCCAGCATATTGAGGGCGGCGCCCATCTCCTCTCCCTCGCTGCTTTACCTTCCCTGACCCTAAAGAGGGCAGGTACCCATTTACAGCTGGGTGAACTAGGGGACTTGTACTGAAGCCCAGGCGCGCAAACGGTCACCCGTCCAAGTGGTAACCACGCTCGATGCTGCTTAACCTCGGCTGGGGGAAAGCGAGTGCTCTGACCGCTGAGCTATCCCGTCGCCAAAAACGAAGTAGAGGCACAAATAATGATCACCACCCCCTCCCCACCAAAAACTCACTCTCTCTCTTCTATCTCACACACACACACACACACACACACACACACACACACACACACACACACACCACACACACACACACACACACCACAACACACCATACACAAAAACAAACAAACAAATAAACAAAAACTAATCAGTCTGAAAACTGAACTAAAAATGAGTGATAAAAGATTCTGCAAACAACATGCGAGATGTATGCACGACAGTTCTCGCAGCAGCCCCGGAGATTCCCCCTCTCCCCTCTCTCTCTCTCTCTCTCTCTCTCTCTCTCTCTCTCTCCCTCCTCTCTCCTCTCTCTCTCTCTCTCTCTCTCTCTCTCTCTCTCTCTCTCTCTCTCTCTCTCTCTCTTCATAAGCCATCTCCTCCACTTGCCATTTCATAGCTCTGCCTTCTTTTTCATCTGTCTGTCTCACATTTTCTTTCTTGAGCTCATTTTCTTCACCTCGCGTTTGAATGTTGTAATAATATCAGCTAGGAAACTTTGGAGATGTCAACACTTTTTTCCTCCTTTCTTTTGATGTTGTTGTTGTTGTTGGGTTAATTTTGGGCTTGCAATGTTATGTTATTTTCTACATTTTTATATAGGTTATTCTGACCTATACTTTTTATATTGATATCACGGCTTCATTGGTTTTATCTCTGACTGTTTTTTTCTTTGAGTATTAATTTTGTTGTTATTTCTCATTGATTTCCTTTGACTGAGAGCTAGATGCAAAAAAAAAATCCATGATGTGTGTGGTTATAGCTTTCATTCAATCAAAAAATCATCGTTTCTTTTTCGTGTCTTTGAACAGAGCCACGAGGTCCACCAATAGCGAGATTTCATGTATGCACTCTTTTACCCAACGATGAGGTAGCTGCACTCCGACTTCAAGCATAATGTCTAGACACAACGCGACACGAGAGACCAATCTTTTTCTTTTCTTTAATATAATTATGCTATCTGTTCCAACCGGCACTCAATAACCTACTCATCCGCAACGCGGAAATGGGTTCTCTAACTTGTGCGCAAGATGCTCTGCACGCAAGACCTTGGTTTATAGTCTCATCTGAAGGATTTCCGGGAAGTGGAGTGGGTACTGATGAAAGCTCCAGGGACCATCGCCTCCCTTCCCCACCCTTCCACCCCCTCCCTCTAACAAAACCCCAAACAACAACAACAGCAACAACAAAACCACTGTTGTCGCAGTGGTGGCTATAGCCTGAGCCCTCAGATCGCAAACTCAACGCTCTTACTACTAGGTAATAATTCATCCCAACCCACCAGCCGCCATGGCGCAGTGGTTAGCGCCTTGGGTTACGGACTGGAAGGTCGCGGGTTCGATTCCCATAAGAGTCATAGGGATTTTTCGGACTCCGGCCGGCTCCTACCCAGAGTGAGTGTGCTGTGGGCTCAGTGGGAAGACTGGGACCACACAGTCGAGCTTCATCCACTTAACGGATGCGAGTTTGAGAGTGTTGCTCAAATTACCTGACCAACACTGCAGGTGTCTGTATCTCTCGGGCCCGGTTGACGCCGGGATATATTATGATAGTAAGCGTAGAGTACAACCCTGTCAAGTAGTCTCAAAGCATATGCACTTCCACAGCAGCATCATTACGTCATCCTCATTGTCATTGATCATCATGCATTAAAAAAAAAAAATTGCCTCTGATTCGGCGGTCCAGTTTCTCTGGTCTCATGGTGACCTCAGGTTTGGTTTGCCCATACACTTCTGTGCCTGTGGTCAGTTTGTGTCAAAGACCTTGGGGTTGGAGGTTCGCGGGGGATGGTCGTTGGAGGGACGTTGTGGTGGTTGCCACCTGGGGTGGGCAACTCACTCAGTCTGGCTCCGCGACTGAGCTAATACTGTCGTTAGTAGGGGGCTTAGTAGGTGGTGTCCTGCGTATGTTAGCTCAGAACAGGCACCACTGACACCACCAAAGTGACCCAGCAGCAGTGCAGGGCCCCTCTGGTTGGTGGCCCCACGGCGGCCTGATAGTGATGGGCTCCCTGTCGACCTCTGACTCTGAGGATGAGACATAACAAATCTGGGTATGGTTGTGGCGGGAAGATTGGAATGAGCGGTGTGG
>CM054153.1:32373693-32378693 GCA_028751875.1 Rapana venosa | reverse complement strand
CTTGCGTGATTCCAGAGAGTTAGTGAAAGAAAGACAACACAAAAGACAAGAGGACGAAAAGAAACGTGAACTGTCACCGCTGTTTTGCTGCCGAAGACAGTAAGTGTTCGCTTATTTCACCTCATTCCCTTCCCCTTCACAAAAGCTAAGACCGTCACGCAAAGGCGAAGGCAGGTCTGGGAGATGGAACAAAGACTCGAGTTTTGGAATAGAGTGCAGAGCCATTAAAGCCTTTGCAGATGTTTATGGATGTACATGAGGTCGAGTACAAGCACAGAGACCTAAAAATCAGTGAGGTGTGCGTATGTGCGTGCAGGAGCACACACACACACACACACACACACACACACGCAGGTATGCATAGACACACACATATCTATTATATATATATATCTCAATTATATTCTCTCAATTATATATATATATATATATAGAGAGAGAGAGAGAGAGAGAGAGAGAGAGAGAGAGAGATAGATAGATAGATAGAGATAGATAGATAAATATTTATCTATTTATTTATTTTAATCTTTTATTTTGAGGATAATGGAATAAGCTTTTTTATCCAGTCCCCGCATGTACCCAGCTTTGTAAATTTTGTCATCCATTCCCACCGGCACACAATGGTCTACTCTTCCAAAAAGTGGAACGGGTTTTAACGTGTGCTCAAGATGTTCTGATGTGCGCAAGATAGATATATAGAGATATAGGTATAGATATATACACAGACACACGCAAACGCACATGCGCGAGCACACGCGCGCCCACACACACACACACACACACACACTCACTCATACCTACAGATACAAAGGGAGACAGACAGAGACAGACAGACATGCAGACAGACAGACGCAGACAGGCAGACAGAGACTGAGCGAGAGAGAGAGAGACAGACGAGAGACAGAACAAAGGAAAGAGAGAGAGACACAGAGAGAGATACAGGCATAGACAGAGAGACAGACAGACAGACAGACAAAGAGAGGGTGAGAGGGAGAGAGGGAGATTATTTAGTGGGCTCTGCTGTATGAAGAAGCTGCCTTCGCCTGACCTTACTTAAAAACACTAATGGAACTGAAGGGAAAGTGTATGTGCTGTGTGTGTGTGTTCTTTAAGTTAACGTCTTAGAGTGTGTGTGTGTGTGTGTGTGTGTGTGTGTTGTGTGTGTGTGTGTGTGTGTGTGTGGTGTGTGTGTGTGTGTGTCTGTGGTCTGTGTCCTGTGTCTGTGTGCGTGTGCGTGTCTGCGTGTCTGTGTGGGTGTTCTCATCTTCAATTTCTATTTTGAGCTGAGGAAAGCTGCAGAGAAGGAGCCATTACTCAAACATATATTCTTTCAAATAAGCATTCAAAAATTGTCTGAATCACGAACCTCTCCACCCATCATTCCAACACCCAAAAGTCTCACCGAACGTCCCCCTTGCGTGATTCCAGAGAGTTAGTGATAGAAAGACAGCACAAAAGACAAGAGGACGAAAAGAAACGTGAACTGTCACCGCTGTTTTGCTGCCGAAGACAGTAAGTGTTCGCTTATTTCACCTCATTCCCTTCCCCTTCACAAAAGCTAAGACCGTCACGCAAAGGCGAAGGCAGGTCTGGGAGACGGAACAAAGACTCAAAGGTTCTGGAATAGAATGCAGAGACATTAAGCCTTTGCAGATTTTTATGGATGTACATGGGGTCGAGTACAAACACAGAGACCCAAAAACCAGTGAGATATGCCTATGTGCGTGCAGGAGCACACACACAGGCAGGCATGCATACACGCACGTACACACACACACGTGTATACACACACACGTATATCTCTCTCTCTCTCCTCTCTCTCTCTCTCTCTCTCTCTCTCTCTATATATATATATATGTAATATATATGTATATATCGATAGATAGATAGATCAATATTTATCTATTTATTTATTTATTTTTATCTTTTATTTCGAGTATAATGGAATAGCACAACGTGCTTTTTCATCTAGTCCCCGCGTGTATGCAGCTTTGTAAATTTTGTCATCCGTTCCCACCGGCACACAATGGCCTACTCTTCCGAAAAGTGGAACGGGTTTTAACGTGTGCTCAAGATGTTCTGATGTGCACAAGATAGATATATAGAATATAGGTATAGATATACCTAGACACATGCAAACGCACATGCGCGAGCACGCGCGTGCACACACACACACACACACACACTCATACCTACAGATACAAAGGGAGACAGACAGAGACAGACAGACAGACAGACATGCAGACAACAGACACAGACAGGCAGACAGACACAGCGACAGAGACAGAGAGAGACAGAGAGACAGAACAAAGGAAAGAGAGAGACAGAGAGAGATACAGACATAGACAGAGAGACAGAAAGACAGAGAGACAGACAAAGAGAGGGTGAGAGGGAGAGAGGGAGATTATTTAGTGGGCTCTGCTGTATGAAGAAGCTGTCTTCGCCTGACCTTACTTAAAAACACTAATGGAACTGAAGGAAAGTGTATGTGCTGTGTGTGTGTGGTTCTTTAAGTTAACGTCTTAGAGTGTGTGTGTTTTGTGTGTGTGTGTGTGTGTCTGTGTCTGTGTCTGTGTGCGTGTGCGTGTCTGCGTGTCTGTGTGGGTGTTCTCATCTTCAATTTCTATTTTGAGCTGAGGAAAGCTGCAGAGAAGGAGCCATTACTCAAACATATAATATTCTTTCAAATAAGCATTCAAAAATTGTCTGAATCACGAACCTCTCCACCCATCATTCCAACACCCAGAATTCTCACGGAACGTCCCCCTTGCGTGATTCCAGAGAGTTAGTGATAGAAAGACAGCACAAAAGACAAGAGGACGAAAAGAAACGTGAACTGTCACCGCTGTTTTGCTGCCGAAGACAGTAAGTGTTCGCTTATTTCACCTCATTCCCTTCCCGTTCACAAAAGCTAAGACCGTCACGCAAAGGCGAAGGCAGGTCTGGGAGATGGAACAAAGACTCCGAGTTTTGCAAAAGAATGCAGAGACATTAAAGCCTTTGCAGATTTTTATGGATGTACATGGGGTCGAGTACAAACACAGAGACCCAAAAACCAGTGAGATATGCGTATGTGCGTGCAGGAGCACACACACAGGCAGACATGCATACACGCACGTACACACACACACGTGTATACACACACACGTGTATCTCTCTCTCTCTCCTCCTCCCTCTCTCTCTCTCTCTCTCTCTCTCTCTCTCCTCTTCCTCTCTCTCTCTCTCTCTCTCTCTCTCTCCTCTCTCTCTCTCTCTATATATATATATATATATATATATATGTATATATATATATGTATATATCGATAGATAGATAGATCAATATTTATCTATTTATTTATTTATTTTATTCTTTTATTTCGAGTATAATGGAATAAGCACAAACGTGCTTTTTCACCTAGTCCCCGCGTGTATGCAGCTTTGTAAATTTTGTCATCCGTTCCCACCGGCACACAATGGCCTACTCTTCCGAAAAGTGGAACGGGTTTTAACGTGTGCTCAAGATGTTCTGATGTGCACAAGATAGATATATAGAGATATAGGTATAGATATATACCTAGACACATGCAAACGCACATGCGCGAGCACGCGCGCACACACACACACACACACACACACACTCATACCTACAGATACAAAGGGAGACAGACAGAGACAGACAGACAGACAGACATGCAGACAGACAGACACAGACAGGCAGACAGACACAGCGACAGAGACAGAGAGAGACAGAGAGACAGAACAAAGGAAAGAGAGAGACAGAGAGAGATACAGACATAGACAGAGAGACAGAAAGACAGAGAGACAGACAAAGAGAGGGTGAGAGGGAGAGAGGGAGATTATTTAGTGGGCTCTGCTGTATGAAGAAGCTGTCTTCGCCTGACCTTACTTAAAAACACTAATGGAACTGAAGGGAAAGTGTATGTGCTGTGTGTGTGTGTTCTTTAAGTTAACGTCTTAGAGTGTGTGTGTGTTTGTGTGTGTGTGTGTGTGTGTGTGTGTGTGTGTGTGTGTGTGTGTGTGTGTGTGTGTGTGTGTGTCTGTCTGTGTCTGTGTCTGTGTGCGTGTGCGTGTCTGCGTGTCTGTGTGGGTGTTCTCATCTTCAATTTCTATTTTGAGCTGAGGAAAGCTGCAGAGAAGGAGCCATTACTCAAACATATATTCTTTCAAATAAGCATTCAAAAATTGTCTGAATCACGAACCTCTCCACCCATCATTCCAACACCCAGAATTCTCACGGAACGTCCCCATTGCGTGATTCCAGAGAGTTAGTGAAAGAAAGACAACACAAAAGACAAGAGGACGAAAAGAAACGTGAACTGTCACCGCTGTTTTGCTGCCGAAGACAGTAAGTGTTCGCTTATTTCACCTCATTCCCTTCCCCTTCACAAAAGCTAAGACCGTCACGCAAAGGCGAAGGCAGGTCTGGGAGATGGAACAAAGACTCGAGTTTTGGAATAGAGTGCAGAGCCATTAAAGCCTTTGCAGATGTTTATGGATGTACATGAGGTCGAGTAAAAGCACAGAGATCTAAAAATCAGTGAGGTGTGCGTATGTGCGTGCAGGAGCACACACACACACACACACACACACACACACACACACACACACACACGCAGGTATGCATAGACACACACATATCTATTATATATATATATCTCAATTATATTCTCTCAATTATATATATATATATATATATATATATTAGAGAGAGAGAGAGAGAGAGAGATAGATAGATAGATAGAGATAGATAGATAAATATTTATCTATTTATTAATTTTAATCTTTTATTTTGAGGATAATGGAATAAGCTTTTTTATCCAGTCCCCGCATGTACGTAGCTTTGTAAATGTTGTCATCCATTCCCACCGGCACACAATGGCCTACTCTTCCAAAAAGTGGAACGGGTTTTAACGTGTGCTCAAGATGTTCTGATGTGCGCAAGACAGATATATAGAGATATAGGTATAGATATATACACAGACACACGCAAACGCACA
>CM054153.1:32358693-32363693 GCA_028751875.1 Rapana venosa | reverse complement strand
AGAGAGAAGAGAGGGAGAGAGAGAGGGGAAGGGAAGAGAAGAAGGAAGAGAAGGGAAGAGAAGAGAAGAGAAAGAAGAGAAGGGAAAAAGGAAGAGAAGAGAAGAGAGAAAAGAAGAGAAGGGAAAAGAAGAGAAGGGAAAAGAAGAGAAGGGAAAAGAGAGAGAGGAAGAAGAGAGGAAAGAAGAGAAGGGAAGAAGAGAGGAGGAGAAGAAGAGAAGGAAGAAGAGAAGAGGAAAGAGAAGAGAAGGAAGAGAGAAGAGAAGGGAAGAGAAGAGAGAAGGAAAGAAAAGAAGAGAAGGGGAAAAGAAGAGAGGAGAGAAGGAAAAGAGAGAGAAGAGAAGAGAGAGAGGAAGAGAGAAAAGAGAGAGAGAAGGGAAAGAAAGAGGAAGGAAAGAGGAAGAGAGAGAAGGAGAAAGAAAAGAGAAGAAGAAAGGAGAGAAGAGAGAGAAAGAAGAGAAGGAAAGAAGAGAGAGGAAAGAAGAGAAGAGAGGAGAAGAAAGAGAGAAGGGAAGAGAGAAGGAGAGAAAGAGAAGAGAGGAGAGAGAAGAGAAGGAGAGAGAAGAGAGAAAGAGAAGAAAAGAAGAAAAGAGAAGGAGGAGAGAAGAGAGGAGAGGAGAAAAGAGGGAG
Source organism: Rapana venosa (assembly GCA_028751875.1). Classification (NCBI taxonomy): domain Eukaryota; kingdom Metazoa; phylum Mollusca; class Gastropoda; order Neogastropoda; family Muricidae; genus Rapana; species Rapana venosa. The sequence continues at coordinate 32,363,065 of CM054153.1, read as the reverse complement.
AAGATATGAAGAGAAGAAGGAGAGAAGGGAAGTAGCAGAAAGAAACGTAATAGAGAGACAGAGAGAGAAGAGAAAGAGCAAAGAGAGAGAGGAGGAGAAGAGAAAGAGAAAGATAGAAGAAGAGAAGAGAGAAAAGAAGAGAAGAGAAGAGAAAAGAGAAGTGAAGTTCTTCGAGTTTTAATGATCACTTATACTTTTTTTTATTTCGTTCCTTATATCTGACACGGATCTAGTGAAGCGGCCGAGTGGGTAAGATGGTGGGCACGTAATAAATAACTCTTAAGCTCTGAGAAAAGTCACAGAAGTGCAGGTTCGGATCTTGGCGTGCCCTAGCGGTGGAGGGGTGTGGAGTGTAAGTTACGATTTTCTAAGTCAACTTCTATGCAGGCTAGATTTGGTTGTTCTAAACGCAGTGGGGATACAGAATAGATTTTTCTTTTAAAAGATGAGTGACAGACAGACAGATACAGAAAGACAAAAACAGAGACAGAGAGAGACGCAGACAAAGAGAGAGAGAGAGAGAGAGAGAGAGAAGAGAGGGAGAGAGAAGAGAGAGACAGAAAGACAGAGCAGAGCAGACAGACAAGAGGCAGAACAATGAGAGAGAGACAGAGACACAAGAAGACAGACAAAGATTTATCATCAAAGTAAATACGAGGTTAAAAGACACAGACACAGGCAGAAAGAATGAGACGAGATACCTCCAGAGGAAAAAAACACCAATGAGACAGTACAGACAGATCAGAGAATGGCATACACTGAGAGATCATACACTGGCGAGAGAACCCAAGAGACAGACAGAGACAGGAGAGACTGATGAGACACATGGAGAAACCGATAGAGAGAACATGAAAAAAAGAACATATATATATATATATATAGTATATATATATAAGAGAGAGAGAAGAGAGAGAGACAGACAGACAGGACAGACAGACAGACAGACAGACAGACAAACAGACAGACGGGGGCAATAAGACAGAGATACCGGCAAGGGTATATAGAAAGCAGAGACAGACAAAACAACGGAGTGAACAGAACAAAACCGACATTTTGACAGAAACTCACATAGAGAAACACAGACAAACACAGACAAAACTGTTTCAAGCACACACACACACACACACACACACACACACACACACACACACACACACACACACACACACACACACATTGAAGATTTAAGACAACAAACAAACAAAGAAAAAAATTCCACATAAGATGATCCCTTTCCCTATAGTCTACATCAAAGTAGGCTAAAAACTCTCACGAATATATTTTAAAATGTATATCAAATCATTTAAGCAAATACAGATTTACCCGCCACACAAAAAGTCACTAAATTCAATACATTCCTTCCTACCATAACATTTCTCCCCCCCCCCCACCCCCCACCCCCTAGGCTCCTGCTCAAATATTATGAAAGTGTTGTCGAATTTTCGATCGAAATCGTCATGATGCTTTTACTGCCAACATTGTAACTGTCTTTTAAAAAACAAACAAAAACAACCAAACAAAAAGGACACCATGCACTTTGCAACAAGTGTAAAAAAAAAGTCGTCGAAAGTATCATTCTTTTGAAGAAAGGATAGGAACAGGCATGCGGATAGTAGTTTAAAAAAAAAAAGATAAGCAGAAGAGAGGGGTAGAGAAGAGGGAAGGGGGAAGGAGGAAGGGGAAGGGAGGGAGAGAGAGAGAGAGCGGGGGAGGGAGAGAGAGAGAGGAGAGAGAGAAAGCTTCAAAAAGTCATCAAAGAAAAAAACGATGCCACAACACAGACTTTCTTCGTTCAGGAGGTGGGAAGAGAAGAGAGGAGAGAGAAGAGAGAGAGAGAGAGAGAGAGGAGAGAGAGAGAGAGAGAGAGAGAGAGAGAGAGAGAGAGACAGACAGACAGACAGACAGACAGACAGACAGACAGACAGAACAGAGACAGAGAGACAGAGAGACAGAGAGAGACAGAGACAGAGACAGAAACAGAGACAGACAGACGGACGGACGGACGGGCAGACAGAGACACAGAAACAGAAATACAAAGAGACCTGTGACAGAGAGAGAGAGAGAGAGAGAGAGAGGAGAGAGAGAGATGAGCAGAGGAGAGTGGAAAGAGAGAGGGGGGATAGTGGAGAGGGAGGGGGAGGGAGAGACAGACAGACAGACAGGCAGGCAGACAGACAGACGGAGAGACAGGAAGACAGAGACAGAGAGACAGAAACAGAAATACAGAGAGACAGAGAGAGAGAGAGATGAACAGAGGAGAGTGGAAAGAGAGAGGGAAGATAGTGGACAGAGAGGAGAGAGAGAGAGAGAGAGAGAGAGAGAGAGAGAGAGAGAGAGAGAGAGAGAGAGAGAGAGAGAGAGAGAGACAGACAGACAGACAGACAGACAGGCAGACAGACAGACAGACAGATAGGCAGACAGAGACAGAGACAGAAACAGAAACACAGAGAGACAGACAGAGAGAGAGACAGGCAGATAGACGGACGGACGGACAGGTAGACAGAGACAGAAACAGAGAGAGAGAGAGAGATTAGCAGAGGAGAGTGGAAAGAGAGAGGGAGGATAGTGAAGAGAGAGGGAGAGAGAAAGAGATATAAAGAGAGAAAGAGAGGGAGAAAAAGAGAGAGAGAAAGAAAGAGAGAGAGAAAGAGAGAAAAAGATAGAGAAAGAGAGGGAGAAAGAGAAATACAGAGAGACAGTCAGAGATCAACACACACACACACACACACACACACACACACACACACACACACACACACACACACACACACACACACACACACACACACACAAAATCATCAAAAAAAGGGGAAAAGGAAATCAAACTGCCACAACGATGACTTTCTTTTTTAAAAATAATTTTCGCACGGTGGGTCCTGCAGTTTTAACACAGTTGACGATTGAAAGCGACGGGCTGCTCGTGCACTGTCACAATCTTCACTACAAACAAGCGCACGACACAGCAGGCAAGTTTTCCCAGCGATCACAATTGATTTCTGGCGGCCCGTGGTAATCCTCACAACAGCAGCCACAATTAGTTTGCTGCCGAAATGAAAAAGAATTTCGATATATAACTTTTTGGGGGGTTATGTTTGCATTTAAGGAAAGTTAAAGCTGGATATAGTTTTAAGTGTTTTATCAGTAAGCGGCTTTTAACACTTGGGTATAAAACAAATGATATAATAAGAAAGAACTGATGTTTCACTACTAACTGCTGTTTGATGTGTGCATTGGTCCCTCATACACGTATAAAGCATGTTCTTTTGTTGGTTGTACTAGCACATTTGTCCACACGAATTGATAACAACATATTTTTCGAAGTGAAAATCCAGTTTGTCCACACGAATCCACAACAAAATTTACATAACTTTATAATATTTTTTTTTAGTCAAAAGTTTTTTTAAATACCGACACACACACCCCGCACTGAGGTAAAACTGTTTCAACCATCAGCCCCCCCCCCCCCCCCCCCAAAAAAAAAAAAGACAATACTGGAAATCAATCTTATTTAACCACAACTGACCACTTATCACACACAGAAATAAACCTGCCCCCAAAAAACCCACTGTCCTTCCTTTTTTCGTCTTTTTTCCCTCACCTTTTCTCGCTTTCTTTCAAAACACCATTGATATCCAAGCCAAGAAGCAAGAGTCACTTTCAAACGAAAAAAAAACAAACACACACACAAAAAAAAAACCTTCACCCTCTCTTCACGTTTCCGAAAAAAAAAAATTCACATCCGAAGGTGAAGCGGAGACACCATTCCAACGCGCGCGTGTGGTTCCTTTTTCCGGCATTCCCATTGACTGCTGTGCCACCCACTACTGGAGAAAGACTCCCGAGGTATCGAGACAGCAACACACACACACACACACAGACACTGAGAGAGAGAGAGTAAGGTGGGTGGAGGGGTGGGAGGGGAGAGAAAGAGAGAGAAGGAGAAGAAAGAAGGAAGGAAGGAAGGAGAAGAAGAAGGAGGGAGGAGGGAGGATGTGGAGGATAGACAAAGAGTCAGAGGCGGCAGCAGCAGCAGCAGCAGCAGCAGCAGCGGGCAGCTAGCTCTGAAAGTGAAGCAACAAACGGCCAGTCGTCTTCTTCCTAGCTGCTTGAGGGACAACAGGGGAAAAGATGGACTGTGGGTGGTTTGGGAGGTACGGGGGTGGAGGGGTGGGGTGGGGAGGGGGGGGGGGCTGAGGGAGGCGAGAGGGGGGGGGGGGGGGATTGGGTGTGTGTTTGGAGGGGGTGGACAGTGTGTAGTGTGGGTGTGTAGGGTATGTGCGCGAGTGTGTGTGTGTGTGTGTGTGTGTGTGTGTGTGTGTGTGTGGTGTGTGTGTGTGTGTGTGTGTGTGTGTGTGTGCGTGAGAGTGTGTGT
>CM054153.1:32346193-32353693 GCA_028751875.1 Rapana venosa | reverse complement strand
AAGATATACTTATCCTCCCAGGAATTTTGTTCTTTTTCTCCCGAGACACCAAAAAACTTTATAAAAAATGTGACCTCAGCATAAAGAGTATGGTCCTTGTGGATGTGTTAAAGTCAGCCATGACTGTCAACTTCAGCTGCCGTAGACTTGCAGAAAAGTTCTGCAGACAGAATAATGGGATGTAGGCTAGAAGAACAGAAATCGATAGAACGGTGATCTGGGATAGTTATGTCAAAAATGCGTGAGTGAGTGAGTGAGTACATGAAAGGGAGGGAATGGGTGGATGAGGGAGAGAGAGAGAGAGAGAGAGAGAGAGAGAGAGAGAGAGAGAGAGAGAGAGGAGAGAGATGAGAGAGAGAGGAGAGAGAGAGAGAGAGAGAGAGAAGAGAGAGGGGAGAGAGAAGAGAGGAAGAGAGAGAGAGAGCAGGAACAAAATTCAACGAAATATATTCTTCAGGCCTCCAGCACAGCGAGAGAGAGAGAGACAGAGACAGAGAGACAGAGACAGAAAGAGAGAGACAGAGACATACTGAGACATACAAACAGACAAAGAGAGGGAGAGAGAGTGAGACAGACAGACAGACAGACAGACAGACAGAGACACAGACAGAGAATCACGATTGGTAAGAGAGACAAACTGACAGAAAGGTTCACACATCTCGAGATTTTTCTGGTCGAAAAAGACAGTCACCCCCTCCTAGTTTATCTATTTTTCTTCTCCAAACATGGGGACAGAAAGTTGGTAAATAAAAACCTCTCCCCAAAAATATACTTTATCAACAGGTCGGGAGATTTATTTTTTTTGTCGAAAAAGACACTTATCCTCTCCTGGCTCATTTATTTTTTCTTCTCCCGAGACACCAAAACCCCTAAAAACTATAACCTCAGCGAAAAGTGTACGGTCCTTGTTAATGCGTTAAAGCCAGCATTGACTGTCAACTTCAGCTGCCGTACACTTGCAGAAAAGTTCTGCAGACAGAATAATGGGATGAAAGCTAGCAGAACAGAAATCGATAGAACGGTGATCTGGGGATAGTCATGTCAAAATGCGTGAGTGAGTGAGTGAGTGAGTAAATGAAAAGGAGGGAATGGGTGGGGAGAGAGAGAGAGAGAGAGAGAGAGAGGAGAGAGAGAGAGAGAGACGGAGAGAGAGAGAGAGAGAGAGAGAGAGAGAGAGAGACAGAGAGAGAGAGAAGCAGAGACAGAGAGAGAGAAGGAGAGAGAGAGAGAGAGAGAGAGAGAGAGAGAGAGAGAGAGAGAGAGAGAGAGAGGGGGGGGGGGGGGGAAGAGAGAGCAGGAACAAAAATGAACAAAATGTATTCTTCAGGCCTCCAGCAAAGCGAGAGACAGAGACAGAGACAGAGAGACAGAGACAGACAGAGACAGACTGAGACATACAAACAGACATAGAGGAACTCGGAACTCGGAACTCGGAATGATTTAATGTATAGGCCTTGGCCCTTTACAAGCAGGATGAACATAACATATCGTAATTACAACATTAAACAAAACATGTTGTTATGTAATCACATCGCTAAACAAAACATGACATTCTTCAATTACAACATTAAATGAAACCGGATATTCCGTAATTACAACATTAAGCTCTGTTTTCTAATGTTTAGTGCTTTATGGACAAAAGTGGCAACTTTCATCACAATTGTTCTGTTTTCAGAAGACAATAATAATGAACATTTAAACATACATGGATGGCTGTGATATTTACTTGGAATCAGTTCTGCTCTAAGATCATTGTACTTTGGGCACTGAAGCAAAAAGTGAACTTCTGTTTCTTGTACGTCATCACAAAAGGGGCATGTCAAAGTCTGTGTGTTAGTACGATTGTTAAATTGCAGAAAGCTACAGTTCAAAGACGACATTCCAATTCTCAGTCGGGCCAAATCCCTTCTTACAGTAAAGGCTTTTATGTAGCTTAAATATACACTTTGTTCCAATGATTGTTTGTAACTGTTATACACGTTATAGAAATCATGGTTCCCTAAGGCAGAAAGCCAGTCTTGTTTGAAACAGTCTACAAGTCGTTGCTTAAATTCAGATAAAAATGTTGCTATATCCCCCACCCCTTGTGTTTCCCAGACTAATCCGAACCCAAATTTATACAAAACATTTCTAACTCCACATGCCCATGTGGCATAGTTTTGTTCCTGTAGAGATAAGAGCATATTGTAAGCTTTTCGTGGATATCTATTGGTATCCATATGAACAATTCGTAACCAAAATTTGATGCACTTTACGAAAGTATTCACCTGTAAAGGATGTCTGCCTGTCTCTCCATACACAACGTGTCTTGGTGACTTGGGCTTACCCCCAAAAACCTTTTTAAAGCAGACAAATGGACTCTTTCCACAATATTTTGATCAGGTACTAAACCCCAGATCTCAGAGCCGTAAGTCAAGATGGGCTGAATCTGACAATCAAACAGCTTAAAAAAGAGACTAGGCGGAGTGTTCCCCAATGGACCATAGCATTCTTATAATGGCTGATACACCTTTCTTTGCTGGGTCAGCGAGATCAGACATGGTATACGAAATGAACCCGAGTAGACAGAAAAACACCAAGATACTTATAAGTGTTGACAATTTTCAGTTTCACGTCACCATAATGCCAGATTTCACTGGCAGCAAGATAACCCCCATTACGAAAGACAAACAACATTTCGATTTCTCTAAGTTTACTATTAAATCAAGTCGCCTTGATGTGTCATACAATATATTCAACTGATTTTGGAGACCTATCACATGTCAGAAAATAACACAACATCATCAGCAAATAGCAATATCAACAATTCAACAAAATCTGGTGACAATTGAATACCGTGTTTCCCTTTTTCGATAACATCTTTGGTAAGTTCATTGATGAATAGTGAAAACAAAACAGGTGAACAGATTTCTCCTTGTTTTAAACCAGTAGGGCACAGCGTTTCAAAGTGTGAGTATCCCCGCAGAAAACAGCGTAGAGGCAAAAGGGAAAGTTGTAGAGCAAGATTGCTGCGAGAGCCGTGCACACTGTAAACAGCACTATTTCCAAGCCACTGTGTATCTTGCCTGTCTCCTCTTCACTGTCACCTTTTCTCCTCGATTTTCGCATCTTTTTCAGCAGGAATCCTCGAATTGACAATGGAAATCGACCCACAGATGTTCGATATGCTTGTATGCCAATCGTCATCACGCTGATGACTGTACAACTAATTAATATTTAATTAAATGTCTCAAGATTCAGAGTTATGAAAATTCCATATCTCATTATTATTGCAGTAAGCTGATGGAAGCAAATGAAGCCGAAGGAACAGCGTCAAGTCCCGTCAAGTCAAGTCAAGTCAAAAACACTTTAATCCTCCCAGGAATTCTTTTTCTTTTTCTCCCGAGACACCAAAAAAACTTTTAAAAACCTGCAAAAAGAGTATGGTCCTTGTGAATGTGTTAAAAGTCAGCCATGACTGTCAACTCCAGCTGCCGTAGACTTGCAGAAAAGTTCTGCAGACAGAATAATGGGATGTAGGCTAGAAGAACAGAAATCGATAGAACGGTGATCTGGGATAGTCATGTCAAAAATGCGTGAGTGAGTGAGTGAGTAACTGAAAGGGAGGGAATGGGTGGAAGAGGGAGGGAGAAGAGAGAGAGAGAGAGGAGAGAGAGAGAGAGAGGAGGGGAGAGATGAGAGGAGAGAGAGAGAGAGAGTTTTGAGAGAGAGAGAGAGAGAAAGAGAGAGCAGGAACAAAAATGAACAAAATGTATTCTTCGGGCCCTCCGCAAAGGAGAGAGAAAAGAGACAGAGAGACAGAGACAGACAGAGACAAACTGAGACATAAAAATAGACATAGAGGGGAGAGAGAGAGAGAGAGAGAGAGAGAGAGAGAGAGAGAGAGAGAGAGATGAGAGAGAGAGAGAGAGAGATACAGACAGACAGACAGACAGACAGAGACACAGACAGAGAATCACGATTGGTGAGAGAGACAAACTGACAGAAAGGTCCACACATCTCGAGATTTTTTTTTGGTCGAAAAAGACACTTAACCCCTTCTAGTTTATCTATTTTTCTTCTCCAAACATGGGGACAGAAAGTTGGTAAATAAAAACCTCTCCCCCAAAATATACTTTATCAACAGGTCGCGAGATTTTGTGTGTGTGTCGAAAAAGACACTTATCCTCTCCTAGTTTATTTATTTTTGTTCTCCAAAGACACCAAAACCCCTAAAAACTATAACCTCAGCGAAAAGTGTACGGTCCTTGTTAATGCGTTAAAGCCAGCATTGACTGTCAACTTCAGCTGCCGTACACTTGCAGAAAAGTTCTGCAGACAGAATAATGGGATGTAAGCTAGCTGAACAGAAATTGATAACACGGTGATCTGGGGATAGTCATGGAAAGATGCGTGAGTAAGTGAGTGAATGAGAGAGTAAGTGAGTGAGAGGGAGGGAAGGGAGAAGAGGGGGGGGGGGATAGTGAAAGAGAGAAGGAGAGAGTGGTAGAGAGAGAGTAGGGAGGGAGGGAGGAGAGACAAAAGAAAGAGAAGTCAGGAAGAGCCAGACGAAGGAGAGGAGAGAGGGGAGAGAGAGAGAGAGAGAAGACGAGAGAGAGAGAGAGAGAGGGGAGAGAGTTGCGTGCGCGCGTTGTGTGTATGTTTGTGTTGTGTGCGTGTTTGTGTGTGATGTGTGTGCTTGTGTGGTTTGTGTATGTGTGTGTGTGTGTGTTTGTGTGTGTGTGTGTGTGTTGTGTGTGTTTTGTGTGGGGTGGGGGTTGTGTGTGTTTTCCCCAAAAACAACAAAAAAAAAGTTTAAAAGGAGAATGAGGGGGAGAGAGAGAGGGGAGAGAGAGAGAAAATTGAGGAGAGAGAGGGGAGAGGGGGGGGAAAGAAAAAGGCACAGAGACAGAGAAAGAAAAAAAAAAGAGATGAGTGAGGAGAAAGAAACGGAAAGGGGTATATACAGAGAAAAAAAGGGACAGACAGATAAACAGACAGAGCCCAAATATACAAAAAACGGTATCTTTTCAAAATTTTTTGAAGCACAGAGAGAAAGAGAGGAGAGAGAGAAAAGGAGAGAGAGAGGGGAAGTGGATGAGAGGGGAGAAAAAAGGAGGAGAGAGAGAGAAAATAGACAGGGAGGGCAGGCAGACGGGACAGACGGGACAGATACCCGACAGGGGATTAGAAGACATTAGACATACAGAGACAGACACACAAAGAAGAAAATGAAGAAAAAAACCCCAAAATGCAAAATGAAAATAGGCAGACGGGGTATAAAAAAAAACCCAAAAAGGCCCAAAGAGACAGAGAAACAAAATAGACAGACAGAGGAAGAAGGCACACGGCCCCGGAAAAAAAAAATAAGAATCACGGACGACAGACAGACAAGAGGGAAAAGGGGCAAAAGAGGGGGGCACAACTGAAGTTTTCGAAAAAGAAAATCTGCCCGGGAAAACCCGGGGTGATAAGTCTATCTTTTAGCGGGGCGTTTTGTTTGGGAAAAATTGGATCCCCTTTAGGGGTCATTTTCTTCTTGGGAACCAAAACCCCAGAAATTTTAACCCCCGTGTCCAAGTGTAGTCCATTCAGGTGATTTAAAATTAGATTTAACACTTGTAATGGCGATTTCAGTGCCCCTGGTATTGGGAAAAAAATTTAAAGGGGGGAATGAAGGGTGCCCGAAAAGGAAAACAGGAAATTTTGTATTATTGGGTTTGGGGGCATTTTTTTTTTTTTAAAATGAGTTGGTGGGGGAAAGATTGGGGGAGAAACCCGACACAAAAGAGAAATGTTGCCCAAAAAAAAAATGGGGGGACAGAGAAAATTTGAGACAGAGACAATAGACAGAAAAGACAGAAAAAGACAGAAAGGAAAAAGGAAGAGAAAGAGAGTGCTAAAAAAAAACAAAAAGCGTATAAAAGGAGAGAGGAAAAAAAAGAGAGACAGAGAGAGACAGAGGGCAGAAGAAGGGCAGGCAAAACAAAGGGGAAAAGACAGGAAAGGGGAAAAGGGATACAGGGGTGGATTGAGGAAAAAAAGGTTTTAAAGGGCTGACAGACAGGGCAAAAAAAACAGGGGGGCCCGCCCTCATAGACACCCGGGCAGAAAAAAACCCCAAAAACACCACACACACCCCACACACACACACACACACACACACACACCAAGGGGCCGAAAACCAAAAGAGACTTAAATTTTATTTGAAAGAAAGAGTGAAGATTTAAGAGAAGAGAAATGGCCCCCAAATAAAAGGATGCAGAAAGAAGGAAAAAAACCCGGGGAGTATAAAATTTTAAAAATATTAAAAAAATGAATAAAAAAAAAAATAAAAAATCAATAAAAAACAATTAAAGGGGGAAACACATTTTATAAAAAATGATGGAGTTTTTTTGGGGGGCGGGGGGGGGGGTTTCAATGAAATGCTATTTCAACTAAAACGAATTCTATCCCTGTAAAGGAAAAACAAATAGCAAATCTAGATGTGACCCCGAGTCAATTTGGGACCCCTCTTAGGGCTGTGATCAAAATTTTTGTCGATCAATAATTTGAAATTTCCAGCCCCGCTGCCGTAGACTTTGGTTGGTTTCGTTCTGCAGATGCTGTGAAAAGAAAGGGAGGCTAGAAAAAAAAACCCAAAAATTGAAACAATTTGGGTTTTAAGAGCAGTCTAAAAAAAAGAGGAGAGAGGGGGGGGGGAGGGGAGGGGCGTTTTTGGGAGGGGGCGGGGGAGGGGGGAGGGGGGAGTAAGGTTTGGGGGAGGATGGAAAGGGGGGTGGGGAGGGAGGAGGGGAGGGGGGAGGGGGAGGGGGGGGGGGGGGGGAGAAGGGGCCGTTTGGGGGGGAGGAAAAGGGGGGCGGGGGAAAAGGGGGAAAGGGGGTTTTGGGGGGGTGAGGGGGAAAGGGGGGGGGGGGGGGAGGGAAAGAGGGGTTTAAAAGGGCGCACCGCAGAGAAGAAGAAGAAGAGAAGAAGAGGAAAAAGAAGAAAAGAAAAGAAAAAGAAGGGGAAGAAAAAAAAAAAAGAGGAAAGGGAAAAGGGGGGGAGGAAAAAGGGGGGGGGGTGGAAAAGGAAAAAAGAAGGGGAGGGAAAGGAAAGGGGGGGGGGGGGAAGGAATTTTTGGGAAAGAGGGGAAAAAAAGGGGGTAAGGGGGAAAAAGCAGAAGGAGAAGGGAAAAAGAAAAAGAAGAAGAAGAAAGAAGAAAAAAAGAAGAAGAAGAAGAAGAAAGGGGGAAAAGGGGGAGGGGGAGGAAAAAAAAGAAAACGAAAAAAAGAAAAGGGGAAAAAAAAAAGGAAAAGGGGAAACAAAAAAAAAAGAAAAGAAGGGAAAAGAAGGAAAAAAACCCCGGGGAAAAAAAGAACCCCGAAAGGAAGAGAGAACCCAAAAAAATGGAAAGGAGGCCGGAAAGACAAAAAACGGCGGGCAAAAATTGGGCCCAAATTTCTTTTAAAAAAGAAAAAACCCGCAAGGAAAATCGGAAAGGTAAAAAAATTCTTTTTTGGGTTTGGAAAAAGGGGAAAC
>CM054153.1:32342345-32345693 GCA_028751875.1 Rapana venosa | reverse complement strand
AAAAGTTCGCAGTGGATAAAAGGATATTTGGTAAGGAAAAGTGGGATTGCTGAAATTGTTACCAGGGGTTAGGACTAGAAAAGTGAGAGAAGGAGAGAGACAGTGTGAGAGATAGAGAGAGAGAGAGACAGAGAGAGAGACAGAGAGAGAGAGAGAGAGCGATGGAGAGAATGACATGGATTTATTCTTATTTAATTTTAATTTTTTTATCCTTTTGTATCGAGGATAATGGAATAAGCACTCATGTGTTTTTTTACATCCAGTCTCCGTGTGTATGCGGTTTTGTAAATGTTGTCATCTGTTTCCACCGGCACACAATGGCCTACTCTTCCGAAAAGCGGAACAAGATATGACGTGTGCGCAAGATGTTCTGCATGGGTTCGAACACTGGGCCTCGGTTTATAGTCTCACCCGACAGACAGACAGACAGACAAAAGAAGAAGAAGAAGAAGGATAAATAGGAAAGGACACAGAGAGAGAAACAGGCAGACAGACATATGAATAGACAGAAGAAGAAGAAGAAGAAGAAAGAAGAAGAAGAAGAAGAAGAAGAAGAAGAAGAAGAAGAAGAAGAAGAAGAAGAAGAAGAAGAAGAAAAAAAAGAAGAAGAAGAAGAAGAAAAAGAAGAAGAAGAAGAGAAGAAGAAGAAGATGAAGAAGAAAGAAGAAGAAGAAGAAGAAGAAGAAGAAGAAGAAGAAGAAGAAGAAGAAGAAAAGAAGGAGAAGAAGAAGAAGAAGAAGAAGAAGAAGAAGAAGAAGAAGAAGAAGAAGAAGAAGAAGAAGAAGAAAGAGAGAGACAAGAAAAAGAGACATAAAAGACAAACAAACGGACAGAAACAGGTAGACACAACAGAACTTTTAAAAGAAAACCTGCAAGGAAACTCGAAGGAAAAATCTCCTTGATATTTTGGAAAGACGAAATCAGCATCCCCTAACAGTCCATCTCTTCTTGAGAGACACCAAACCCTAGAATGTGACCCTGGTAGTCACTGGCACTGCCCATTTCAGATGATAACAGTCAGGTCTTAGAACTGAACATGCCAAAACTTCAGCCGCCACAGACTTGGAGAGAAAAAGAAAAAGTTCTGCAGATGGACTGACAGGATCTTTGGTAAGAAAAACTGGGATTGCTGAAATTGTTACCAGGGGTAGGCCTAGAAAAGTGTGTGAGTGAAAAAAATAGTGACAGAGAGAGAGAAAGAAAAGAAGAGAGAGACGGATAAGGAGGGAAGGACAGAGAAAGAAAGAGAGAAATAGAAAGAAAGAAAGAAAGAAAGAAAGAAAAATTAGAAGAAAGACAGACAGACAGAAGAAAGGAAGAAAAAAGAAGAAAGAAAGAAAGAGAGAGAAAGGAGAGGAGGAGAGAGATGAGAGAGAGAGAGAGAGAGAGGAGAGAGAGAGGAGAGAGAGAGAGAGAGAAGCAGATAGAAAGAGAGATGGAGGGTTTTTATTTCGAGGAAACAGAGAGACAGAGAGAGAGAGAGGCAGACAGACAGAAAGAGACAGACTTTTAAAAAGGCAGGAACACAAGGAGAGAGAAACAGACAGACGGACAGACAGACGACAGACCCACAGACAGACTAAATGACGGACAGACAGACAAACAGGTGGACACAACAGATAATGGAATGAGCACTCACTTTTTATCATCTGTGAGAGAAAGAGACAGAGAGGCAGGAAAAGATATTTAAACAAATACAATAGCAAAGATACAGATACAAGGTCAGACAGATGAACAAATACAAAGCCACGTAAAAAACCAAGACAGACAAACAAGAAAAGACTGAGCTAGTGACCATGCCAAGCGGATGCAGAAGAAAGAAACCAACTACTAGTAAACCACGAGGAAAAAACTCCAAAGAAGCCTGACTGATAAATCTGGCTGGGATTTCGCCAGAGAGAAACATGCCTCTACCACCATGAAGTCTTTGCCCCGCTAGGGGAAGACAGGACAAATCCAGCAAGTTAACCTCAGAGTCAATGACTCCATACCTATTCTTCTGCGATATACTTCTGTCTCGAACGTCAATGCACGACTTCAGCTGCCACGCACAAAAGTTGCTAGAAAAGTCCCGTAGATGTAATGATAGGGCGTAGGCAAGGACAAAAACATGAACTGAGACATTGGTGGTCAGGCAGTAGTCCCAGAGAGAGGAAGATAAGAGAGAGAGGAAGAAAGTGAAAGAGTGTTGGAATACAAAGACAGAAATATTAACAGACAGAGAGGTGGGGAGGGAGGGAGGGAGGTGGAGAGAGAGAAAGGCATAGAGACAAACAGAAAGAAAAACAGAAAGAAGGAGAGAGAGGCAGTTAAAAAAGGCATGAACGGAAAGAGAGAGGAGAGACATAGACTGAGAGAGAAAGAAAGAGAGAGTAAGAAGGTGGAGACCACATGCACGAGAAAGAGATAGAGATAGAGAAGGAGAGAGAAAAAGTGAGAGAGGACATACAGACAGACAGTAGAAGTAAGAAGACAGAAAGAAGAAGAGAAGCAGATAGATGGATATCATTATAAATAGAAAGAATGTGTGAGAAAAGCAAATAGAAAGGGAGAGGGAGATTGAGAAAAGAGCCAGAGAGAGAGGAAATGTGGAGGAAAAACAAACAAACAAAAACAGAGTAGCAAAGAAACAGAGATAAGGTCAGAAAGAAAAAACAGACAGAGCAAACCACAGAAACACACCAGGCAGAAAAACAAGACAAGACTGAGCTAGTGACCATACTAAGCGGATACAGAAGAAAGAAACCAACTACTAGTAAACCACGAGGAAAAAACTCCCAAGAAGCCTGACTGATAAATCTGGCTGGGATTTCGCCAGAGAGAAACATGCCTCTACCACCATGAAGTCTTTCCACTACTAGGGGAGACAGGACGAATCCAGCAAGTTAACCTCAGAGTCAATGACTCCATACCTATTCTTCGGCGATATACTTCTGTCTCGAACCTAAATGCACGACTTCAGCTGCCACGCACAAAGTTGCTGGAAAAGTCCCGCAGATGTAATGATAGGGAATAGGCAAGGGAAAAAACATGAACTGAGACATTGGTGGTGAGGGAGTAGTCCCAGATAAGAGAGAGACACAGAGAGAGAGAGGTGAAGATAGTGAAAAAGTGGTGGAATACAGACACATAGATATTAACAGAGAGAGAAAGAGAGAGGGGGGAGGGAGGGAGGTTGAGAGAGAGAAAGGCATAGAGACAAACAGAAAGAAAGGCAGACAGAAGGAGAGAGAGGCAGTTAAAAAGGCATGGACGGAAAGAGAGAGGAGAGACATAGACTGAGAGGGAAAGAGAGAGAGAAGGTGGAGACCACATGCACGAGAGAAGAGAGAGAGAGAAGGAGAGAGA
>CM054153.1:32324845-32337345 GCA_028751875.1 Rapana venosa | reverse complement strand
GGGGTTTTGGGGGGGGGAAAAGGAGGGGAGGGGGAAAAGGGGAGGAGAGAGGAGAGAGAGAGGGAGGAAAAAGGAGGAAGAAGACAGGAGGAGTTGAATTGGATTGCGCAGGCTAAAATTTTAGCAGCCCCACAATTGAGCAAGAAAGCTTATCAAATTAATTAAACAGAAAATGCAAAAGTGGGGGTTATGAAATCTGACGAAAGAGAGACAGGGCCCCCAGAGAAGAGGGGGAAAAAAACGAAAGAAAAGAAGAGAGAGAGAAGGGGGGGGGGGGAGGGGGGAGAAAGGGGGGGGGAGGGGGGGGGGGGGAAAAAAAAAGAAAGAACGAAAGCCAAAAAAGAGATAAAATGACACGGGCCCCGAGAAAGAGAAACAAAAAGAGACTTGAGTTGGGGACAAAAAACAAGCAGAAGTCGAAGGGTTTGAAGTAGATGAAGATGTGTCAAAGACATCAAGCAAAAAAGTGGGTTTAGGGGGTTGGCGGGTTTTGTTTTTATTTTTTTGCAGAGAACACGCGAACTTTTAAAACCAAGGGAGCCCCCGAATCCTAGCATGACTTAAGGGAAAAGTACTGTTTTTTTTTGATACTTTGTCAAAAAGTTACAAAAAAACAGCACGCACACTACAGGTGTGGAGTTTAGACACTCTCGGAGGAGGGAAAGCGGCCCTACGGGTGGAAAAAAAATTTACAGCACCGTTCTGGCAACTCCTGCCACGGCACTGGAATCATGTGTATCGGGATTGACTTTCCAATGGACCATTTCAGCAACGTGGAGAGTGGGGGGCAGGGAGTGTCTGCTGCATGGGTAACAGCTTGCCCTCCATATTTACTTACCCAGGCTTTGCGCTCTGGAGTATCAACACTTAGGAGACTGACGGATGCTTACTAGTAATCCTGTGGTGATATATTCCTTGTATGGCCTAAATGTCAACTGCAGCCGACCCCATAACAGACATTCGAGAAACTTTGAGGAAGACCAAAAAAAAACACCTACCAGGCTATTAAGGCATCTGTGAACAAAGGTAGTCTTAGATGAAAGAGCACGGGAAAGAGGGAGGCGAGGGAGAGAAAGAGAGAGAAGGAGGAGAGAGAGGAGAGAGAGAGAGAGAGAGAGAGGAGAAGAGAAGAAGAGAGAGAGGAGAGAGAGAGAGAGAGAGAGAGTGAGAGAGAGAGAGAGAGAGACAGACAGACAGAAAGACAGAGAGGAAGGGAGACAGGGGAGACGGGGAAAGGGAGACAGAGAGGAGAGAGACACAGAGACAGAGATGGGGAGAAAGAGGGGGAGAGGGGGAGAGAGAGAGAAAGAAGAGAGAGCTTTAAATGTTAAATGTGTTTTGGACAAAAGGAAATAGACAAAGAGACAACACAGAGAGAGAGAGGGGGGGGGGGGGGCGGAGAACGACAATGAATGAGAAAGAGACAAATAGACAGATAGGCAGACAGACAGGCAGACGGACAAACACAGAAAGAGAGAAACAGACAGACAAACAGACATACAGAGACGAGACAGACAAACAAGAGAAAAAGCGAAGCAAATTAAACAAAGACAGAGACGGCAGGTGTATGCGTGAGAAGAGCAAGGGGACTGAAGAAAAAACAGAAAGGGGACTGAAGAAAAAACATAGGAACAAATAATATACCGAGAAATACCTGCCTCAAAAGTCTAGCTACAGTTTGAGGGAAAGGGGAGGGAAGGGGGTGGGGGTGGCAGAAGAAAATGCGTGTCAACTAGTAAACGTTTCTCTGTAAGTGAGAGACACAAAATCCAAGACTTCGACCTTTATGCGTAAAGTAAGACTACCGCTATTTCTGTGTCTTATTCAGTTTTTGAACTAACTGACAAATTCAGCTGCCGAAGCAGCTCATGGACTTTCAGAAAAAAATTATGTAGACACGATAGATTTCACTCAAGAAAAGCAACAATTTAATGATCGAAGCGTTAATGATCACGGGTAGTCTTAGGATGAATGAGAAAAACAGTGAGAAAAGTGGATTGGAGTATGGAGGGAAAAAAGAAAGAACAAACTGAATTCAGAAAGGGTTTAGTAATATACATGGGCCTCAGGCCACAATACACTTTGAGGGGCAAAACTGTAAAGATGGAGAACATGAAATGAAATTTAAGGAAGGGGAAGAGAGAGACAGACAGACAGAGAGATACTGGCAGACAAACGAGAGAGAGAGAGAGAGGGGGGGGGGGGAGAGAGAGAGAGAGAGATGAGAGAGAGAGAGAGAGAGAGAGAGGAGAGAGAGAGAGAGAGGGGAGAGAGAGAGAGCGAGAGAGAGATTAAAGAAAGAGACAGGGACGAGATTCCGGAGAGAGAAAGACGGAGAAAGATAACAGAGGGAAAAAGGAAAGAGAGTAGAGGGAGACATAGAGAGAAACGCACACACACACACACACACACACACACACACACACACACACACACACACACAGAGGGAGAGAGCGAGATTAGAGAAAGGGACAGGGACGAGATTCAGGAGAGAGAAAGACGGAGAAAGATAAAAGGGGAGAAAAAGGAAAGAGAGTGGAGGGAGACATAGAGAGAAAGACAGAGAGAGACACAGAGAGAAAAAAGAGACAGACAGACAGACAGAGACGGGGAGTTAGACTAAAATAAAAAAAAAAGAGAGAAAAAGAGAGAGGAAGAAAGAGACAGAGCTGGAGAGGGAAGACAGTTGCAAAAGTTGCAGAAGATTTACACGTCCATTAGGACATTATCTAGTCTATAAAAGAAGATACTCAAACTCTTGAACTTGAACCTTATGTAAACAGCACTGTCCCTATTCCATGCTATGCTCGGACTGGATTTGGCTCATGATGTCATCAACTTCAGCCATTACACAGACTTTCAGGAGAGCTCTGCTGACATGAAAAGATCTTGGCGATAATACAAGATGTTGAGACAGTCATTGGGAACAAGGGTAAACCTCCAATGAGAGAGAGACTTATTATTTTATAGAGAGAGAGAGAAAGAACAAGAGGGAGGGAGAGATAGACAGAGAGAGATGGGGGGAGGGGTGGATGGAGGGAGAGAGACAGTGATAGAGAGAGGACAAAACAAAGGGGAGAGAGAGAGAGAAAAGAGAGAGAGAGAGAGAGAGAGTGCGCGCGCGCGGGCGCGTGTGTGTGCGTGGTGTGTGTGTGGGTGTGGTGCGTGAGTGTGTGTAAGTGTGTTTGAGAAAGAGAAAGGGGGGCAGACAGACAGACAGACAGTACACAGATAAACAGATAGATAGATAGATAGATAGATAAGAGACAGACAGCAGACAGATAGATAGATAGAAAGATAGCTAGATAGATAGATAGATAGAAGATAGTGAGTGAGTGAGTGAGTGAGTGAGTGAGTGAGTGAGTGAATGGGTGAATGAGTGAGAGAGAGAGAACAAAACAGAGACACACAGAGAGAAAATGAGCAGGAAAGACAGAAAAAGGTTGAGAGCAAGACAGTAGGGGAGGAGAAAGAGAGAGACAAAAAGAAAGAGGGAGAGGAGAGAGAGAGAGAGAGAGAGAGAGAGAGAGACAGAGAGAGACAGAGACAGACAGACAGACAGACAGACAGACAGACAAAAGAAGAGACAGTAAGTAAATGACTAAGAGAAGGGAAGGAGAATAACTTGCCTGAGTACAAAAGTTGTGTCAAAGACATCTGGCGAAAAAATCTGTGTTGGGTTCTTTCGCAGAAAGAAAAGCACATGTCCAATAAGGGAACTATTCCTTTGCAAGGTCAACCTGACTCCTAGAAGCTGACCTTTATGTAAATAGCGCTGTCCCTAGTTCGTGATGTAAATAATCAGTCTTGGACCTTAACGCTGCAGAAAGAAAAGTGTGCAGACACGGTAAGATTCCGGTAAAGAAAGCAAGTTACTGACGCTTTGGTGATTAATGGCAGTCTTTAATTTAAAGAGAGAATGAGAGAGAGAGAGGGAGGGAGGGAGGAGAGGATAGAAAGAGAGAGAAGAAAGAGGTTAAGGAGTGAGAGAGAGGTGAGAGAAGGGGAGAGAGAGAAAGAGAGAGAGGGGGGAAGGAGAGAGTAGAGAGAGAGAGGGTAAGAGAAAGAGAGGAGGGATAGAGAGGGAGGAGAGAGAGGGGCATGGGGGAGAAGGGAGGAAGAGAGGGTAAAGAGAGACCGACAGCGACAGAGAGAGAACACCACAAAGGAAGACAGGAGAGTGGGTGGACCTAGATGGGGAGATAGAGAGAGAGAGAGAGAGAGCAGAAAGGGAGGGAGAGAGGGGGTAGAAAGGGGGAGAGAAACAAGACAGAGACAGAGAGTGGACAGAAGAGAGAGTGGGAAGACTTAGAAGGGAGAAGGGGAAAGAGAGAGAGTGAGAGACAGACAATCAGACAGATAGACAGACAGACAAGATAGAGAAAGAGACACAGACAGACAGACAGACAGACAGGCAGACAGAGCCAAATTTCAACTTCAGCTGCCCACAGACTTTCTGCAAAATTATTCAGTCAGGAAAGAATTCAGGCAAGAACTGCAAATGAACAAGACAATGTATTGGGGGGATCAAAGGCAGACTTGAAAGAATGAAAAGACAGTGCAGACAGATAGAGATAGAGACAGAGAGAGACACAGAGAGAGATACAGAGAGAATGAGTGAGAGAGAGAGGGGGGGGGGGGAGAGACAGAGGGGAAAAGAGAGGTAGAGGGTGAGAGAAAGAGACGCTTAATGCATTAACGCTTTAACACTGAGAGAGAGAGACACAGAGAGAGAGAAAGAGGGAGGGAGGGAGGGAGGGAGGGAGGGAGAGGGGAGAGAGAGAGAGAGAGAGAGAGAGAGAAGAGAGAGAGAGAGAGAGAGAGAGAGAGAAAACAAAGAGACAGGGATAAACAGGAAGTCAAACAGAAAATACACAATACACACTTGCCAATGGTGTGTCTCTCTTTGTTCTTACCTTTTTTTTCCCTTTGAAGGCACATGTGGGTACTGCACGGCAGAGGTGTACGAAGGATTTCTCCATGGGTGGTGGTTGAACACTGAAGCATCATCCGTCTTTTGTCCACCTCGCATTCCTTTACCTATAAACAGATCCAACACACACACACACACACACACACACACACACACACACACACACACACACACATACACACAGGTGTAAGCACACATACGCATAATAAACTCATACATATTAACGCGCGCGCGCACACAGGCACACACACAAACATATACACATACGTACACACACATACATATACACAAAAACGCGCGTATAGACACAACACACACCACACACACACACATACACACAACGTGTACATTCCGTATATGCATATGTTATTGTCTTTTCTTGTTTCATTTGTATAGTTTACCATCGATTAGGTTTTTTAAATTCTATGTCTGCATATACATTATCTTTTTTCTCGCTTTTTTTTCTTTAGATAGATGGCATGATGAAAAAAAGCAAATGCACTGCTTATTCAATGTACCATCTGAAAATAAAGTTTGACTTTGACTTTGACTTTGTAAACACACACACACACATACACGACACACCGACACACACACACACACACACACACACACACACCAACATGCAACGTACACACTTTACCGCTACCCACTTTAAGCTTATTACATGCAACACACATACATACACACACTCACTCACTCTCTCTGTGTCATTCTCTGTCTGACTGTCTGTCTGTATGTCTCTCTCTCTCTCACGTACACACGCACACTTTGTTCCTACACGCCTTAAGCTAAATGCATGCATCATGCATTACACGGCTTAGCCGCATGGGCGCTTATCGACAGGGAGTTCTAAGCAAGCAATATCCCTCCCTCCCTCCTTTTCTCTCTCTCTCTCTCTCTCTCTCTCTCTCTCTCTCTCTCTCTCTCTCTCTCTCTCTCTCTCTCCCTCCTCTCTTTCTTTCACATACACACACACTCTCTTATCTCTCTCTCATTCCTCCTCTTCCTCACCCCCCCCCCCCCCCCCTCTCTCTCCCTCTCTCTGTGCCACTATGTACACGCACGTTGTCTCTCGTTGTCTTATGCATTGCTTATTCAATGTACCATCTGGAAATTAAAATGTGACTTGACTTGACTTGACTCGTTGCATCCTCCTCCCTCCCTCTTTCTCTTTGTGCCACTATGCACACGCACGTTGTCTCTCGCTGCCCCCTCTCTCTCTCTCTCTCTCTCTCTCTCTCTCTCTCTCTCTCTCTCTCTCTTCTCTCTCTCTCTCTCTCCTCTCTCTCTCTCTCTCCCTCTTTGTGCCACAATGCACGCGCAAGTTGTCTCTCGCTGCCCTCTCTCCCCTCTCTCTCTCTCTCTCTCTCTCTCTCTCTCCTCTCTCTCTCTCCTCTCTCTTGTGCCACTATGCACACGCACGTTGCTCTGCTCTCTTCCCCCCCCCCCCCTCTCCTCCCCTCCCTCCTCTCTCTCTCTCTTCCACTATCACACGCGTGTCTCTCTGCTCTCTCCTTCCCCCTCTCCCCCCCTCCTTTCTCTCTCTCTCTCTCTCTCTGCCACTTGCACACGCACGTTGTCTCTCGCTGCCCCCCCCCTCCTCCTCTCTCCTCCCCCTCTCTCTCTCTCTCTTCTCTCCTCTCTCTCTCTCTCTCTCTCTGTGCCACTATCACACGCACGTTGTCTCTCGTTGCCCCTCTCTCTCCTCTCCTCTCTTCTTCTCTCTCTCTCTCTCCCTTCCCCTCCTCTCTCTCTTCTCTCGACTTCCACGCACTTCTCTCTGCCTCTCTCTCTCTCTCTCTCTCTCTCTCTCTCCTTCTCTCTCCTCTCTTGTGCCACTATGCACACGCACGTTGCTCTCGTTGACCTCTTCCTCTCCTCTCTTCTCTCTTCCTCTCTCTCTCTCTTCCTCCTCTCCTCTCCTCCACCCTTCTCTCTTGCACTTGCTACACATCTCTGTCTCTCTTTCTTCTTCCTCATCATCTCTCATCATCTCTCTCTTCTGTTTCACTATGCACATTCGCACGTTGTCTCTCGTTGCACACTGACGTTCATCCGACCACAAGAAAACTTGTTTTTTCTTCTTTTCCCAATGACAGCCTGATATCAGACGTGCTTGCTGATTCTAGCTAGCAGGATTCCAACGCAACTCTGATGCCACTATTGACTTTGAGGGGTTTTACACAATCTGTTTTGTGGCTTGGAATGTGCATGCCGATCATGCATTATTCAAGCAGGAGAATAGAGAATGCCGAATTGGTTTTTTTGTGGAAGTTTTGTGAATCAAAGCAACGTCTGAAAGCATTGTTGTCGTGATTGGTTTCTGGTCTTGATTTCTTAAATCAATTATGTTTTGGTTGGGTTTGTTGTTTTACTGATAAGGTATGGCTTATGTCATTACTGATTTTTCAGGCGTGAGCAATGTTAGCATACACATGTGCGTGTATGTATGAATTGTATATATATATATAT
Organism: Rapana venosa; assembly: GCA_028751875.1. NCBI lineage: Eukaryota > Metazoa > Mollusca > Gastropoda > Neogastropoda > Muricidae > Rapana > Rapana venosa. Next base: position 32,329,937 of record CM054153.1, on the reverse strand, counting down.
ATATATATATATTATATATATATATATATATATATATATATATTATATATATATATATAACAGATACAGAGGCAATAAGACTCAGGAAGCATGAGAGAGGGAGGGATGGAGAGAGAGACAGACAGACAATTATAGTTACTACATAGATAGATAGATAGATAGATAGATAGATAGATAGATAGATAGATAGATAGATAGATAGATAGATAGATAGACAAGTAAATGGATAGATAGACAAGTAAATGGATAGATATAGAGATAGATAGATAGATAGATAGATAGATATCGATAGATAGATAGATAGATAGATAGATAGATAGATAGATAGATAGATAGATAGATAGAGAGAGAGAAACAGACAGACAGACAGACAGATAGTTAGATAGATAGATAGATAGATAGATAGATAGATAGATAGATAGATAGATATTTGTGTGCGTGTGTGTTTGTGTGTTTGTGCGTGTGTGTGAGTCAGTCAGTCAGTCAGTGTGTGTGTTTGCGCACGTGTGCATGTGTATGTATGTGTGAAATTTAACGAGAAATCCTTATAGTATCCGAAAACAAATGCTCACATTAACATGAATAAGTGCTGCAAGGGCTGAGGTCAATTTATTTTTGTGTGAGATAATGTGATCTAATAACAAGGTCATTACAATCTTGTTGCAGAAAACGGTCGTTTGCTGGAAAAATAAATGGTTTGATATCAGCTCAGTGTTATCGTTTGTGGATAATATATATGTAAGCATCATCGATTAGGTCATAAAGCAGTCGGGTATTATAGCCATCTAGATTAGGATGATGTATTGACATGAACACAAATTGGGCCATTGCCTTGATTTTTAAGGGTGGAAAATTTTATGGTTTTATTTTCTTTTTTTTAATGTTTATTGCTTGTATTCATGGCTCTTATGCTTGTTCATTCGTATTATGTTTGATAGGAAAGACTGCAATGTGTGTGAGAGAGAAAAATAGAGGTAGGAGGCTGGCATATATATATATATATATATATATATATATATATATATATAATGAATGCATTTGCGCGTACATTGGAATATGTTTGCTTTGTGGATGCTTGCCTGTTACTACATACTATTATTATTATTATTATTATATTTCGAGAACAATGGAATAAGTACCCATGCGCTTTTTTCCATCCAGTTCCCGTGCGTGTGCAGTTTTGTAAGTGTTGCCATCTGTTCCCAACGGCACGCATATTAAGCTAATGCACACGCCTACCTTGCATTTCAACAACCTAACTTCCAAGTACTTGTGTTTAACTAAAAGCACTATAGAAAACCTATGCTCTTTTTTCTGTCTCCAAGGTAAATCAAGTGGGTCGTGGTTTAATTTCGAAAGCTTGGCATTTTGGGGGTTACTTTTTGTTCCCACTCTGTTTGCTTGTTGTTTCTAACAACAACAACAAAGGTAAACCTAAAACTCCTGACCTTTTTCTTAGATGTTGTCTATACTTTCTCACGGAATCTGACTGGGTAAAGTATCCTTTAATGTCTCTGTTTCTGAAACCTTTAAGTACCCCACCCCCTTCCTATTAGGAGTTGTTTTCTGATCACTCTTCAGCTGTAAACTGAAGACACAAGGTGCACCCTCGCTCTTCAGTTGTAATTTGAAGACACAATGTGCCCCCTCCCTTCAAGGAGTTTTTTTTTCTGATCACTCTTCAGCTGTATATTGAAGGCACAATGTACCCCCCCCCCCCCCACACACACACACACACTTTGGGAGTTGTTTTCTGATCACTCTTCAGCTGTAATTTGAAGACACAATGTGCCCCTCTCCCTTAAGGAGTTGTTTTCTGACCGATCTTCAGCTGTAAATTGAAGACACAATGTGCCATAAGTTTCCGCACCGTTTCATTCAAAACTAAGTAGAACCTCTTCTTTTGTCTCTTTTCCTTGTTAAGTCAGGACAATATCTAACCCTCAAAAAACTTCAACAATGTATCTACTTTTTTGCGTTTCTTGACAACAGCTCCGTGGTTTACAAACGGTGAGAATTTGGTGTATGCGATCGTTTTTTTGCTCACCATTAAGGTAGCCACATTCTGACTTCGGGGAAGTATTTTACATTCATTTGAGTCATATTGATTATTAGCGACAAAACCAACTGATTTCCTTTATTGCGGAGAATTGCAAGATGGTATTGCCGTGTCACTATTCATAGACGAGTTTAAGAGTTATTTCTTATTTGTTTTGAAAGTATCTGTTCTTGAAAAGCGGCTTTGACAGTATTTTATACGTACATAGTGTATGATGATTCAAAGTATTTGTGTAATGTTCCCAAAGGCCACGTTACCCAATATTCTGGGTAGCAAAGTTCACATCTTGCAATGCGTAGGACTGATTTTGAGAAGGAACACATCCATGCTAATAAAAGTTAACTGCCTGTGGGACTTGTGGTATAAAACCGCATATACGTGGTGATTTGTGAACGGCCATGTAAAAGTTTAATTCATAAAAGCAGCAAAGAAAACACTAGTCAAGAAAATTGTAACAGAAGTACATGGGTGCTTAGTACTCAATAAATCCCTACGTTAAGGGAGAGAACCCCTCTTTTCCAGTACACGTGCACTGTGCGCATTTGTATGTTTCTGTAACCCAGTAGTGGGTGATATGAAATGAAGGGTTAGTAGATGGCTGGTTACCCTATAGCGGGTTACCCGTAGGGGGCAAAAATGGTGCGTTGGCACCTAATAAAAGTGACTGAGAACTTTAGAGAGTAAAACTTTTTCTCCATCAAGAACCAATTTACAAGCATCCATATAAGATCCAAGCCTCTTGAGACCATTACATTCAGTCTGGAATAGAAATGATGTTTATAAAAAAAAAAATGCAGACCAACAATGCTGATTGTTACTGTTGCTGTTGTTGTTTATGTTGTGCGTTCCCCACCTTAACGCTCGGGGAGAGGGGGGGGCGGTCACCCAGAATGTACACTCTGACTCACTCCTCCCAACCTGGGAATCACTGTGAGATTGAAATTGCACGCTGGATGAGAAGTTTACGTGTATGACTGCTTTTTAAGTATCTCGCCATATAGGCAGCCGTACTCTGACATCAGAAGATTTGCCCACTTAATGGAGAGTGCAGGTTGTTATGTTATGAGCTTGTCATGGCTGAATTCAAATTCCAACCCAACATTTTAAAGCACAACATTTTAGTGTTAGGCCTTGGTACTTAGATGACATCGATAACTGACACAGCTTAGGTCCTAGGCCACAACAATGCGGATGAATTTTAACTAGGTTGCCGTTTTCGTAAAGGTACTGGCACGTTTTGCGCGTAAACCCCTTTTTTGCATTTGACGAGAGCAAAGCTCTTCCAACAATAAAGCACCTCCCGACGTCAAAGTCTTTCTGCCAAAGTTACAGAACTTTAGACATGAGGCTGTTCCAGTAATGTGTTCCCCCTCCCTCCCACTACTTGTTGGAGTGCAACTTTTCGAAACTGATGAGCTGCAGAAGTTATATAAGAAGACGTGTGACAATAGTTTTAAAGCCTTTGCTTTGCTGGCGTACGTGTAAGATTATGTGACTACGCTTTAACTTTTACAGTGTCTGGGATGAGTTGTACTCAGCTAAAAACTTAAATGCATTATTCAAAACAATTGGCCAAAGAGCATTGATAAATATAAAAGCAATTTTAAACACCTTTATTGTCACACACCTTTCGCTAATGTGACTTAAAACAGGGTATGGTAACAACAATAAAAAAAGACGCAGATAATATTTTTCAGTGTAGGTACTTTTCAATTGTTCCATAGTGGCTACTACATATGGCAAGCATGTAATTTAACACACACACACACACACACACACACACACATATATATATATATATATATATATAATATATATATAACAGAATCAAAAGGTCACATCTTTTAGCGGCCTTATGTTCTGCAGCACTGCTATCCTGCTGTTCCAACACCGCTCGTTTTAATCTCTCCAGCCTATATGCCGTTACGACAATCTTCAGAATTGGAAATCCACAGTGAGCCTATCAATCTTAGACCCCTGAGGAGCCACCAACCAGAGATGCCCTGCACTGCTGCCGGGTCACTCTGGTGGTTTTCGTTGGTGCTTGCTCTGAGCTAACAGGTGTCGGACACCACCTACTGAGCTCCTTACTGACCACAGTAACAGATCAGTTGCAAAACTAGACTAAGCAAGATGCCAACCACGGTTAGCGACCACCAGTATGTCCCTTCAGCGACCTTCTCCCTTTAACCTCACAACAGGTATCGAAGTGTATAGGATAACCGAAACTGAGGTCTTTATAAGAACATGAGCCGCCGGGTCCACCCTATTTAAATGATCACATTTTTCGTAGATATTTTCTACAATACTGACGGCTCATCCCCCACAACTTTAAATGGGAACCTGCCCTCTATAGTGTCAGGGAAAGTGAAGCAGCGAAGGAGAGAAGATGGGCGCCGCCCTCAATATGCTGGCCCCCAGAGAAGCTGAGGTCCCTGACGCATCGCTCCCTTGCAAACACTTGGGTTATGGGAACACCTTTACCTTTACTTCACATCCCCACAACGTAGGATTGAACCCGCATCCTTTAAAATACATGTCTGATATCTTTTGCGATGGAGTTGCTTGGCCCATCTTTTTTAGCCTGGATAATCACTCCAACGCCTGATGGATAATCAATCCAACGTCTGGTAGATAACCAATCCAACGTCTGTGGATAACCAATCCAACGTCTGATGGATAACCAATCCAACGTCTGATGGATAACCAATCCAACATCTGATGGATAACCAATCCAACGTCTGGTAGATAACCAATCCAACGTCTGGTAGATAACCAATCCAACGTCTGGTAGATAACCAATCCAACGTCTGGTGGATAACCAATCCAACGTCTGGTGGATAACCAATCCAACGTCTGGTGGATAACCAACGTCTGGTGGATAACCAATCCAACGTCTGATAGATAATCAATCCAACGTCTGGTGGATAACCAATCCAACGTCTGGTAGATAACCAATCCAACGTCTGGTAGATAACCAATCCAACGTCTGGTAGATAACCAATCCAACGTCTGGTGGATAACCAATCCAAC
>CM054153.1:32309845-32312345 GCA_028751875.1 Rapana venosa | reverse complement strand
TCTATGACCTTCCAGCCATAAATCCAGCCCTGCATGTAAGCATAGAACTAAGACGACATGCAGCCATACCAAATCTTTTTTTTTTCTTCAAGCCAATGATTGTTTGCGCGTCCACGCGCGGTCATAATCACAGACACACAGACACGCACGCACGCGCGCACACATATGAACACACACACATTCATGAACACACACACACACACACACACACAAACACACACACACACACACACACACACACACACACACACACGAACACACACGTGAATACACATAAACGTGAATATACATAAACGTGAATACACATAAACGTGAACATACATACACGTGAACACGAACACACACACACACACACACACACACACACACTCCAACACACACACACGCACACACACACATACACACACACACGAACACACACGTGAATACACATAAACGTGAACATACATACACGTGAACACGAACACACACACACACACACACACACACACACACTCACACACACACACACGCACACACACACATACACATACACACACACACGAACACACACGTGAATACACATAAACGTGAACATACATAAACGTGAACATACATACACGTGAACATACACACACACACACGCACACACACTCACACACACTCTTTTCCACCTACACAGGCATCACAGTAGACGCCTACTGAAACCTTACACTACATCTATAACACACACGTGAATATGCATAAACGTAAATACACTTGAACACACACACACACACACACACACACACACACACACACACACACACACACACACACACACACACACATACACACTCTTTTCCACCTACACAGGCATCACAGCAGACGCCTACTGAAACCTGACACTACATCTATAACACATCCCACTTCAGATCACTTTGTCTAAACAGTTTCAACAGGACAACGATTGCTTTTACCTCACATTTGTAACACTATAATTGTTAGAACCTTTTTTTTGGTGGCTTTTCTCGCATTTACTAACGTTTTTAATTTGCTCCGTTTTTCTTATTTTATTTGCGAACGAATACGGTGCCTCGTATTTTAACCCATTTCGTGTCGTTTCAGTTCTGCTACATAAAGCGTACGTTTCCAATAAAGGAGAATGTTCTAGAACTATTAAGAAAGTTAGAGGGTGTTAGTATGCTAGTATTCAAAATGTGTTTACTTTTTTGTCCCTGTGCCAGAACTCCAAGATTCCCGTAACAGTAGGCCATTGTGTGCCGGTGGGAACGGATGACAAAATTTACAAAAAAAAGTGCATACACATGAGGATTGGATGTAAACAAGCACATGAATACTTATTCCGTTATCCGCGAAATTAAAAAATAAATTACCCCAAAAAATCTCTCTTCCGAAGGACTTTCAGGGAAGTAGACTCAGTACTGATGAAAACTCCTAAGGAGGGGGATGGGGGGAGGGGGGGGGATTCCTTTAAACGGCGCCTCGAGGATGGATGAAACCTGAAATTGTTCCCGGGTCATCAAATTGAGTAGAAAACGCTCTAACCACTAGACTTTGCTTTTTAGTTTACGTTATTCTTTTTATTTCGAGGATAATGGGACAAGCGTTCATGTGGGGTTTTTTCATCCAGCCCCCGTGTGTACGCAGTTTTGTCAATTTTGTCATCCGTTCCCACCGGCACACAATGGGCCTACACACCGAAAAGCGGAACGGGTTTTTTAATGTGCGCGCAAGATGTTCTGCGTGCGTTCGCACAAGGGGGCCTCGGTTTATAGTCTCATCCGAAGGACTTCTGGGGGAGAGTGGAGTCGGCACTGATGTTAACTCCAGAGGGAAAAAAAATCCTCTTGAACGAGATTCGAACCCCGGGTCAGCAGATCACGAATGCATCACTCTAACCACGAGGCTGACCCTTCCACATGAGACTATCCGCATGTACACATGCACACTCTCACTACAAATACCTTGGGGAAAAAATAAACCCGCTGAATCCTTACGCCACCCACACCCACCCATCGCCCAACCAAACACACGACACGAGTATTTTTTCTCTCCTTTAGCGGAAGGTAGGTTTGCACAGCGTGGGAAGATGTTTGCATGATGCAGAAATCAAATACTTGTTGCTGGAGGTTTCATGTCCCCATTTAGCCTCAGATTCTCTTCCCTATCAAATGGAGAGCATTTCTTCGATTGTACCAGTGTGTGTGTATGTGGGGGGGGGGGGGGGGGAGGGACAAAGAGAGAGAGAGAGAGAGAGAGAGAGATGGAGGGAGAGAGGGAGAAAGAGAGAGGGAGAGAGGGGAGAGGGAGAGGAAGAGGGAGGAGAGAGAGAGGGGAGAGGGAAAGAGGGAGGAGGGAGAGAGGGGGGAGAGGAGGGGAGAGAGTGAGAGACAGAAAGACAGGGAGAGAGACAGAGACAGGGTCAGAAAGACAGAGACTTTTCTTTATGTGTGTGTGTGAACGTATGTCAGTATCCATGCAACACGCGCGTGCACACGCGCGTGCGTGTGTATGTGTG
>CM054153.1:32282345-32292345 GCA_028751875.1 Rapana venosa | reverse complement strand
CCCCCCCCCCCCCCCCCACCTTCGCATCACTTTTTCTATCTTGCCCTTCGGCTCCTTCCTCTCTCTCTCTCTCTCTGTCTCTGTCTCTGTCTGTCTGTCTATCTGTCTGTCTGTCTGTCTGTCTGTCTCTCTCTCTCTCTCTCTCTCTCTCTCTCTCTCTCTCTCTCTCTCTCTCTCTCTCTCTCTCTCTCTCTCTTTCTCCAGGTCTAAAATCTGATTAAAATATTGGTTTTCGTATTCTCTCTCTGCCTCCCCCCCCCCTCCCGTTCTTTCCTTTTTCTTGAACTTCTTCCTTAATCTTCATCTTCTGTCCCCACCCTCCACCCCCTACCCTTTATCTTTCTTGCCCTTCGGATCCTTCCTCTCTCTCTCTCTCTCTCATCTCTCTCTCTCTCTCTCTCTCTCTCCTCTCTCTCTCTCTCTCTCTCTCTCTCTTCCTCTATCTTCCTCTCTCTCTCTTCCTCTCTCTCTCTTCCTCTATCTCCCCCTCTCTCTCTCTCTCTCTCTCTCTCTCTCTCTCTCTCTCTCTCTCTCTCTCTCTCTCTCTCCCCTTCCTTCCTTCCTTCTTTCTTTCCCCCTTTTCTCCCTTCTTTCTGTTTTTTTCCTGAGTAAATTGACAATTCCAACGGTGTCAGACATCAATCATTAAAGACAAATCGAAGTGGGCTAAACGGCTTTCGAAAAGCAAAAAAAGAAACCAACTAAAAACTGAAACCAAAAAAACCCACTTTCCTTTATGTTTGTTGTTATTTTGCTTTTGCCGCTTTTTTTCCCCCCTCCACGAAATGAACAGTCTTGTGGGACAGATTGCTTTTTGTTTCCGTTTCCTAATCTGCTTTGGGGGATAAAAGAAATCATATTGACGGCAGGGTACTAAACATTCAAGAAACCCGCCAGGGATAAAATGTAACGGCGATGATAACGTATTCATATAAATCTGATTAGAGAAAAATTGAAACCAAAAGAGAACGAAAACAAACAAACAAACAAAAAAATTGAATCCCGATAGCCGAATATCTCCCAGTTGTAACAGCGCATTGCTTTGTTTAAATATTCTCCAAAATAAACTACAAAAAAAAAACTTTCGCAAAACACATTTTAGCAGTAGATTGCTTAAACCAGTAATATTTTTCTCCCTTTTCAAATTTAAATTATTGCACCACAACAACAACAAAACGAAGAAGAACAACAACAACAGCAACAACATCAACACGTAGCAGACAGACACTCGTCCTGGTCGTCTCCCCGAAGTCGGAATGCAGCTACCTTAATGATAGGTTACAAAACAAAAAAAACGGTTGCAAACATCGAACCTCACCATCACAAAACCTTGGAGCTCTTAACCGAGGAACGAAAAAGAAAAACATATATCGTGAAAAACCCATTGTTATAGGTAAAGAAACACACACGCAATACAGAAAAAAGAGAATAATCTTTATTTTAAAAAATGGCGCTGCTATATCAAGACAGTATCATTTTCCCGAAGGGAGAAAAATAAAAGACAGAAGATGTCTACAACCTGTATCATTATGTTGCTGTTGTTAGCCTAATACTCTGGAGGTCATACTCAGTTCTTCTTCTTCTTCAGTAGGCACACGCGTTTAACTCACGCGAAAGACAGTAAGCACACACTGAATGAGAAATTTGCAATAGCATTTGTCATCATATACCTGACCGCACAGTCATCCATACTCCGACTTCAAAGAATGTTTATTTTCTTCTTGAATGCAGATTACAGGCGGTCATGATATAGAAAAGCACTCGCTCAGGCTGAATATAATCCCAACGTATAGTTGTAAACTACAACAACATTTTTAATGTAGGACTTAAGGGTTTGGCTTGCCTTGCGTCAGTCCACGACAAATCTTTCAGCCTGAAATAAACCGCCTTCACATATCACACAACAAGGAGGATACAAGGAAGAAGACGAAGAGGCAGACAGGAAAAAAACCGATGGGAAGACAACATCAAAGAATGGACTGGCCCTTGAGCGGAATACTTTGCTACGGAAAGCTGAGGACCGCCTGGAGTGTGGAGGAAGCTGGTTGCAAAATCTTCAGTGGTGCCTCCACGGTTCAAGGAACTACGGGATAGGTGAAGAAGGTGAAAAAAGATACCACACTGAGAAACTGGCAGTGACTGCTATTGCTAGGGGGACGGGATAACCTAGTGGTTAGAACATTGCGCTCGCAATCTGACGACCCGGGTTCGATTCCCGTTCAAGGGGATACTTTCCCCTTGAGTTAACATCAGTGCAGACTCCACTCTCCACAAAAGTCCTTCGGATGAGACTATAAACCGAGGCCCCGTGTGCGAACGCACGGAGAACATCTTGCGCACACATTAAATCCTCTTCCGCTTTTTCGGAAGAGTAGGCCATTGTGTGCCAGTGGGAACGGATGAGAAAATTTACAAAACTGCATAAACACGGGAACTGGATGGAAAAAAAAGTACATGAGTGTTTATTCCATTATCCTCGAAATAAAAGAGTAAGATAAAATAGAAGAATAATGACAACACTACCATAAAGTACCAGTGTTCATATGATGACCCATACATATCTTATAAATAACAAATATATATTGCCATGTACCCGCGGCGAATGCGACTTTTTTTTAAACAAAGTTAACTAATTCAGGACAAAACTTGCGTGACGCGACGTTTTCAATGTCTAGATATTCGTGAGAGCCCAAAACAGATGCTTTGAAAGCTTAACAATCAAATACAAGTATATCAAAAGAAACAAAGAAATGAAATGGAAATCGCTGCAGAAAGAAAGATCTCAACAACTGAAGGATTAAACCAAATGCAAAGAAAGAAAGAAAGAAACAACCAAAAAAGAAGCGCAGAAACAAACAGAAAGAAAAACAATAAAGAAAGACACATACAAAAAAACCGGACAGAACAGGACAGAAAGAAAGAAAGAAAGACAGAAAATAAAAGAAAAGAAATGAATAAAGAAAGACACATAACAAAAGACTGAAAAGAAAAAGACAGAAAGAAAAGAAAAAAAAGAACGAGAACGAAAGACTGAAAGAAACAAACAAGAATAGAAAGAAAGAAAGAAAGAAAGAAAGAAAGAAAGAAAGAAAGTAAGAAAGAAAGAAAGAAAGAAAAGAAAAGAAAATATAAAGACAGACACATACAAAAACAAAAACAAAAGAAATAAACAAAGAAAACAGAAAGCAAAAAAGACAGAAAACCTCAGAGATAAATAAAACCAGATGTATGTGTCTGTGCATGTGAGAACAGGGCCAATGAATTAGAATTTTAAGAAAGGAACGAAAAATGGACTGAGAGAAAAGAGAGAGAGGGAAAGAGAAAGAGAGAGGGAAAGAGAGAGAGAGAGAGAGAGAGAGAAGAGAGAGAGAGAAGAGAGAGAGAGAGAGAGAGAGAGAGAGAGAGAGAGAGAGAGAGAAAGAAAGAAAGAGAGGAGTGAGAGAGAATGAAAAGAACGAGAGAAAAAAATATAAACGTACAATACAGAGACATACAGAGAAACAGAGGAGACAGACAGACAAGACAGACAGACAGAGAGAGAGACAGAGACAGACAGTGAGAGACAGAAAGGCAGAGAGAGAGAGAGACAGAGAGACAGACAAAGAAATAAAAGATAGAGAAAGAAAGAGAGGGGGATTTTAAGGAAAAAAGAGCACCCCTCCCCCCAATCCCCAAGAGAGATAGACAGAGAGACAGAGACAGTGAGAGACAGAGAGAAACACAGACACAGAGAGAGACAGACAGAGAAAGACAAGACAGAGAAACAAAGAAAGAGAGGGGGATAAAACAAACAAAAAACCTCCCTCCCCCCCCCCCCCCCCCCCCCCCCACAAAAAGTGATGTGCTACAGACTAAAGAGAAACAGAAAACAGAAAGCAAAGAAGAATTCCAGTCGCAGAAGTCAGAAAATATTGGAACATGAAAAAAATTAATCAAGAAAGCATTCAAAAACAAACAAAAGCAAATGATAAACAAAACGCATCGGCTAAACACATTAACGACGCAAAACAGATTTAGCACAGAAGCACGAAACGAAATCACAATAAAATGTATTTCCAGACAAAAATGTTTAATGAAACTGTTGGAGGAGAGAGAGAGAGAGAGAGAGAGAGAGAGAGAGAGAGAGAGAGAGAGAGAGAGAGAGAGAGAGAGAGAGAGAGAGAGAGAGAGAGAGAGAGGAGAGAGAGGAGAGAGAGGGAGAGAGAGAAAGAAGGATAGAGAAAGAGAGAGGGAGAGGATGGAGGGAGGGAGGGAGAAAATGAGAGTGAGAATGTGCGAGAGAGAGAGTGTGGGGATGGAAGAGAGGAGAGAGAGAGAGAGAGGGAGGGGAGAGAGAGGGGTGAAGGGGAGGGAATGAGGGATGGAAGGATAGAGTGAGAGAGAGATTGAGAGAGAGTGAGTTGGGAGGGGGGGTGTGGGAGAGAGAGAGAAAAAAAGGAGGGAAGGAGGGAAGGAGGGAGAGAGAGAGAGAGAGAGAGTGACTGACAGACAGACACACACACACAGACACACACAGAGACAGAGATGGAGACAGAGGCAGAGACACAGACACAGACAGACAGAGACACACAGACAGAAACAGAAAAAGACACACAGAGAGAACTATATTAGTGGAAAAAAGAGAGCATAGCAGAAACGCACAGCAAACCACAGGCGTAAAACAAATGAACATAAAGACAAACAAGCAGACAAACTAAGAATAGTTATGACAACTGTGGAAAATAATGACAACTGAGAATCTTGAATGGAGTATTCAATGTTAAAGTAGTTATCTGAATACCTGTACTTTCAATTAGTGTCTGATTTTTTTCTGACGCAGTTTCAAGAGAAACGTGAGAGTTTGTGGTTATTATCTTAATTTATTCCAGTGAGACTGTGTGTGTGTGTGTGTGTGTGTGTGTGTGTGTGTGTGTGTGTGTGTGTGTGTGTGTGTGTGTGTGTGTGTGTGTGTGTGTGGGCGCGTGTGTGTGTGTAAGTGCGCACACGTGTGAATGAGTGGGTGGGTGAGTGAGAGTGTGTGTATATGTGTGTGTTGTGTGTGCGCGCGCGTGCGTGCGTGCTTGCGTGCGTACGTTTGTGTGTGTGCGTGTGTGTTAGCGTGTGTGTATGTGTGCGTGCGTGTGTATCTGTGTGCATGTGTGTGTCTGTCTGTCTATATGCGTGTGTACGTATGTATCTGTGTGCATGCTGTGTGCACTAGCATGCATTTGTGCGTACGTACGTGCGTGCGTGTGCGTGTGAGTGTGGGCGTGCTCGCATATGTGTGTGTACACGCGTGCGCGCGTGAGAAAAGCGGAGATTAGATAAACGGAAAATATACCAAAAAAACCAAAAAGAGCAAAATACAAACAATTAGACAGACAAATAGACAGACAGAGAGAGACACTGATAAGCAGTGACTTGTACAGCAGAACCAAATCATTGAAAAGGAAATATTTAGGAAAACACCAACAACAACAAAGTAACAAAACAAAACAAACCAAAAAACCAAGAAGAGCAAAAATGCAACAACATAAAGAAGCAAACAAAAACCAAAAAAACCCAACAAATCCAATAACAGCAAGAGAGAGAGAGAGAGAGAGAGAGAGAGAGACAGAGACAGAGACAGACAGACAGACAGACAGACAGACAGACAGACAGACAGACAGACAGATAGACACACAGAGAGACAGACAGACAGACAGACAGGCAGACAGACAGACAGAGAGACAGGGAGCCAGAGACAGAGAGAGACAGACACAGAGACAGAGACAGAGAGACAGAGACAGACAGACAGACAGAGATAGAGAGACAGACAAATAGACAGAGATACAGAGAGACAGAGAGACAGACAGAGACAGTAAAGCATTCATCACATCAATCAAACCAAAAAGAAATCCTACATCAGAGATCTTAGAGCGGGAGCAGGAAACTGACTGTACATGTAACATTGTACTTGAAACAAAAGCAGATCAGACAGAGTGGCGAAACAAAGAGAGCGAAGAAAGACAGAAAAAAAGTGAAGAATAATAAAGAAAGAAACAAAGGAAAGAAGAAAGAAAGAAATAGGAAGGAAGAAAGAAAGATAAAAAGGAAGGAAGGAAGAAAGACAGAAAAGAAGAAAGAAAGATAGAAAGAAAGGTAGGAAGACAGAAAAGAAGGAAGGAAGGAAGAAAGAAAGAAACAAAGAAAAAAAGAGATAAGGAAAGGAAGGAAGGAAGGAAGAGAAAGAAAGAAAGAAAAAAAGAAAGAAAGAAAAGAAAGAAGACAGACAGAAAGAAGGAGAGGAAGGGAGGAAGGAAGGAAGAAAGAAAGAAAAAAAAGAAGGAAGGACGGAAGGAAGAAAGAAGAAAAGAAATAAAGAAAGAAAGGAAGGAAGAAAGGAAAAGAGTAAGAAAAAACAGAAAGAAAGACACAAAGACGAGAGAGAGAGAGAAATAAAAAAAGAATGAATGAAAGAAAGAAGGACGAGAAAAAGAAAGTGACAGAAAGAGAGAGGGAGGGAGGGATTCAGAGAGAAAAGAGAGAGACAGAGACAGAGAGGGAGAGAGAGGCAAACAGAGAGACACAGACAGACAGACCGGGACGGAAGGAGACAGAGAGAGACAGAGAGAGAGAGAAGAGAGAGAGAAAGAGAGAGAGAAAGAGAGAGCGAAACAAACAGGCTGACAGACAGGAAGGCAGACAGATAGACAAACAGACAGGCAGCTAGGCCGATAGACAGACAAACAAATCGACCGACAGAGACAGACACAGGAAAGCTAAGATACAAACAAACAAAATAGACAAAGTGAGAAAGTTAGAGAAAAACAAAGAAACGGTAGATCAGGAAATAGTTTTTTTTTAAAAGAATAAAAAATAAACATTACTGGTAAAACCTTTAGGAAGAACACACACCCACACACTCTCTCTCTCTCTTTCACACATGCAAACACACAGACACATACGCGCGCGCGCACACAAGAACAACAACAACAAGAACAACAAGAACAACAACAACAACAACAATAACTACATCAACAAGAGATAAAAGAAACAACACAATCGCAACGCAAAACGCAAAAACGAAGAAAAGACGAAAGAAAGAAAAAAACATTAGGAAAAAACCCAAACCAAACCTAACTTTAACAAAGTCCCACTGGCTAATCAAATTAAGGACACACGAAAAAAAAAAAAGAAAGATTCAGAACCGAGGCACAAAAAGAGGACAGAACGAAATGTATTTCCCGACAAAGACGTAAAACGTAATGGTCAGAGAGAGAGAGAGAGAGAGAGAGAGAGAGAGAGAAGAGAGAGAGAGAGAGAGAGAGAGAGAGAGAGAGAGAGAGAGAGAGAGACAGAGACAGAGACAGAGACAGAGAGACAGACAGACAGACAGAGACAGACAGAGAGAGAAGTGAAAGAGAAAAAAGCTATTATCAGGAAGAAAGAAATTCAAACAAACAAGCACACACACATACACACACAGGCGCGCGCGCGCACGCACACCACACACACACACACACACACACACACACACACACACACACACAACACACACACACACACACACACACACGAAAAGACAGAAAAAGAGAAGAGAGAGACAGAAGACAAAGACAGAGACAGACACAGAGACTTCAAGAAGCTGAAAAGGATACTAAAAACAAATTCACACACACACAAACAAACAAACAAACAACAGAGCAAGCAACCAATTGTCAACCGGAAAATGATTGTGTGCAAAAATGTCAAGGCAGATGCAACTCTCGTTCATTTTTGTCTCTTTTGTTTGTTTGTTTGCTTGTTAGTTTCTTTCTTTCTTTCTTATGTTTCTGTAACTACGAAAGTTTATGATGCTATCTTGAGTTGGTTAACAAAGTCTCTCTCTCTCTCTCTCTCTCTCTCTCTCTCTCTCTCTCTCTCTCTCTCCTCTCTCTCTCTCTCTCTCTCTCTCTCTCTCTCTCTCTCTCTCTCTTTCTCTATCTATCTATCTATCTGTCTATCTATCCACTTATCTATCTCTCCTTTTATTGTTTTGCTTATAGTTATAGTTGTTGTGTATCCTGATGAAGGACGAATTCATCCTTTATATTTTCGATATTTTATTGGGTTTGTTGTCTGTACTTGAGTTGTTGTGAATGTCTTATTTCAACATCTTATTATTGCGTGTAACAATTATGTGTAACATTTTTAGAATGTGTCGATGTTTATTTTTATGACTTTATCAGTTTGGGGTTTTTTCCTTTTTTGTTTCTTTTTTATTGTTTTTTCTTTTTTTTCTCTGGGTTTTTTCTTTGGGGGGAGGGGTGTTTGGTTTTTTTTTGTTTTTTGTTTTTGGATTGTTGGGTGTTTTTGTTGGTTTTTAAAATTGTTTCCTTTGTTTTTACTGTGTGAGTGTATGGGTATTGGTTTTATTATTGAGATGTATCCCTACGGGCGGGGAATGGATGTAAAAAAGCACGAGTACTTGTTCATTATCCTCGACATAAAAGAATTTGTCATTGTTATTCTCTCTCACTCTCTCTCTCTCTATCTATCTATCTATCTATCTATCTATCTATCTATCTATAAGATGATGATAATAGATAATATAATAGATAATAGATAATAGATAGATAGATAGATAGATAGATAGAGAGACGGGGTGGTGATTAGATTACCTCCCATGCTAACATAGCAATGTGTGATACTATTTTGGGACACATCTGCAAATTGTGCAGCGCTCTGCTCTGTTTCGTTGGGTTGATGGTTGAAAACTGTACGTTGCATACACTTCGCCTTCACGGTGATGGGCAGAGTTTATGCTGCCTTTTTATAGAGGCCACATCCTGACTATGAGACTGCCGATTACCCTGAGATTGTGCAGACTTGGGACATTAAATATTGTGTAACTACACATCATATATAATTTATATCTGTCTGCGTGTGTTCATTCAATCTTGAATTCAACGTGATTTTTTTGTCATTCGTAGTTAAATTAGTTTTGAACATCGGAGGTGTTAGCGTGCATGGGCGTTATTGTGTGTTTGTGAAAAAAGAGAGAATGCTGAGAGATGGTAGCCAGACAAGATAGCATGCCAACTAGTTAATACGAGTATACAGAGACAAGTCAGTTGCATGATATACCATCAACCAAACTCCCGTGTGCAAACGCACGCTGACCCACCTTCACCTACGTTTAAAACCTCTTCCACCATTTGGAAGAGTAACTCATTCTTGTGCCGGTTGAAAAGGTCAAATCTACAAAACTGAATGCACGTACTTATATTCCTAATGGTAGTGTTCTTATTTATTTCATATTACTTTATTTGAAAGATAACGGAATAACCACTCTTGTGCGGTTTTTTTCATCCAGCCCCCGTGTGTAGTCAATTTTGTCACACGTTCCCGCCGGCACACTTCCGAAAAGCGGAATGGGTTTTTTAACATGTGAGCAAGATGTTCTGCGTGCGTTCGCACACGGGGTCTAGTCTCATCCGAATTACTTTTGGGGAGAGTGGAGTTAGCACTGATATTTGTTAACTCTATAGGAAAAATCGTCTTGAACAGGAATCGAACCCAAGTCAGCAGATCACTAGCGCATCACGCGAACCACCAGGCTAACCAGCCCCCCACCCCTAGTAGGAATTGGGTGTAGAAACTAGAAAGCACATGAATGCTTATTCGCTATTATTAAAATGGAAAAAATATATTTTTTAAAGTACAACTTACAAAGGAAAACCTGAATAGGCAGGGGAAAAAAACGGAAGAAAAAGAATCCAATCTGCTAATAGAATCTCTCTCTCTCTCTCCTCTCTTCTCCTCTCTCTCTTCTCTCTCTCTCTCTCTCTCTCTCTCTCTCTCTCTCTCTCTCACGCACACAAACACACCCCACACACACCACAACACATATATATATATATATTTAAAATATATATATTATATTATATATATATAAACACATACACACACACACATATATTTTATATATATATATATTTATATATATATATATATATATATAAAATATATATATTCTATTACTGTTACCAGCAACCAA
>CM054153.1:32274845-32277345 GCA_028751875.1 Rapana venosa | reverse complement strand
GAGAGAGAGAGAGAGAGAGAGAGAGAGAGAGAGAGTGTGTGTGTGAAGGGGAAAAAAGAGAGGGAAAAAAGCGAGTAAAGAAATGGAAAGTTCAGCAGAGAAAGAGAAGAGATAAGGGACGGAGGGAGGGAGGGGGGAGAGAGAGAGAGAGAGAGAGAGAGAGAGAGAGAGAGAGAGGGAGAGAGAGAGAGAGAGGGAGAGAGAGAGAGAGAAGAGAGAGAGAGAGAGAGAGAGAGAGAGAGAGAGAGAGAGAGAGAGAGAGAGAGAGAGAGAGTGAAGGGAAAAAAGAGAGGGGGAAAAAGCGAGTAAAGAAATGGAAAGTTCAGCAGAGAAAAGGAAGAGATAAGGGAGGGAGAGAGAGAGAGAGAGAGAGAGAGAGAGAGAGAGAGGGAGGGAGAGAGGGAGCAGATAACTAGACAGAGAGACAGAGATGGAGAGAGACAGAGAGAGAGAGATAAAGAGAGAGAGAGGGAGGGAAAGAGGGAGCAGAGATAGAGACAGAAAGGGAAAGAGGCAGAGAGGGAAAGAGAAAGAGAGAGAGAGAGAGAGAGAGAGAGAGAGAGAGAGAGAGACAGACAGACAGACAGACAGACAGATAGACAGATAGACAGAGGGGGAGAGAAACAGAGAGGGAAAGAGCGAAAGAGAGACGCAGATATACAGATCAGATAATGATATATTCCTACCACCACCACCACCACCATCACCACCACCACCACCACCACCACCATCACCACCACCACCACCACCACCACCAACAACAGAGATTTTAAAAAAAGGCCTGGATACAGAAAAAATGAATAAATAAAATGAGATAAGTTCACAGCTCCGGCCACATACATAAAGATGCACAAGAAAAAGCCCACACACACATAAAAAGACTATAAAATAAAATGTGTTGCAGAGATATATCAGAACAATGTGGGAGATTGAGCACCACGAAAATAATAATGCTGATCAAGAAAAAAAAAGACATTGACCGGGAAATGATGAAGAAGAAAATCACCATTGCGGCGGAGGGAGGGGGAGAGAGAGAGAGTACAAGAGACAGATAGAGAGTGATGCGCAAGATGTATTTCAGACAGGTCAGTAGTAAAATGAATGAGAACGCGAGGCACGCACACACTGAATCAAAAGAAAATAGAAATCAAAGGCAATAACCAAAAACAAAATCACAAGAAAAACAAACAAACAAACAGAAACCAAACGTGTGTGGGGGAAAAAGACTGTGAAATAATTATGTTGAAAATCAGCAAGTCAAACTGAAACTTGCCTTTCATAAATCAGTTATCTTTTTGGCAATCTTTTCTCTTTTCTTCTTTATCTTCCTTTCGTTTTTAAATTTTTTTCTTCTTTTCTTTCTTCTAAAAAACAGTTTATTTGTTTTCCAGTTTGTTTGCTTTTTTTAAAAACGTGAATCCTTTTTTCTTTCCTCATCCCTCTCCCCCTTTTCTCTCTTTTGTTATCTTTCTTTCTTTCATTCTGTCTGTCTGTCTGTCTGTCTGTCTGTCTGTCTTTATTCCTTCCTTTCTTTCACACCTCCTTTCTTTCTGTTTTTCTGTCGTTACTTTCTTTTTGCTTTCTTTTTGACCTTCTTTCTTGTTTTCCCCCCATTTCTTTCTCATCATTTTTTCTGGCTTTCACCTTTTTTCTTTCATTGTTTCTTTCACTTTTCTGCATCTTTCTTATATAGTGCCATAGCCAGGGACAAAGCGTCATTTTTGTTAAGTGGGGAGGTTTATGCAGACACAGGAAGACAAGATAGAAAAAATGACAGAAGGGGACAGAGGTACAAAGAGAGAGTGAGGGACAGAGACCAAGAGAATGAGAGAGAAAGAGAGAAAGAGAAAGAGTGAAGGGAGAAAAAGAGTGGGGGGAAAAGCGAGTAAAGAAATGGAAAGTTCAGCAGAGAAAGAGAAGAGATGAGAGATGAGAGAGAGAGAGGGAGCAGACAAAGAGACAGAGAGACAGAGATTGAGAGAGACAGAGAGAGAGAAAGAGAGAGAGAGAGAGATAAAGAGAGAGAGAGAAAGAGAGATAGATAAAGAGAGAGAGGGAGGGAAAGAGGGAGCAGACATAGAGACGGAGAGACAGAAAGAGAGAGAGACAGAGAGGGAAGGAGAGCGAGAAAGAGAGAGAGACAGAGAGGGAGAGAGACAGAGAGGGAAAGAGCGAGAGAGAGAGAAGCAGATATACAGATCAGATAATGAGATATTCCTACCACCCCCACCACCACCATCACCACCATCACCACCAACAACAGAGATTTTAAAAAAGGCATGGATATGGGAAAAATGAATAAATAAAATGGGATAAGCTCATAGTTCCGGCCACATACATAAGGATGCATACGAAAGCCCGTACACACACAAAAAGACAATCAAATAAAATGTATTGCACAGATATATCAGAACAATGCGGGCGATTGAGCGCCACGAAAGAACGCTGATCAAGAAAAAACAGACATTGACTGGAAAATGATGAAGGAGAAAATCACCAC
>CM054153.1:32269845-32272345 GCA_028751875.1 Rapana venosa | reverse complement strand
CGAATCTGATCTAGATATTCGTCACAGTCCTCCCCCTCCATCGTAATGTCAGGTACAGGCACCTCAACCAGGTCAATTCCACCTTGTTGTTCAGCCACTGTGTCAGCTTCCAACACTGTGACAGCACCTGACGCACGGCGATAACCATGTGTGGGAAGCACCGATTGCGAAGGCATGTGGTTTGGAGAGGCTGGGGTGTTGGTGTGTGAGACAGACTGGGTGATGGGGGGTGTTGGCATAAACAAACTTGGCGAAGTTTCAAATGGGAACAATGCACTTGCCTTGTCTTCTTGCCTTTCCTCTGTCTGTCTCCTCTCCTCTGCCCGCCTCCTCTCCTCTGCCCGCCTCCTCTCCTCTGCCTGTCTCCTCTCCTCTGTCCTTCGTCGGTCCCTGTTGGTCTGACTGGGGGGCTTTCTGCGGAAGTAAAGGGGTGTTTGTTGACCCGCCATGTTTCCTTCACTTGAGCCAGCCTTCAGTCGAAGCACAACAGTCGTTTGCTCGCCTTCTCCACAGACCTTCCATGAGGTTTATGCAGTGTTGTTGCAGCAGGGCACCTAGCGTCACTTCCAGCGTTGTTGGTAACCCGACAACTGGCATGGTGCTGGTTTATTGGCAATTTAAACACAAAATTTACACAGCAAAATTTCACCCTGCCTCGAGAGAGAGAGAGAGAGAGAGAGAGAGAGAGAGGAGAGAGAGAGAGAGAGAGAGAGAGAGAGACAAACAGACATATTCCTAACAACAATAAACGACGACAACAACAACAGAGATTTAAAAACAATTTTCAACCAAAAATGAAAAAAATTGAAAATTAAAATGAGATAAGATCATAGCTCCGGCCACATACATAAAGATGCACACGAAGCCCCCCCCCCCCCCAAGCCCCCACCCCCACCCCGCTGCACACACAAAGACTATGAAATAAAATGTATGGCAGAGAGATATCAGAACAATGCTGGAGATTGAGCGCCACGAAATAACGCTGATAAAGGAAAAAAACCAGACACTGACTGGAAAAATGAGGATGAAGAAAATCACCATTACGATTCGAATGTTTTTTGTTTTTTCTTTCTGGTGGTAACGTTCTTCAAGCTGTAACTCTGCTCTAAGATTCACCAATGGTGAGATTTGGCGTATAATTTTATCACCTTTTTTTTATCCACCACTAAGGTAGCCGCATTCCGTCTCCGGTGCCATGAACTAACGCTGATAAAGAACAAGACACTGACTGGGAAAATGATGAAGAAGAAAATCACCATTGCGATTCCATTTTGTTTTTGTTTTCGTGGTAACGTTCTTCGCCTATAGCTTCGCGGATCACCAATGGTGAGATTTTGCTTATATTTTTACCGGTTTTTATCCACAACTAAGGTAACCACATTCCGACTTCGGTGATTGTGACTTGGAACGACACAATTGTGCGCTTGTGTTTTTTTCTGGTTTTTCAATTGTGTCAAATGTTCATACCTCGGAGCAATACCCCATTCTTCCGAAAGGTGGAACGGGTTTTAACGTGTGCACAAGATGTTCTACGTGCAGTTGTACACAAGACCTCGGTTTTATAGGGGGGACGGGATAGCCTAGTGGTTAGAACATTGCACTCGCAATCTGACGACCCGGGTTCGATTCCCGTTCAAGGGGGATATTTTCCTCTGGAGTTAACATCAGTATAGACTCCACTCTACCCAAAAGTCCTTCGGATGAGACTATAAACCGAGGTCCCGGGTACGAACGCACGCGGAACATATTGCACACATGTTAAATCCTGTTCCGGCTTTACGTAAGAGTAGGCCATTGTGTGCCGGTTGGAACAGAATGATGACAGAATTGACAAAACCGCATACACACGAGGACTTGATGTAAAAAAAAAAAGCACATAAGTGCTAATTCCATTATCCTCAAAATAAAACAATTAAGTAAAACAAATTGTTAAAACTCCGAAGGACGTTCGGGTAGTGTGGAGTCGGTACTGATGTTTAACTCCAGGGGAAAAATATCGCCTTGAACGGTTGCCTATGTGGCAGATCCCGGGTCGTCAGATTGCCAGCTATACCCTCTAACCACTAGGCTACCCAGCATCCGTTACATTTATCTCTTCTTTTATTCCTTTTCTTATACTTTACTTTGCATTGAACTCTTTTTGTTTCGTTTTTTCTCTGTGATTTCTTTTCGTTTCGTTACTTTCGTTCATTGGTTCATGTATTCTTTCTTTATGTATGTATGTATGTATGTTAATTTTTGCTTTGTTATAGATCAAACGGGAGGTTAAAAACTGTTAGTCAGGCGAATGCACGTGCATGTTAAAGACAGATATATATATGTGTGTGTAGACAGACAGACAGATAGACAGATAGATAGATAGATAGATTAATATATAGATACGTACGTTTATTTATTTATTTATTCTTTTATATCGAGGATAATGGAATAAGCACTTGTGTGCTTTTTTACATCCAATCCCCGTGTGTATGCGGTTTTTATAAATTTTGTCATCTGTTCC
>CM054153.1:32262919-32266845 GCA_028751875.1 Rapana venosa | reverse complement strand
ATTTAAAAAATAAACAGATACTAATAAAAAAATAAAAAAATAAATAAATAACCACGTAAGCACATACATTGTATTTGAAAAAGAAATTAAAAAACAAGTAAAAAAGACAATACGAAGATAAAAAACATTATGCAAAACATTGGTGAGAAACTACAAGTAAGCATTTGTGTTGCTACAACTGTGAACTTAATCTACATATGAATTTAAAAAAATAATTAGGAAGGAAGAAAAATTCAAAATAATAAAAGAAAGGGAGAAGGGGTTAGGGGAGGTGGGAGAGAAAGAGACAGACAGACAGACAGGCAGGCAGGCAAGCAGGCAAGGCAGTCAGACAGACGGAAAGAGACAAAGACACACTATCAGACAGACGAGTAGGCAGACACACAGAGAGACAGACATAGATTTTATTTATTGTATTTTATTCTTTCATTTCGAGGACAATAGAATAAGCCCTTGTGTGCTTTTCTTCATCCAGTCCCCGGGTGTATGCAGTTTTGTGAATTTTGTCATCCGTTCCAACCGGCACACAATGGCCTACTCTTTCGAAAAGCGGAACGGGTTACACGTGTGCGCAAGGTGTTCTGTGTGCGTTCGCGCAAAGGACCTCGGTTTATAGTCTCATCCGAAGGACTTTTGGGGAGAGTGAATTCGGCACTGAGAGAAAGAGAAAGAGAGACAGAGACAGACAGACAGACAGACAGACAGACAGAGACAAACAAAAGATATTCGGATATTTTTAAAAAAATGAAAAGAAAGAAACACTGAAACAAAACACACAGCAGAATAAAACAACAATTACCTAAGCAAAAATACCAAAAACGAAAAAGCAGAATGATAGCAAAAGCCAATTGCTTAACCATACACATAAAGGGCGCACACAAAATGTGCATACATACACAGCACACAACACACACACAAAACCACACACCGCCCCGCACACTAACACACACAAAGCACGCACCCCGCACACACACACAACACACACAAACCATCCACCTCCCCCCCCCCCCCACACACAAACACAAACACACACACACACACACACACACACTAACACACACACCACAACGCACACAACCAGCACACCACTTTCACACAAACAAGATTCACGCTATATAAATTCCATACATTATTATTATTATTATTAAACACACACACACAATACACACACACACTACACACACACACTCACTCACTAACCTCCCACCCATCCACTACACAAACACCTCTCCCCTCCACACACACACACAAACACACCCACCCATCCACCCACCCACCCCTGACACACACTACACATCACACCCACACCACACACCACCCTACCACCCCACCCACCCACCCCACCCCACACCCCACTACACAAACACAACCCACCCACACACGCACACACACACTAACACAAAACACCCCCACCCCACCACACACAAAACACACACACACAAACACTACACAAACAACAACACAACGACAACAATAAAAATGTACGCACATAAAATTCTGTAGAAAGGCGGGGGATTGCCTGCAATGAAAAGACGCTGATGAAAAAGTATTGCCTGGAAAATAATGAACTGCAAAATCACCCATATCTGATAAAAAAAGGTTGTTATTTTTTTTCTTCTTGTCCCCCCCCCCCCCCCCCCCTTCCTTTCTCATTTTTCTGTTTTGTTTCGTCTTTCATTGCCCCCCCCCCTCTCCTCTCTCTGTCTCTGTCTCTCTGCCCTCTCTCTCTCTCCCCCTTTTTTCTCTCCCTCTTTCTCTCGCTCGCTCGCTCGCTCGCTTTCTCTAATCACGGGGACTGAAGTAAAAAAGCACGAGTGCTTATTCATTCTCCTCGAAATAAAAGAGTTTGTCATTGTCATTCTCTCCCCTTCTCTCTCTCCCCTCCCCTCTCTCTCCCCTCTCTCTCTCTCTCTCCTCTCCCTCTCTCCCCTCTCTCTCTCTCTCTCTCTCTCTCTCTCTCTTCCTTCCTCCTTCCTCCCTCCCCCCCTTCCCCTCTCTCGTATTTAGATAGATAGATAATAGATAGATAGATAGATGATAGATTGAAAATTTTGATAGATAGATAGATAGATAATAGATACAGGACAGACAGACAGACAGATAGATAGATAGATAGATAGATAGATAGATAGATAGATAGTTTAGATAGATAGAAGATAGATAGAATAGATGTCGTGCGCGTGCGCTATGTCATTTGTGTGTTTTTGTGTGTATGTGTGTATATCGAGCGTTTTGTGTGTTTGCATAAAAGGGGCTGCATGTGTGTTTTTGCGAAAGAAAAACAGATAGACAGACAGACAAATAGATAGATAGATAGATAGATAGATAATGATAGATAGATAGATAGATAGATAGATAGATAGATAGATAGATAGTTTAAAGAAAAGGAAAGAGAAGAGTTTTTTATAGAGAGAGGAAAAAGAGAGAAAGAGAGAGGTTGAGAGATAGCGAAAGAGACTGAGAGAGAGAGCCCGAGAGAGAAGAGAAGACAAGAGAAGAGAAGAGAAGAGAAGAGAAAGAGAAGAGAAGAGAAAAAGAGAGAGAGATAGAAAAGAAAGAGAAAAGAGAGAATAGAGAAGAGAGAGAGAGAGAGAGAGAGAGAGAGCACATGAGACAGATCGAGAGTGATGTACAAGATGTATTGCAGACAGATCAGTAGCAAGATGAAAGAACGCGAGGCACGCACACACTGAATCAAAAAAAAAATAGAAATCAAAGGCAATAGCCAAACCAAAATCACAAGAAAATCAAACAAACAGAAACCAAACGTGTGGAAAAAAAAAAACTGTGAAAAAATTTATGTTGAAAATCAGCAAGTCAAACTGAAACTTGCCTTTCCTAAATCATTATCTTCTTTTTGGCAATCTTTTCTCTTTTCCCTCTTTACCTTTCTTTCGGGGTTTTTTTTCTTCTTTTTTTCTTTCTAAAAAAAAAAACCCGTTCATTTGCTTTCTAGTTTATTTGCTTTTTTTTATTTGAATCTTTTTCTTTCCTCATCATCTCCCAATTTTCCTCTCTTTTTCTTTCTTTTTTCCTTCTTTTCTTTTCTTTCTTTCCGTCTGTCTGTCTGTCTTTCTTTTTTTCTTTTTTTTTCTTTCTTCTTTTCTTTCACTTCTTCTGTCTCTCTTTCGAAAACTTCTTCTCACCTTCTTTCTTGTTTCCCCCCATTTTTTTCCCATTTTTTTCTGGTTTCCCCCTTTTTTACTTTCATTTTTTTTCTTTTTTAATTTCTTTCTTTCATTCTTTCTTTAATTCTGTCTGTCCTTATTTCTTCCTTTCTTTCACACCTCCTTTTTTTCTGTTTTTTCTGTCGTTACTTTTTTTTTTTGCTTTCTTTTTTGACCTTCTTTCTTGTTTCCCCCCCATTTCTTTCCCATCTTTTTCTGGCTCTCCCCCCCCCCTCCTTTTTTTTCTTTCATTCTTTCTTTCATTTTTCTGCACCTTTCTTATATAGTGCCATAGCCAGGGACAAAGCGTCATTTTTTGTTAAGTGGGGAGGTTTATGCAGACACAGGAAGACAAGAGAGAAAGAATACAGACGGGGACAGAGGTACAAAGAGAGAGTGAGGGACAGAGACCAAGAGAATGAAAGAGAGAGAGAGAGAGAGAGAGAGAGAGGAGAGAGGAGGAGAGAGAGAGAGAGAGAGAGAGAGAGAGAGAGAGAGAGAGAGAGAGAGAGAAGGGAGAAAAAAGAGAAGAAAAAATAGCGAGTAAAGAAATGGAAAGGTTCAGCAAGAAAGAGAAAAGAGAAAGATGATAGGGGGAAAAGAGAGAGACAGAAAGAGAGAGAGGGAGAGAGGCGGGAGAGAGAAAAGGGGGCAGACAAAAAGACAAAAAAGACAGAGATGGAGAGAGACACAGAGAAAAGAGAGAGAAAGAGAGAGAAAGATAAAGAGAGAGGGAGGGAAAGAGGGAGCAGAGATAGA
>CM054153.1:32207919-32252919 GCA_028751875.1 Rapana venosa | reverse complement strand
CAGACAGACAGACAGACAAAAAAAAGGGAAGAGACAGAGAGAAAGAGACAGAGACAGAGAGAGACAGAGACCTAGACAGGGGAGAGGATGGGGAGAGAAAGAGAGTGACACACACACACTACACACACCACTCCCCACACACACACAAAACCCACAGACACACATACATACACACGCACACAAACCACACACACACACACACAAAACACACAAAGCAAGTGCATTGCTTATTCAATGTACCATCTGGAAATACAAAATTTTGACTTGAAATTGACTTCACTTCACACCCACACACAAAGCAAGTATTTTGCTTATTCAATGTACCATCTGGAAATGAAAGTTTGATTTTTACTTTGACTTTCCACACACACACACACACACACACACACACCCACAACACACACAAAACACACAAAACACACACACAGAAAGGCAGACAAAGTTTAGTTGGGGGACAGAGAAAGAGAGTGTGTGTGACGTTGACTTTGACATTGATACACACACACACTCTCCACACACTCTCACTCCCCACACACTCACACACATACACACACACTCACATACACACCCACACTCACACACAAAACACAACACACTCACCCCCCCACCCCCCCCACCACCCCCACCACACACACACGACACACACCACGTTTAGCTAGGATAGTGGAGATGAAAAGCGACTGTTGTCAAGTCTTCAGAGAAGCACGCCACTGTGTGCCGGTCATGGTATAAACGGGTGACAATTTCTTTCTGTACTCTTAATCGCACGCACAGCACGCAAATCCAACGTCACTCAGTCAAAAGCGCTAAAAATTTAGCGCGTCCCTTCCTTTTACCAAGTCCAAAGTGTGGTCAGTTCCTGCTAGAATTAATAATAATAATAATAATAATAATAATAATAATAATGATGATGATGATGATAATAATATTAATAATAATAATAATAATAATAATAATAATAATAATATGGACTTTATAGAGTGCTGTATCTTGCAATTACAAATCAGAGCGCTTCCATTCAATCCGCTCCTACACAAGCAACAACAATGATTCACAATAATTATTCTAACAAATTATTAGCACCAGCTGGGCTGGGATAGGATGGGATGGAATGGATAGCAGCTGAGAGCAGCTGAAAGTGAGGTGAAACTGACTGACAGCTGCTGTGCATGCGTACAGGTGTCGTGCTTATGCATCCCCTCAGACACAATGCGGATACCTTAATGATGGGGGAGGAAAACGGTCGCTTGCGTAAAAATCTCGCCTTTGGTCAACCTCAGAGCAGAAGTCGAGAAACGAAAAGTAATTGAGTGCCCATCCAAGTTTATGGAGCAAACAGCAAACTATCAACCCGCCAGTTAAACCCCAAACAATGCTGCTACTAAAAGATAGATAGATAGATAGATAGATAGATAGATAGATAGATAGATAGATAGATAGATAGATAGATAGATAGATAGATAGATAGATAGATAGACAGATAAACCCGCACAATTTTTCACGATTAAGTAACAAGTAAACAAACTCTATGTTCCTCCATTCGAAGAGAAAAAAAAATCCTCTGATGTCGCAATATGGCTGCCCATATGGCAAGCTATCTGAACACAATCATACGATTTCATAATGATTCAACGTGTAAAGTAAGATACCTGAATTCATATTCCGCGCTATAACCAGGGAAACGAAGCTGGATAAAGTCCAGCAACAACAATAACAACGACAAAAACAACAACAGCACCACCACCACCACCACCAACAACAACAACAGCACCACCAACAACAACAGCACCACCAACAACAACAGCATCTACAACAACGACAACAGCACAAATAACAATCTCCCGAAAGTGTGCAAAGAAAGTTATATTATTTGACCCAAAAAAATCATAAAAGCCGACTGGCTAATTGAATTAAAAACTGCACACACAATACATCTTCCAGGAAGCACATGAAAAGACAACACAAAACATGGTGCAGACAGGTCTTTAAAATAGAGGTAAAAACCCGCTTTAGAATTTGCACACTAACACACACACACACACACACACACACAACACACACACACACACACACACACACACACACACACACATGCACACACATAAACACGCACGCAAAAATGCGCGCGCACGCACACACACACACAATCACGCACACAAAATGTAATACACGTGCTCCATTCACCCCTCCCCCCCTCACCCCATCCCCCGCGCGGACGCGTACACACAAACACACACACACCACCACCACCACCAGCACCGATAACATCAATGCTCGCGCAGTCCCCCCCCCCCCCCCATCCCGACCACACACACACACACACAACGCACACACACACGCACGCACACACACACACACACACAGAAGGGGGGCAATCAGACAAACAGACAAATAGAAAAAGGCAGAAACACACATGCACACACTCACAGACACGCACACACTCAACAGACAAACACACACACACACACACACACATACACACGCACCCCCATCCCCCACCCCCACACACACACACTCACAACACACACATACACACACACACACACACACACACACACACACACACACTTCTGAACAGCATACAAAAATAAACGAATACTGATAGGGATTTTTTAATGAAACTTGGCCAGAAAATAATTGAACGCGAAATCAGCAAGTCAAATAGTCTGCCTTCTCTATCAGCTCTTTTATTTTAGAACTTTGTTTCTTCTTATCTTTGTGTTGTTTGTTTGATTTAAAGAAGAAAAGATTCGTTAAAAGACACTAGAGCCTGACACACGCTTAGAGCCACAGGCCAGACGTACACACAGCACAGAGAAAGACAGGTAGGCGGGAAGAGAGAGGTAGGGAGAGGAGAGGGAGAGGGAGAGAGAGAGAGAGAGAGAGAGAGAGAGAGAGAGAGAGAGAGAGAGAGAGAGAGAGAGAGAGAGAGAGAATGAGTGAGTGAGTGGGTGAGTGAAGAAGGGGGGGGGGGGGGGGGGGAGGGGGGGTAAGAGATAGAGAGGGAAAAGAGGAAAGGAGGGAGAGAGGAAGAGAGAGAAAGAGGGAGAGAAAGTGAGTGAGAGGAAGAGATAGAGTGAGTGAGTGAGTGAGTGAGAGGGGGGATGGAGAGGGGAAGAGATAGGGAGGGGAGAGAGGAAGGGGGGAAGAGAGAGAAAAGGGGAGACAAAGTGAGTGAGAGGAAGAGAGAGAGAGTGAGTGATTGAGTGAGTGAGTGAGTGAGAGTGGGGAGGGAGGGGGAAGATAGAGTGGGGAGAGAGGAAGGGAGGAGAGAGGAGAGAGAGAAAGAGGAGAGAGAAAGTGAGAGAGAAGAGAGGGAGAGAGAGAGGGGGAAAAAGTGAGAGATGGGGAGATAGAGAGAGGGTAGGGAGAGACAGGGGGAGAGAGAGTGGGGGGAGAGAGAAAGGGAGGGAGAGAGGACGAGAAAGGAAGAGAGAGAAAGAGGGACAGAAAGAGAGAGAGCCGGTGAAGATAGAGAGAGGGGGGAGAGGGAGGGAGAGAAGGGAGAGAGGGAGAGAGAGAATGAATGAATGAATAACGAATGAATGAAAGAATGATCTTTAATACCCAGACGATTAAGGCCAAAAACTGGCTCTCAGTCTGTTCTGAGAAAGAGAGAGACAGATACAGAGACAGACAGAGAAAGATAGACAAAGTGACAGAAAGACAGTCTCAGACAGATACAGAGACATAGAGACAGAGAGAGGGTAGAGAGAGACAGAGACATACATACATACAGACAGACAGACAAGAGACAGACAGAGAGGTGAGGAAGAAATTAATGTTGATTGGTAAGACAGAGAAAGGGTAAGACAAGAAACAAAGGGGGACAGAACTGGAAAAGGTAGACAGGTGGTGGTGGTGTGGTGGTGGTGGTGGTGGTGGTGGTGGTGGAAAGTGGAGGTGGTGGGGGGGAGGGTATTGGTGTGTGTGTGTGTGTGTGTGTGTGTGTGTGTGTGTGTGTGTGTGTGTGTGTGTGTGTGTGTGTGTGTGTGTGTGGAGGAGTCACGCAAATTGGATTTGAAAGAAAGGTCCCAACCAGGTTAAGCAGAGAACGTGACAGGAATTGGCAGTGTCTCCCAGTCAACAAAATTCACACATACACACACATAGCAATGCACACACAAGACTTTGTTTTATTTGCATTCATTGATTAGTTATTTGCATACCCTTCCCCCCCCCCCCCTCTGTCACATTCTCTCTCTCCCTCTCCCTCCCTCTCTCTCTCATACACACACACATACACACATAGAAATGCACACACAAGACTTTGTTTTATTTGCATTCGATGATTACTTATGTGCATATCCCCCTCCTCCCCCCCTCCCCCACATACTCTCTCTCTCCCTCTCTCTTCTCTCTCAACACACGACATACCAAAACACACATAAACAAAATCCCACACCAACACCACACAAACTCACACAACATCACACTACACACACACACACCACACACACAAAACACACGCACGCAAGCCCACAAGACTTCGTTTTGATATGCATTCATTGTTAGTATTTGCAATCCCCTCCTACCCCCCTCTGACAAATCTCCTACTACTCCCTCTCTCTCTCTACACACACACATACACACTAATCACACTACAAACTACATGATGATTACTACTATACCTCCTACAACACTACAATACTACTCACTACTACTACTACTTACACACACACATACACAAACAACAACACACAGCACTCAAGCACATACACAACTAAGAACAACTCCACATTTACACACACTAATTACTACACAACACACACCAAACCATCACCTCTAACTACTACAACGCGTGGTGTGTGTGTGTGTGGGTGTGTGATGTGGGTGTGTGTGTGAATGGTGGTGGTGTGAGAGGGTGCGGTGTGTGTGGTTGTGTGTGTGTGGTGTGTGTTGTGTGTGTGTGTGTGTTGTGTGTGTGCTGCTCGCACTCGTTCAGCGTTTACTTGTACTTTGAATTTTAAACTATAATCATGTTGATCTATTAGAAGTGGAAATGGATCCCAAGCGCATTCTAATTTCTGTTTTTTCAGTGCTAAATATAGCGCATACATAAACCATTAAGATATTGTTTGCTTATTGCATATATCTCGTTAGTTATTATCCTTCCCGTCTTGTACTTTACTCTCTGTCTATGCTGCTCTCTGTCTCTCTGTGGTAATCTCTTCTATGTGACTGCCCGCCGCTCTGTTATTGATGTGTACTTGCTCTTCTCTCACTCTCTCTACTCTTCCTCGTCTCTTCTATAACTACTACACTCTACACTGACTACTACTACACAAACCTACTATATACTCTCCTCCTCCATACTCTACTTACTACAATACAACTACTACTATCATTACTCCTCCCCCCTACTTCCTAATCCTTATGAGACATACAAACTACTACTAACTACTATACACTAGCTACAACTATACTACAACTACTACTACTACTACTCCTACTACTACTACAACTCTACTACAACTACTATACTACTACTACTACATACTCTCACTACTCTACTACTACAACTACTACTCCTACCTACTACTACAACTACTCTACAACACTACTACTACTACTCTACAACTACTACTACCTCTACTCAACACTCTACTCTACTCTACTTACTCCTACTACTATACTAACTCCTACCTCTATTACTCCTCTCCTCCTCTCCTACCTCCTACTCTACTACACTACTACTACAACTACTACACTACTACTACACAACTACTACTAAACTACTACTTACTAACTACTACTACTACTACACACTCCCTACTACTATTACTCCTCCTCCCATCCTACAATCAACTCTCCTCCTCCTCCTCCTACCTCTCTAGCTACTACTACAACTACTATACAACTACTACTAACAACACTACATACTACATAACTACTCTACTACAACTACTCTAACTCCTCCTCCTACCTACTCCTACTCCTACATACTACTACAACTACTACTACACTAACTACCTACTACAACACTACCTACACCCTACTACTACTAACACTACTACTACAACTACTACTACAACTACTACCTACTACACAACTACTACTACTACTACTACTACTACTACTAACTCCTACTACTACTATTACTCCTCCTCCTCCTACTCCTACTCCTACTACTACTACAACTAACTACTACAACTACATACTACACAACTACTACTACAACTACTACTACATACTACTACTACAACTACTACTACTATACTACTACTACTACTCCTACTACTAATTACTCCTCCTCCCTCCCCTCCTACTCCTACTCCTACTACTACTACAACTACTACTACAACTACAACTACAACTACTACTACAACTACTACTAACTACTATACTACTACACTCTACTACTACTACTCTACTATTACTCTCCTCACTCCTACTCCTACTACTACTACAACTACTACAACTACTACTAACACACTACACTACTACTACAACTACTACTACAACTACTACTACTACAACTACTACTACAACTCTACTACTACATTACTCCTACCTCCTACACTACTACCTACACACTACTACTACAACTACTACTAACAACTACTACTACAACTACTACTACAACTACTACTACTACAACTACTACTACAACTCTACTACTCCTACTACTATACTACAACTACCTCTACAACTACTACTACAACTACTACTACAACTACTAACTACAACTACTACTACAACTACTACTACAACTACTACTTATCACTACTACTACATACCTCCTCCTACTCCTACTCCTACTACAACTACTACTACAACTACTACTACAACTACTACTACAACTACTACTACTACAACTACTACTACAACTACTACTACAACTACTCCTACTCTCTACTCACTACTACCTACTACTACTACAACTACTACTACAACTACTACTACAACTACTACACTACAACTACTACTACAACTCTACTCCACACTACTACTACTAACTACTACTACTACTACAACTATCTACTACAACTACAACTACAACTACACTACTACTACAACTACTACTACAACTACTACTACAACCTACTTACTACAACTACTACTACTACAACTACTACTACAACTACTACTACAACTACTACTACAACTACTACTACAACTACTACTACAACTATCTACATACTACTACATACTACAACACTACTACTACAACTACTACTAACTACTACTACTACTACTACTACAACTACTACTACAACTACTACTACAACTACTACTACAACTACTACTACAACTACTACTACAACTACTACTACAACTACTACTAACTACTACTACAACACTACTACTACAACTACTACTACAACTACTACTACAACTACTACATACACACTACTACTACTACAACTACTACTACTACAACTACTACTACAACTACATACTACAAACTACTACTACAACTACTACTACAACTACTACTACAACTACTACTACAACTACTACTACTACAACAACTACTACTACTAACTACACTACAACTACTATACTACAACTACTACTATACAACTACTACTAACACTACTACTACTACCTACTACCCTACAATACTACTACAACTACTACACAACTACTACACAACACTACTACTACAACTACTACTACAACTACTACTACAACTACCTACTACTACAATACACTACAACTACTTACTCCTCCCTCTACTCCTACTATAACTACTATACTACAACTACTAACTACTACTACAAACTACTCTACTACAACTACTACTACACTACCTACTCCTACAACTACTACTACAACTACAATACTACTAACTACTACACAACTACTACTACAACTACTACTACAACTACTACTACAACTACTACTACACTACTACAACTACTACTACTACACTACTACTACAACTACTACTACTACACTACTACTACAACTACTACTACAACTACTCTACAACTACTACTACACACTACTACTACAACTACTACATACAACTACTACTACAACTACTACTACAACTACTACTACAACTACTACTACAACTACTACACAAACTTTGTGTGGAGCGTAAGTCCTGTGTAAGCGGTTGTTTTTTTTTCTCTCTACGTCACCGTGCTTTGTGATACTGCATCCGAGTTAAGAATTTAGAGGGAAATTTGCAGGGGAAAATATTGCGGTATAAAGAAACATAGTTATGGTACATTGGGTAGATACCGTACATGGAATAAGTAAAACATCATAATTTTTTCAATCTTTCATATCGAGGATAATGGAACAAACACTTATGTGCTTTTTTTTTACATCCAGTCCCCGTGTGTATGCGGTTTTGTAAATTCTGTCACCTGTTCCCAACGGCACACGATGGCCTACTCTTACAAAAAGCGGAACAGGATTTAACGTGTGCGCAAGATGTTCTGCGTGCGTTCGTACACG
Organism: Rapana venosa; assembly: GCA_028751875.1. NCBI lineage: Eukaryota > Metazoa > Mollusca > Gastropoda > Neogastropoda > Muricidae > Rapana > Rapana venosa. The sequence continues at coordinate 32,244,504 of CM054153.1, read as the reverse complement.
GAGCCTCGGTTTATAGGCTCATCCGAAGGACTAATTTGCTACATGAGAGCCAAACCAGGTTATCTCAAGTGCGCTTAAAGAAGGAGATGGTTTGTTTTGGCTCTGATGTAGGAATTTCAGAATATGAAAAACTCAATAATATATAACTATACTATCTTTCGTTATACGTTAAGTGAATGATACGTGAGATATCGGTCATTGTAAACACAAGCGAATGTATCTGTTTAGTGAGACGATATCAACGCATTGGTATTGTTAACATCTGGACTGTGGTGTTCTGTTTAAAATTTGTTTTCTTCTTCACCGTGGTTTGTTTGCATTTTGCAAAGCACTCGCGTGCATGCCTTTGTGTGTGTGTGTGTGTGTGTGTGTGTGTGTGTGTGTGCGTGTGCGTGCGTGCGTGCATCTCTCTCTCTCTCTTCACTCTTGTCAGGGCAAGGGCCCCAGATGAAGATTAAAAACAAACTATGTCAATACTTATCAATAACCCTTGAGAATAAAGATTATCAATCAAACATTAAATCAATAAGCCAATAAATCAATCTCTCTCTCTCTCTCTCTCTCTCTCTCTCTCTCTCTCTCTCTCTCTCTCTCTCTCTCTCTTGTTAAATGTTGTTCAACAATATGACTCAAAGAAACATTAGGTGTATTTGTCATATCATCATTCCATCAAGCTTCATAAAGTTTATATGTTATCATAATTATTTTGTTTATGATGATGGTGGTGATGATGGGGATGATGATAGAGGTGATGACAACGATGATGATAGTGGTGATGTTTATAGTGATTATTATGATTCACTTTGCTTATATTTTGTCTGTTTACCTTCCTTCTTTCCATTTTTTCGAGGGCTGGATGTAAAAAAGTCTTGTATTTGTTCTATTACCCTCAGAAAATAACATTTCGTTATCGTTATCTATCTCTCTCTCTCTCTCCCCTCTCTCTCTCTCTCTCTCTCTCTCTCTCTCTCTCTCCTCTCTCTTTCTCTCTCCTCTCTCTCTCTCTCTCTCTCTAAACTTGAATTGGGATATCACTCCAATCATGGAAAGAGCCGGATGAAGAAAACGTTTGCACATGGCCTAAGCGGGACAATTTTGTAAAAAGAGTGAATTTCAAGCTTACTGTCGTTATCTCCCTTTCAGCATGATAACGTGAAAATCAGTCGGGTTTCAAAAACAGCATCTCTCTCCCCTTCCCCCAATATATCTCTCTCTCTCTCTCTCTCTCTCTCTCATCTCTCCTCTCTCTCTCTCTCTCCTCTCTCTCTCTCTCTCTCTCCTCACCACACACACACACACACACACACACACACACACTGTAAAGCCTTGAAAACGAAGGTGATTTATTCTCACTCTCCGATGAAAAAGCATGCAAATGCTTAAACATATCCTTTAAACAAAGAAAGTTCATCCATCTACCCATTCATTCATTCATTCATTCATTTCTCTCTCTCTCTCTCTCTCTCTCTCTCTCTCTCTCTCTCTCTCTCTCTCTCTCTCTCTCTCTCTCTCTCTCTCTCGCTCTCTGTCTCTCTTACACCACACACAAACACACACACCAATCCCCCCCCCCCCCCCCCACCCCCTCCACGGCAAAGCAAACTTTTCTGGCCTAAGCGAGACAACTTTGTAAATCGAGTGAAATTGACGCTTACACCCGTTATCTCCCTTCTACCATGACGTGGCCGAAAACCAATCTCGCATTTCATAAACAGCAAATGCATTAAGTCATTCCTGCTGTCCTTTCTCTCCCCTCCCCCGTCCTCCCAAACACACACACACACACACACATACAGAGTTAAACAACCATCCTTTGTTTTTGTTTGGGTTTCACAACACAAGTCGTACCAGATTTTTTCGATCTACACGTGCAAATACCTCGTAGGGGATGAGGACAATTCACTCTATGTGTGAACACTATCGGTAGTCATAGACACTAAGCCCCCCCCCCCCCCCCTCCTCCACTCCCACCCCCCACCCCTTCCATCCCCCTCTTCCCACCCTCTCCCCGTCTTAGACAACTAAAGGCTACAAACCACGGTTAGCTTTTTGCAGTTATCCTTCTATTCAGAGATATTACTCTTGCAATCGCACTCCTTGTACTAAGGCATCCAAAGAAAGGACAATCCGAACAAATTTGACAGGTTTTATTATTGTTGTTTTTTAAATACTTTTCAGCAAACACTGCACCCTCTCAGTCCTTTATCATCTGCTAGCTGCCTCGCCACAATATGCTTATTCCATTATCCTCGATATAAAAGAATAAATAATTTTTTGTAAATGCATCCACGGGGTCAATACTGTAGGAACACAAGCAATCCTTGTTTGAAGATCATTTTCCAATTTCCCATCACTGCCTGGGGTTAATCTATGGCCTCACCCCTCAAAACAAGTACGCAGTGCATTTGTTCATACTTTAAAGAATCTGAGAAAACCAGCATTTTTTTTCTTCTTTTGTTTCTGATTCTAAATGTATTGAAGAAATTACGTGACTCGGAACCTAACCCTTATGTGTAGCCAAAACATCTTAACAAGAAAGGGAATTTCAGTTCAGTTCACATAGCATTTCTCCAATTGTTTTACCAGGGCCAGCACTTTGTCATGTTTTGAAATTGTCTTATGTCAACGATAGTTTCATTCTCCAAGTTAGAATTGTTGAAAAATGGTTCGAACTGTTCATCTCCTTCTTGTAATGCGTTTACATTGTCTTGTGCTTCTGTATTACCAAAGTCACTTGAAAATTTTTTTAAAGAAATGGTCATGCCATTGCTCAATAGCTATATCATTATGTGCCAGAGACTTACGGTTAAATCGATCTTACGAGAGGCAGAGACAGACAGACAGACAGATAGACAGACAGAGACAGAGAAAGAGGAGAGAGAGAGAGAGGGAGAGAGAGAAAAGAGAGAGAGAGAGAGAGGAGAGAGAGAGAGAGAGAGAGAGAGAGAGAGAGAGAGAGAGAGAGGGGAAGACGAGAAAGAAGAGAGCTGTATAAGACGAGCCAAAAAGGGTCAGTGAGAAAGAACTGAGAATAAGTATATTTAGATCAAGATTAAACACAGTTTAGGATAATGGTACCCGTTGGCGTTTACAGATAAATTTCAGTATTATTTTTTTAGGTTGCTATACTAATCTAGTTACAAAACCCAACAGATAAATACAGCGGCAAAAGTTAACAAAAACCGTACAGTACAAGTAAACAAACAAATTAAACAAAACTATAATTATAGCATCACAGTATGTGCGAAAATAATCACACGCCCAGGCACACAGACAAGCACACACACACACACACACACACACACACACACATACATTCACACACGCGCGCGCGCACGCGCGCGCGTACAAACAGATAGGTACACACATGAGATACACGAATAGACAGACAGACAGACAGAGAGAAAGAATACATTAGATTTGATCAGTTACATACATGCATACAAACATACATACACACATACATACATACATACATACAGACAGACACATAATATATGGATGTTGAAGTGTGTGCGTACCTGCGTGTGTGTCTGTGCCAGCGTGCGTGCATGCGCGCGCGCGCGGGCGTGTGTGTGTGTGTGTGTGTGTATGCATGCGCGTGCGTATATGTGTATGTGTGAGCGTGTGTTTGCTTTCGTGCGTGCGTGCGCGTGTGGAACATTATCACATTACACAGACGCAGACACACGGTTCGAATATTCGTTAGACAATACAAAAATAAGACATTAGACCATAAACAAAAGTTTCACTTACCAAGAATTGCCATGGGACGTTCTTCCGAAGTCCTTGTATCCATCCATTTCTTTGGCTTGTGTTTGGCAGGCATGGTATAGTAATCCAGGCTGTTGTTTCGTTACCAACATACGAAGTATTCCCAGAGTTGCCGTAGATTTCTGTCTCTGAAACACATCTTGTCGGCCGTTTCAGGCATAGGTCAGTGTCACTGGCAAAACGGTTAGTGTGCATTGCTTTTCTTTTTGTTTTCAGGCGTCCAAGTTGATGGATTTCTGGATTTAATAGTTGTGTATTTAGAAACGAGTATAAACAGTGAAAACAAACAACATTTTGGAATCACAGCAACAACAAGCTTGTAAATGAAAATTGACGGATTTTTAAAAAGTGTTTGTTATTATGCTGTATTTTTCAGAGTCTGAAAGCACTATCAGTTAAGGGAGGAGTCCCATAACCTATAAGGTCGTAGGGGAGCGAGGCGTCAGAGACCTCACTTCTCTAGGGCCAGCATATTGAGGGCGGCGCCCATCTCCTCTCCCTCGCTGCTTTACCTTCCCTGACCCTAAAGAGGGCAGGTACCCATTTACAGCTGGGTGAACTGGGGGAACTGTACTGAAGCCAAGGCGCGCAAACCGTCACCCATCCAACTGGTAACCACGCTCGACGCTGCTTAACTTGGCTGGGGGAAAGCTAGTGCTCTGACCACTGAGCTATCCCGTCCCCACTATCAGTTACTGAACCTTTATTTTTTATTTTGTTTTTTTCGAAGATAATGGAATAAGAACTTGTATGTTTTATTTTTACACCCAGTCCCTGTGTGTATGCAGTTTTGTAAATTTTGTCATCCGTTCCAACCGGCACACAATGGCCTACTCTTCCAAAAAGCGGAACGGGTTTTAACGCGTGCGCCAGATGTTCTGCGGTGAAGTCAGCAAAGCGCCAATGCCTACAATAAAATATTGTCATGTTTTAAAATAGCATGATTGTCTTTTATCCATGACAAGCTTGTAGAGTTGTAAAGTAGAAAAGAATCTTCTGAAGGCGGAGTATGGCTGTGTGTATGTACGATGATGTACTTAAAAACGAGCCAGACACAGAATAGTTTCATCCAAAGTAGATTAATAAAGGTCACGCGGTGATGATCAGGAACGATGAGTGAGATGGTGCGAGTTTAGAGCGATCCTCGAGCTATCAAGCTGAGAAACGCCAAACAACAACATATTCTATGCCCTACTAGCATGCACACGTTTTGTTCGCCACTGATTGAACAAGCTGCAAGTTTGTTGTATCCCATTTTAAAGGTAGTTGTGTGGGTTGGGTTTTTTTTTCCTTTATGGATTATGTTGACACGGTTTGGAAATCATTTCTTTGGTTTTCTGGGCTCTCACAATAAGTATGTGCTACCCGATCAGCGATTGTCGATCTTATGATAGTGATTAATCTAGCGTTTTAGTTCCAAATGTTCAAAACACAGCTTTATCTTTGACAGCTTTTTACACAAGCTAAAGGTGTGGACCAAGGAAGAGGTGTTCTTTTCATGAAACTGTCTTTTCTTCATTCAAAATGAGTAATCATTTTTGTTTCATACACAGTGGCCGAATGGTTTGGTTTTTTTATTGCAATTTCTGTTAGTGAAATCCTAGCACAGTTTTCGTATCACCGAAGTAAAGGAAACTTCTTGAAATTGTTCTTCTTGGTCGCTTTCTGCTTTTTTAGAACACGTTTCTTTCAATTTTAAACCAAATGTCATCACGCTTCTTGTTCGTTCACTGCCGGCGACTTGATCAGACGATGTTTACTCCAAAATCAGATTTCAAAACAAAAACAGTTTGCACCTGCCAGAACTACCTAGCATGCAGCGTAACCCTGCACTTACAAGCATCAGAGCCGTAAAAGGCAAACAAAATTAATCGGGTCCTACAAAACCTTTGCTTCACAATTGCAAATCGTCTGCAAGTCTTGGGTCACGGTATTTGAAACCCACGCACGTTATTTGTGTTTTCTTATCTTTCTCTCGACAAAGCAAGCGAGTCAAGTCATAGGCGCTTTCTCAAAATTTTCTAGCGTATTAAGTGTATTTTCTCCTTACAATAATTATGTTATTAAAATCATACTTGACGCACTGTTAAAACTGTCTATCAGTTCGTGTGGAATATCTTCTGCAGTATCGATCTACACCCACTCGCACAAAACCACAAATCAAAACACTCAGCGAGATAAAATTCTTTTGACACTGGGAACAAAAAATACTAAAAAATAAACGGTACCTCTTTTTCACAAAAAATGATGGTAGTTGAACCTTTTCACAAAACATAAGATCCTCCGAACGAAAATATAACAGAAGTACACACATAATACACAGCTCCAAATAATCACCTACGTTGCAGACGCATCATAACGTAACATTCCAAGGCAAACAATGCCACAATCGCAGACGACACCAAATCGTCTGCAATCTTGCACTCCTTCAGTTCTTTTTTTGTTTTATCCGTAAAACACGTGCACGAAGAGACAGAGAGACTCTGTGTGTGTGTGTGTGTGTGTGTGTGTGTGTGTCTGTTGTGTGTGCTAAATTTAAACAAACTGTGCATGCAGCACGTGAAATTAAACTGACGGCTACTATGAAACAACAGTTTGGCCAAAGTGTGTGGCTATAATTGATGAAGATTTTTTTAATTTTTACTCTTCACACTTCGTGTGTGTGTGTGTGGGGGGGGGGGGGGAGGGGGATTGTGTTCCATCTTGCTTCTCGTTTAATGTCAATCGTAACTAAATGAAATGAGAGCCTAAATTCTGGGTTAATTGTTTGATACATCTCTTTTGGTTTGGGGGTCTGTTTGTTTGGTAGGTTGTTTTTTTTTAGTTCCTGGGCTAGAGTTCCGAGGTGTTTACCAACGCTGGGATTTTACGTTTGCATTCGTTTTATGCCCACCATTATGGCAGCCACATTCCGAAATTGGGAATGATATATTAAAACTAACTGCTTTGTTCCGGTGACAAGTGGATCGGTGGTCTAGAGGTAACGCGCCTGCCTAGAAAGCAAAAAGTTCGGGTTAGAAGTATGTGGTGGTTTGATCCCTGTTTGGGCCCGAAACTTTCCCTCCATCCACTAGACTGTTAGTGGTGGTCTGGGTGCTAGTCTTCCTTATGAGACGGTAAACCGAGGCCCCGTGTGTTACACATAAGTATTTAGCGCACATAAAAGAACCCACGAAAACAAGAGAGTTGTCCCTGGCAAAATTATGTAGAGAAAAAACACTCTGATAGAGAAAACAAATACAGTTACAGACAGGAAAAGAAAGAAATAATGAGTGGCGCTGCTCTTGTGGCGACGCGCTCTCCCCTGGTAAAGCAGCCCGATTTTCACGCAGAGATTTCAACCGTGGCTTAAAGTGGTGTACAATACAATGCAATACACAGTCATACAATGCAATACAACTCAATACAATACAAAACACGATACCTGTGTGTGCATGCGTTATTGAAAAAAATTCAATCCCTTCCTACCGGCACACGATAGCCTACTCTTCTAAAAGGTGCAGCAGGGTTTTTTTTCTAATGAGAGCGCGAGATGTTCTGCGCACGTTCCCTCACAGAACCTCGATTTAAAGTCTCATCTGAAGAACTTTCCGAGTAGGTACTGATGTTAACACAAGGGGAGAAAATCTCCCGGAACAGATGTCTCGGTGGTGGCTCGAACCCGGGCCGTCAGATCATGAGTGCAACGCTCTAACCACTAAGCTCTCCTGCTTCTTTGCACCCCCTTCCCCCCTCTCTCCTGAGCTTTTTATGTAAAACCATGTTCAACTGTCAAATGTGAATGTAGTTACCAATATTTATCATGAGTTTGTGAATGTCTCTACCTGCAAGATCCAATGTTTTGGTCTTTTTTTATTGTGTGTCTTAAGGAATGCATTTAGTAACCCGTGATTTATCTCACACACGCGCGCGCAAGCATCGCACACAACACACACACACACACACACACACACAGCACGCACGACGCGCACGCACGCACGACACGCAAGCAAGCAGCAAACAAACAAAAGAGAGAGAGAGAGTGAAAACCATTGCAAGAGGGTAGTCATGTCAAAAGTGAAAGACAGAAAGAGAGTGAAAGAAAAAAGACCAAAAACAAAAGACAGGCAGACAGAAAGAAAGACTGACAGAGACACAGCCACATAGAGACACAGAGAGAAACAGGAATACAGACAGAAAGACAAAGATATAAAACCAAACAGAAAAAAGCCCTAATCCATACTCACTGTCACCAAACACACACACGCACGCACGCACGCACACACATTATACCCACACGTTTGGAAAAAAATCTCTCAATTTAGTACAATACTCAAAATGACATGTACATCAATTCGAACAGACGACAGGACGTCGCAGCCAAATACCATCATCTTGAGAATATATTATCATATAATCATAACAATCATGATTCCTGCCAACAATATTAAACTAAAAGGAGAAAACACAAACCCATAAACATAGTTCTAATTCAGTGTGCCACAACAACAACCAAAAATCTCAACTAAACTGTGTGAACAGAGAACGTGATCATGATTGTGTAATAATAGTATTTTTGGAATAGCACAGACTGACTTAGAAGTAATCATGAGTTCACTTTAAAATGTTTATCTGAAGTATCAGTGTAATATATATATATATATATATATATATATATATATATATATATATATATATATATATATATATATATATATGAGAGCAGAGACGGACAGAGAGAGAGAGTGATGCTGAATTAAAGAATAATTATGAAATACGATTAAATAAGAGCAAAAATATCCCCAAAAGGTTTCATTCTTGTAGCTGAGAGAAACGAATAACAGAAAAGATCTGAAGCATTTTTTTTTCCAATTTTCAAGTTTGAATCAACGAATGAAATAGTTAATGAATACGAAAAAACAAATAAATGAACAGAATAAAACAATAATGAAAGGAACGAGATAGAATACATAGAAATAAAGCATGAAATTAATAACAATGCAGAAACGAATAACCAAACATAAAAGAAATGATAAATAATAAATTAATGGAATAAATAACTACACACAGTGAACCAAGTCTTGAACCAAAAGGAAATCGCAAAATTGTACATTAAAGTAAGCGAACATATAAAACTAAATTCACAAATACAACAACTTAAACAAGACCTCAAAACGTTGCCTTGTAATCATAACAACGTGCTCTCAACCGCCCTAACATCAGAGACCAGTGCACAACAGTATCGAATCACTACGGGGGAGGGGGCTCAGCTTAATCTTTGGTCGAAAAAAACTTCTATCAATCTAGTGTTATCGTTAGCACGGTACCACCCATTTACCAAACTCACTATGTTATAGCTTCGAGAAGAACATTGCAAGCTTAAGTCACAGATAACAACAGTTATCTACTTCCGTAAGACGACGAATGTGTGCATAGTTACTGCGTACGTGTGCTTTTAGTAGCCCCCCCCAAAAAAAAACCAACTCAGGGATTGGCAAATGTTCATGAAAGAACCGAATGTGGTTTGAATTCGATTGCATCCACTGATCTCCACTTGGTTAAATCGTAAATGTTGACGTATCAAGATTTGTGTGATGCTCACTTCAGCCTCCAATGATCTTTACGGGTTGATTGCAATACAAAACATTTGGCTTGATAAAGATATGGACAGGGAAATTCCAAGCCAACAATGAAATGACAGAGCAAGAAGCAGATCCGAACTGGTCGTGAACAAATTGTCTGGGGAAAAATGCAAACGGCAGAAAACCCAGGTACAGCGAAGTATACCTCAACACCAAAGATGCAGCAGACGAAAGCGTTCATTTCACTATAACTCTTCCTCTTGGAATTGTACACTGGCAGTAAAGTTTTTAAAAGCCATAAACTTCGTTTACGTACTTTAAGAATGGTATTATACGACCTTTTAAAAATGTGCTGCAGACAAATCAGAAACAGCCAAGAATAAGCCTTAGTCTGATTCTAGGTCCTACAAAGAATACGCAAGCAAATGAAAGACTTGTCTTTTATCACAAAGAATCTCATCGTTCAGGAATTTGTAACAGCTTGCGAGTAACTTTAAGACAAAGAGCAGACTCCACGTGAGTTATTTCTTGTTATGGGAAATGAATTAACGAGAAAATTGTTAATATAGAAGAAAAAAAAGTCTCACATACCAACGTTTAAAGAATGGCACTAGAGTATTAGATTGTTTGCATACATAAGTCTACTAAATTAAGAATACAATGAATCAGAGGTACACAAAAACTAAGTCAAAACGATAGAAAACACAGACGATTTGGTAGAAATACTTATAGTTGAAAAATGTGCACATCTTCGCCACAGTTACACGGATGTCATACTATGTACCAAAGTTTAAAAAGGTTAACACATCTCTGAAATTTTGTACATCCCTGCATTGCTGATGCAGTTAGTTAAGTCACATATCGACTATAAAAAAGTCATGTAAAATATTAATAAAGTATTGTGCTCATTCTTGACCATCCTTTGCTATGAATGATTTTTTTTTAAAAGAAGCAAAAGTATCAAAACAAAATTGTTATTCCAACTGATCTTAAAATATTGCAGAATAAAGAAACCCCGATGAATAAACTTACATGGACATTACATGGACGTAAACCGCAGGAAAATAACAAAGAGATAATAACAACCAGTTTCGAAGGTTTAAAGCTTTCTTGCTGTTTTAAATCGTTAATGTTTAAACGAAATGCGGCATACTAACTCTCATACCTAATACAGTAAATTCATTTTATACCCAACACGTCCTTTAAAATTTTACCCAATACATCAAATCATTTTTTAAACGTATCACGTCGTGTTAAATCTTACACCTAATACAGAAAATGAATTGTTTAACCTAATACCGCGTTTTAACTCATATGTAATCAGAAAACTAATTCTTTTGTCTATCATGTCTATCCAGACTAGTCACGTATCTCATTCTCTTACCGTCTGGACTATTGCAATTCTCTTCTGGTTGGTCTTAGACCAAATATGTCTTATTGATTTCTTACACCTAATGCGGCATATTGATTTCTTAGACCTAATGCGTCATATTGATTTCTTAAACCTAATACGCCATACTGATTTCTAAGACCAAATACTTCATATTGCTTTCTTAGACCTAATATCTCACATTGATTTCTAAGACCAAATACTTCATATTGATTTCTTAGACCTAATACCTCACGTTGACTTTTTAGACCAATACGTCATACTGATTTCTTAGGCCTAATACGTCATATTGATTTCTTAGACCTAATACGTCATACTGATTTCTTTGACCTAATACGTCATATTGATTTTTTAGATCTAAAACGTCATATTGATTTTTTAGACCAAATATGTCATATTGATTTTTTTTTTAGACCTAATACCTCATGTGTAATTCTCACAGCCAGGTCCTGACTTTCTTGACATAAGACACCACACTTTCTTAGGAATAATACACATGAAACGTTGCAACATTTCTTTCCTGTTATATCATGCTTGTGTAATAGGTAAAGGTGTTCGATAACCTGTATGGTCGTAGGGGAGTGAGGTGTCAGAGACCTCAGCTTCTCCAGGGGCCAGCATGTTGAGGGCGGCGCCCATCTCCTCTCCCTCGCTGCTTTACCTTCCCCGACCCTAAAAAAGCAGGTTCCCATTTACAGCTAGGTGAACTGGGGGCAGTACTGAAACCAATGCGCGCAAATGGTCACCCCCCCCATCCCCCACCCCCACAATTGGTAACTACGATCGATACTGCTTAACATTAGCTAGGGGGAAAGCGAGTGCTCTGCCCACTGAGCCATCCCCCCTCCCCTAATCATGCATATGACTCTATTGTGCCAGTTTAACTTCGCTTAACTCGTTATGACTATCTCAAAATATTAAAAACAATATGCATTATCTAGTTTAGCAATTATTAAAAGGTTTTGTTTGTTTTTTTGCTTAAATAAGAATAAATCATCCTTATTAGAAGAACGATTTGAAAATGTGCCATAAAGATGCTGTAGCAGTAGAAACCGTCTTTAATTTTTAATATCTAGTGTGTATTAATTATTACCCTTTGCGATAATTCAACGGTGAATAAAGGTTGGTGTTTTGTTCTCTTTAGATTAGTACACAGATAGGCAAGATAATCATTCATGACAAATTACTATAGTAAAAGCATTCAGTCAAAATGATAAATTCGGGGGAAAAAACAACACTAAAAGAATAATGACAGCCACACGCACACGGGCGCGCGTGCACACACACTCACGCACCATTCTTTTCAGAAAATAAGGTAATAACTCATTTCAAATCAACTAGCCAAGTTGACCAGTCCATACTTGGTATTTTTTAAATCCTATATTGATCGTTCTCGTTTCTCTCTTTAAAGGCTAACTTCATATTTTCATGGTAACTGTGAACAACATGAGTCCTAAACGTTCATTAATCTTAATCATTCAATCTCATCCTAACAGTTTTCAATGATGTCCAAGGTTAGAGGAATCAAAGTTTTAATGACCAACACACTCAGCAATAAATTCTTAGAAAATGGACGATAAACATTTGTCCATCAAAATTAATAAACGGTTTAAAAAAAGATACCAACCCTCCTATCCAACCCTTCTTCAGTTTGCTTCATTTTTTGTCAAAATTTATCAACAGCGCTCTCTGTAAAAACTGAAGAATTCTCAAACATAAACTACCTGTTAAAAAGACAATAATTCCAGAAATCTGTACACGTAGAAGTTTGGGTTTGTTATGTGCACTCTCCCCCCACCCCCCTCCCCCTCCCCACGTGATCTGAAAGATATGGCTCACAGCATTGTGAATCATCTCAAATATTGTAGAAACAAACACAATATTTAATAAATATAAACCTACAGCTTAAAGAGACTAAGATATGTTTACAGTCACTACACTTAACAAACGAATAATTGTACCGTTTAATCAACTACCATACAACATAATTATTTCTTATTATATCTACTTCTCGAGTTATAGTGAATACCGTTTCTATGCAAGTCCTTTTTTTCTGTAAAGAGTTAATATACTTTAAAACTGTATTTAGCTTTCATGGGTTTCTTCTATCATAAATTGACAAAACGTGCTTTAGTGCTTGTGAGATAATTGACGTGAAGGAATAGCATGTATGTCAGTATTATTCGAGCTTATAATTAATTTTGAAAAAAAGTCAGTTCAACATACTGCACCAACTCAAAGCATAGCACTAAAGCAAAAACAACAACAATAACAAAAAAAACATAAAAGATGTATCTCATGTCCTACCGCTAGAAAACATGTCGAACATATAGACCCAAAGATTTGAGACCAGATATTTTTTTTTAATCCTGGGAAAAGTTGAATGATACTCCTTTATTTTAGATTTCCGTCTACTTTTTCTTGCAGTGTTGAAAGGAAATCACTGAGGCATAGCACTGAAGAGTTACTAAAACAAATTCCTCCATATAAAAACAGGTAAGAGTACATACATATGAACCGATGTGCCATTTATTTTCTGGATGTAACTTAGTGTCTGTCTGTTGATTATTTTATTTGTTTGGTTATCAGTCACGCAGTTTGTTTATATATATGTATCACATAATATGTATACATCACAGGTAGCCTGTTCTTTTCTCTTTTTTTGTTTATCATTGAGGATTGCGTGTGAAGCTAAATATTGTTTTTACATTTTCACTAATCTTTTAATTATGCATGATTTTAAAAAAATACAGTGACATTATTTCCAGAAACTCAAAAACAAAAAAGGAATAATGTCCTAGTGGCTCCAAAAGAGATAAAACTGTCTCTAAACCAACAGCAACAAACAATCGTCCCACTGTCATAGATTTGTACCTTTGAAATCGTTTCGAATCTGTGATCTTTACCTAATGACCATTTTCTCACGAAGATTTTCAAGCATCTCACCAGCTTACACATGCAGAGTGGAGTATGACAGGGCAGGGACTCACCCCGTTGTCTGTAACACCCTTGAGTTTTAAATTCTTAAGACTTACAGAGTCATGGGCAGGAGATCGTCTTTCTAAGAGGGTGTAGACCATACCCATTCAGAAACAGACATATCATTTCCAATGGTAGAAAGATGGGAGTTTAAACTGTTCAAAACATGTTTTGAGGTAAAGTTGTACAGCTACCCTATAAATTAAAAAAGGGCATTACTTTAGAAAAAGAAATCGCAACATTCTTGTCAATTGCTGAATTTGACTCGTGATATTGGAGCTTAAACTGATCAAAAACTGTGAACTGATAAAGTTTATAGCTACTCTATGAATTATAATGGGTGTTCTTTTGAAAACAAAAAACGGCAACATTGTTAATTACGGACTTTCACTCAGGATGTTGGAGCTTAAATTTATCTAAAAGTGTAAGCAGGTAAAGTTTATAGCTTATCCATAAATTAAAAAGTGCGTTATTTCGAAAAAACAAACGGCAACATTGTCAACCTGCTGATTTTCACTCATGATACTCATGATATTGGAGCTTAAACTTATCAAAAACTGTAAGCAGGTAAAATTTAAAGCTAGCTACTCCATGAATTAAAAAAGGGGAGTTACTTTAAAAAAGAAACTATAACATTGTTAATTTTCTGGATTTCACTCAGGATGTTGGAGCTTAAATTTATCTAAACGTGTAAACAGGTAAAGTTTATAGCTTATCCATAAATTAAAAAGTGCAACGACAACATTGTCAACCTGCTGAATTTCACTCATGATACTCATGATATTAGAGCTTAAACTTATCAAAAACTGTAAGCAGGTAAAATTTAAAGCTACTCCATAAATTAAAAAAAGGGGAGTTACTTTGAAAAAAACAACCCCATAACATTGTTAATCTGCTGAATTTCACTCATGATGTTGGAGCTTACATTTATTTAAAATTGTAAGCAGGTAAAGTTTACAGCTAATCCATCAATTTTAAAAGGGCGTTATTTCGAAAATCAAACGGCAACATTATCAATTTTCTTAATTTCACTCATGATATTGGAGCTTAAACTGATCGAAACCTGTAAGCAGGTAAAGTTGACAGCCACTCCACTAAGCGTATTACAGTGAAAAAACCGAAACATTCTCAAAATTGCTGAATCCACTCAGTGCTGCGTTTTGTTGAACTTTTTTCAGTGCTATAAGTATAATATAAGCCCTGGAGAGCATTGCTGATCTCTGCAGGCACAGTGTGCACAGTAAGCAGTAGCAGGGCAGGGCCTCATCATGTAAGTTGCCTAAAGTTGGTTAATGTTGATATCGCTTTGTGCACCTTAGGCCCTGAGAATGACATGAGGACTGTGTATATATAAATATAATATATTAATTAATATATATATATATATCTATTATTAGCTGAAATATATATATATTTTATATATAATGTATATATATATATATATATATATATATAATTATATATATATATATATATATGATGGTGAGAAGCCAGGAGAAGCCCCCATAGGAAATAGCAGCACTATGACGTCACATAATATCCAGGGGAAAAAACAAATTATGTTTAACACCACATTGAAAAAAGTAAAAAAACAAAACTATCAAGAAATAAGAGAATAACACACACAAAAATACAACAAATCATTTGTGGAAAACAAAATCAATCGATATAGCATATAACAAAGTGCTGTTGAATATAAAAAAAACAACAACATAAAACAAAACAAACAAACCTAAACAAAATAAAAACGAACTCCCCCCCCCCCCCCCCCCGACCCCACCCCCCTCCCCACTTCAGTTTTGTAAAACAAGACTGAACCCTGGCTTAGCTTCAACAACAAAAAGATGAAGGACTCCAATAAAACCAATAGATGGTTGGTAAAACCGGAATAACACGAAACATTAATATGTTGCAAATGACACACGCGAAAACGATGACAATAGTTCGCGTGCTTTGATATTCCCAATGCACCCCCCATCCCCGCCACCCTACCCCTCGCACACCAGCACACTGACATCATCGTGGTTTTCAATACAATAACATAGCATACCCGTGCAATCAGTATCAAGTATGAGACTGTACTGTACAGATGACTGTTCATGTCACAACATTGTTTCAAACACACAGGTGTCGCAAAACAGACATACATTCATATAATACATACACACACACATAGATAGATAGGCAGATAGATAGGCAGGTAGATAGGCAGGTAGATAGATGATAGATAGATAGATAGATAGATCGATAGATAGATCGATAGATAGATAGATAGATAGATAGATAAAGATAGATAGATAGATAGATAGATAGATAGATAGATAGATAGATAAGATAGATGAAGGAGAGAGAGAGAAGGAGAGAGGGGGGAGATGTCTTACAGAGAGAGAGAGAGAGAGATAGAGAGAGAGAGAGAGAGAGGAGAGAGAGAATGGGGAAGGGACAGGGGCGATTATTTTTGTGCAGTATAAGGTGAAAACCATGTTTTAAAAAAATGCAAACTAAACGAAAAAAACAAACAAAAATCGAAGGAAAAAAACAACAACAAACCAAAACCCCCTACGCGTTCTATATCGTGAGAAAAAAACCCGTAAACATAACAACAACACCATCAAATAATCATGATAATAGAAGATGTACCACTGGCGGCATTTTGACTACCACGCACATTCCTCGACTTGCAAAACAACATGCACCTGTACCGTACATCACATGGAAAAGCCACGGTGTAAAAAAGTCAATGTAATTCAGAGTTCATCAAACAACTAGAACAAAGGAAACGTCATTAAATTTTACTATCGTCTTCGTCGCTGTTATCTAGAGCAGAAGAAGAAGAAGAAGAAGAAGAAGACAAACACGAAGAAGTAGAACAAGGCGAAGAAGAGGAAAGCCAAGAAAAGAAAAGAAAAGAAAATAGAAAGTAGAAGCAACAACAAAAACGACGACACTATTTGTACTAATAAACCACACAGATATTGATAATAATCATAATAATAATAATGATGAATAATAATAATGATATCAATAATGATAACATGAAGAGCAATAACAAGAATATCGATGATGTAATGGTGATGACGATAATAGAAATAATATAACAATAATGATAATGATACTACTACTACTAATAATAATAATGATAATCCTTTGCTTAATGGGACATCAGCATAAAAATTGAGGTAGGTACCTTAATATCATGGTCAAAATGACAAATCTAGAAGTATGTGTGTGTGCGCGCTCGCACACCCATGCGTGCATGCCCATGTGTACATGTTTGTGTGACAATCCCAGTCTTATAAACCCAGCAATTGTCATCATACTCGACTGAACTTTGATCATTAAATTTTAAAACACAAAGCTGAAAACCTCTAATCCCACCTCTGAACATTTCTTGGTGCTTTTTTTAAAATTGAAGTTAAATCTTTGAAATATATCCTTTGTGGGGGCTTCAAAATCTAAAACCAAGTTGAATTGACTATTTGTGTTATTTTATGACCTTTTCCTAGTTTCTTGGTTAGTTTTATGGTTGTTGTTGTTGTTCTTGGGGGGGGGGGGGGGTTCCCGCCTGTGTGTTTGTTTGGATGTGATAGACAGAAGACAAACCATCGATTAAACCCCGCAAGGCATATAAAACAATCACTTTACCTCTGAAACTGATACCAAAAACTGTTTGGGAAATGCATAACAGCAGGTTACAGTGAGTTGATCTGTCAATGTTTATCTAGATATAGTGGTCAAGCTTGATTTAAAAAACGGCACCAAAACATCTCAAAATGGAGAGCGAATAATAAACAAACAACAACAAAAAACCCACTCCTCTCACTCTTTTCTTTCATTTCATCTTGTTTATAGCGCCCACCGACCACAAAGGCCATATCAGGACTGTCACCTCGTATCTATTTGAGCAACCCTAATGACATTCACCTCCTGAAAAAAATCAACACCATCTAACACCTTTAGAAATGCTTAGATATCTAACATAACCGTCATCTAGATTTTTAAAAAATAAAGACAAAATCATTTAATGAATCTTTACCATTTCTATCTTATTTGTTTTATTCCTTCGATAAAAAATAATGACAAAATCATTTAATGAATCTTAATCATTCATTTCTTGTTTATTTTATTTCCTTCATCCATAATCATTTCACTCCCCTATTCCACAAATTAAAAAGGGGGCGTTTCTTTGAAGAAGAAAAAAGAAACAGCAACATTGTCAAATTGCTGAATTTCACTCACGACATTGGAGCTTAAAGTGATCGAAAACTGTAAGCAGATAAGGAAAAGAAAAATTCCAGGCTATACCAAGGACGCCAGTATTCTATTCAATTTATCATCCCAGGGTACACAAAAAAGCTTAAAGAAAAGGGATCATGACACCCTTCAGTATAACACAAAAAAATCATACTGCTTAACAGACTGCTTAAAAACAGAGTTATCTATTCTTAAATTGCCGCGTGTGCAAATAACATTGCAGAATGAAAATCAATGTTTACACAACATCACTACCTAGTCGCCAAAACGAAACAATGCAAGCAAAATATCAAAATAATTGATGAAACTATACATTTCTCAATTTTAAATATAAAAAAACACGTAACAAACCCTTCTAAACAAGCCTCCCAAAAATGTGAGAAAAAGAAACGAATAATCTAACCCATTTGTAAAACGCAAACTATTGCAATACTTGCAATCCCTAATATAACTTTTAAGCTACAGACTTGTCAGACCACATCAAAAGTTGTACATATCTAACTCATAATAATAACCTCCTAAAATCCACAAATAATACAGAGTTTTGACCTACTTAAAACACCAATACTCTCTCCTTCACCCTTCACCTATCCCGTAGTCCCGTGGACCACTGAAGATTTTGCAACCAGCTTCCTCCACTCCCCGCGCTCCTCTGTTTTGGAGCAAATCGTTCCACTCTCTCTCTCTCTCTCTCTCTCTCTCTCTCTCTCTCTCTCTCTCCTCTCTCTCTCTCTCCTCTCTCTCTCTCTCTCTCCTACTTATAGCTAAAATAAGTGGGGGGATTTGCCGGCAAAGCAAAGTTGCTTAAAAACAGAGCCATCTATTTTCAATCACATCCCAAACTGACTGAAACAAAAATGGCCAAAAATCTGCCAACAAAACTAAATTCAAGCGCATGGTTGGTATCGATTGGAAACAAGCTATTATCATCAGTAATGTTTGTCATTATTGCCTACGTCTTAGGTTATAACGGTACAGAGGTATATATATATATTCAAACACGAAAGAATAAACGAACCTCTTGGTTCTATCCTCGTATCAACTCCCTAGCATAGCACGGGGACTGGATGTAAAAAAAATACTTGCGGGGGGGCTTATTCGACCATCCCTAAAAGGATAATTAATTTAGTAATAGAAATAATAATAATATAATAATAATAATAATAATGATGATGATAATGATAATGATAATGATGATGATCATCATCATCAACGTCATGAAAAATGATAAGGTTCAACCGGAAAGGGTCACAATGGAATAAGCTGTTAGTAGTCTCACAGTTTCAACATCTCACCGTTGCCCTTGTAATTATCCAAAGTACAACCATTTTCAGATTGGTCCAGGTTTTTCAACATGCAGACTTGCTAGAGTCTTTAATCCTGTACGTACAGATACGCACGCCTAAGGGTGAACAGTGTGGGCCGCACATCCCAAATTAATACCACGTTTTCGATTGCTAAGCTAACATATAGACGAACGTACCAAGCATTTTCTTTAAATTAAGTGTGGCAGATTTTTTTTCCCCTGAAAATTCGAAGCAATAGCATGAAATAAAAGAGCAAATGGCCACCAGTTAGCATTCGATTCGAAACAAAAATGAGCATAACAAGAAAAAATCAGATAACGAACTGAAAATTATTTTAAAAATATCAAAAGTAACAGCCCCAAAACACAGCCAAGGGCGATAAAAAGCAACAATAACCAAAAGAACAACAGCAACGACAGAAACAATAACAAAAAAGGACAACAATGTGGAAAATGAAAACAACAACGACAACAACAACAACAACAGCAATACCAACACCAGCAACAACCCATAGGAAAATTATCTACCATCATCATCATCATCATCTTCATCATCCACCACCACAACCATCCTCATCCTCATCATCATCGCTATCATCCCCGCTACACCAAAATCATCATGTTGTTGTTGTTGTTGTTGTTGTTGTTGTTGTTGTTGTTGTTGTTTGCTGTTCCCCAGCTTAACACCCTGGGGGGTCACCCAGTATGTGCACTCTTGACTCACTCATCATCCCACCTGGGAATCACTGTGAGATAGTAAGAAGTACACCACAGGATGAGAAGTTTGCGTGTATGGCTGTTTTTCAAGTACCTCGCCATATAGGCAGCCGTACTCCGACAGTACAGGTTGTTATGTCAAGAGCTTGTCGTGGCTGAAGGACAAATCTCAACGTAACATATTACAACATAACAACATGTTAATGATTTTGTCCAGAGCTAAAGTCATTATCATCATTATGGCCACGATTATGCTGTCCAAACAACCCAAATATTATATTAATATAATATATATAATATTATATATAATATATATATATATATAATATATATATAAAAATATATATAAAGTGTATAATTATCGTACGCCTGTGTTTTAAATAGCACAAAACAATAAACAGCCCCCCTCAGCCCCCAAATCAACAAAAATTGAAATACAAAAAAAAGTAACCCTAACCCTCTTTAAAAAAATCATTCCATGAACAAACAAAAACCCAAGCAACACATGCACACAAACAAACAGATGAAGTCTGCCTGGTGTGTGTTACTGTTACACCAAAACAAAGTCTTCAGGTTACACTTTAAAGCTTGTCCATTCTGGCATTGAACAGTCTTTTGCTTGTAATTTAATATATGTGGGCAGAGGCGGAAGGGGGGGGGGGGGGAAGGGGGGTGTTAAAAAGAGCAGCGATGAATGAAACTGATTTTTATGTGCACACGAAAAAACCTGATATTTATTAGTATATACGGCTTAGAAACATTACCATAACGTTGAAAGAAAAAAATTAAATGTATCAATAAACATAGTCTCAGATAAATCAACATACTGTTGAAAAAAACCACTATGAGAATGGGAGGTTTTTAAGAAATCATGTAACATCGTCCCATACAACAAACCCTTACCATAAAAATGACATACATACAAACAAACACACAGCCATCTCCCTCTCTCTCTCTCTCTCTAATCATGTCTGAGTGTGTGTGTGTGTGTGTGTGTGTGTGTGTGTGTGTGTGTGTGTGTGTGTGTGTGTGTGTGTGTGTGTGTGTGTGTGTGTGTGTGTGTGCGTGCGCGCGTGCACGCTAGATATCCCAGAAGCCATTTTTTTGTTACACATATAATAAGAACATAGACAGTAGACTTTTGAAGAGTGACAGGTCTTTTCAGCAAAGATGCACCGATCATCAACAGCATTGGAACGGATGACAACATTTACAAAACTGCATACACCCGGGAACTGGACGCACAAAAGCACATGAGTGCTTATTCCATTATCCTTAAAATAAAATAAAAGAATCATTTAAAAAAACAACAACCCAGCTGTAGTAGATATCAAAAGCCGTACTGAATGTGAAAGCCGTACTAAATATTATATTATGAAAGGTTTTATATATATTAAAAGTATGACTAAATATGAAAGCTGTGATAAATATCAAAAGCATAATCAAATATGAAAGCCGCACTAAACATCAAAAGCATAACTAAGTATGAAGGCTGCGATAAATATTTTGTTAAAAACATTACTAAATATAAAAGCCGTACTAAATAATCATCAACAGCATCACTAAATATCGAAACTGTACTAAGCATCAAGAACTGTATTAAATATCAAAATGCTGTATTAAATATGACAACTGTAAAGTTAAGGTAAAGGAGTCCCATAACCTATAAGGTCGTAGGGAAGCAAGGCGTCAGAGACCTCACTTCTCTAGGGGCCAGCATATTTTAGGGGGGCGCCCATCTCCTCTCCCTCGCTGCTTTACCTTCCCTGACCCTAAAGAAGCAGGTACCCATTTACAGCTGGGTGAACTGGGGGACTGTACGGAAGCCATGGCAAGCAAGCAGTCACCCATCCAAGTAGTAACCACACTCGATTCTGCTTAACCTTAGCTGGGGGAAAGCGAATGCTCCGACCACTGAGCTATCGCGTTCCCATAAACTGTGCTAAATATCAAAAGCGTAACTAATTATTGCAACTGTACTGATTGCCAGTAGCTGCATTCATTATCACAAGCTGTATTAAACCATGAAGGCTGTACTAAATATCAAAGGCGTAACTAAAATACTAGCACAACTGTACTGATCGCCAATACCTGTACTTAGTATCAAAAGCTCAAACATCAAAACGTGTATCATGTATTAAAAACAGGAGGGCTGTACTTGGTATCATAGGCTGTACTTATCAGCAAAGGATGCACTGGGCAACAGAGATGCTGAAAAGGTAAGCTAGCTTTATCATCGTCATAGTCACAAGTACACGTACTAAAAACTAAAGCTGTTGTGAAATTTACTTTCTGTAAACGATGCTGTCCGACAACTAGTGTGATTATATAACACTATATATATATCATCAGGGTTATAAATCCAGTCTTTTATCACGATTTTTCGAAAATTTCAAAATAGTAAATAAAATTTGCCTTTTGTGTTATTAAACAAAATGTATGTCTCTATCTCTCTCTCTCTCTCTCTCTCTTCTCTCTCTCTCTCCTCTCTCTCTCACACACACACACACACACACACACACCTAGATTAGGTTCACCACACATAAATGACAGCTGTTTAAATTTTTAAAAAAAAACGACCAGGAATTATTTGGTCAAGTATTGATTTCCTTTTTTTCTCCCACATCCCCTCCCCTCCACCCCCCCCCCCCCCCCTATAGACAAACAACATCATTCCCCTCCAATGTCTTCGTCCCCCACCCCCAGCCCCCGTCACCACCTTTCTCCACCCCTACCTTTCTTTTTTAAAAAATAGTATAAAACGTTTCTTTGGTTATTTTGACAACCGGGCGATAATTGTGTGGGCTATATCTGTCTCTGCTTCTCTCTGTCTCTCTGAGCCTGTTTGTCTCTGCTGGCTGTCTCTCTGAACTTGTTCATCTTTGTTTTTCTCTCTCTCCTTCTCTCTCCTCTCTCCTTCTCTCTCTCCTTCTTCTCTCTCTCTCTCTCTCTCTCCCTCTCTCTCTCTCTCTCTCTCTCTCTTTCTTTCTTTCTTTCTGTACTGTGTCCTCTCTCTCAATTTATTTGTCTGTACCACTGTCTGTCTCTGAACACTCCCCCCCTCTTTCTCTCTCTCCCTCCCCCTCTCTCTCTCCCCCCCCCCCCCCCCCTCACTCTCTCTCTCTCTTTGCTAGTATTCTCTCTCTCTCTCTCCTCCTCTCTCTCCTCCTCTCTCCTCTCTCTCTCTCTCTCTCCTCTCTCCTCTTTACTTGTGTCCGTCTCTCTCTAATCCATTTGTCTCTACCGCTGTCCTGTCTCGACCCCCCCCCCCCTCTCTCTCCTCTTGTGTGTGTGTGTGTGTGTGTCTTTTTTCTTGAAAACGGAAAGGCCAGGCAGCATTGGTTATCTTGGTACCATTGGCTGTCTTCGTTACTGTTAAATGTTTCGTTGTCCATATGTTGATAAAAGCCAACTTAAAACAAACAGTAAAGTAGGGACGGGTTTGTATTGTACTGATGCCGATGTGCACAAACGGTCGGGTAGAATACCTTAAGATAAATGCTAAAAAAAAACCATACCCACCCATCCACTCCCAAGTTTTCCTCAGGGCTTCAATGGTTTTGACCAAAATCAAATACACAGGTATCAAGAAAAGCGAGCAACAATAATATATATATACATATATAATATATGTATGTATGTATGTATGTATGTATATATATATATATATATATATATATATATATATATATATAATCAGTAACAACAGCAGACTAACGAAACAAAAGAAAAAACGGGCCATATAATATCTACACAGTGTTAAAGTTACCGAGCAAACGAATTAAAATTGCAGAAAAAACAACAACAAAAAACCCAAACTAAAACAAAAGGAAAAAAAATCTCATTAAAACGTCGTGATGTTTGCTGATGAACATATTGCCAGAGACGGGAACATATATGTGTGATTATTTTTTTCCCGTTTACTGTGTGAGTGTATGGGTATTGGCTTTATTTTACTTAATGATCATATATATCCCTAAGGCCGGGGATTGGATGTAAAAAAAAAAAAAAAAAGCACATGGATGGTTATTCATTATTCTCGAAATAAAAAAATTTTGTCATTGTCATTATCTCTCTCTATGAGAGAGTCTGTCTGTCTGTCTGTCTTCCTCTCCTGTCCCTTCTTCTTCTCTCTCTCTCTCTCTCCTCTCTCTCTCTCCTCTCTCTCTCTCTCTCTCTCTATCTCCTGATCGGATGACAAAATTTTCAAAACTTGCATATACACGGGGACTGGATGAAAAAAAGCACATGAGTGCTTATTCCATTATCCTCAAAATAAAAGAATAAAAATTTAAAAAAATATTTCTCCCACTCTCTCTGTTAAGCTCTTGTGTATAACACAGCCAAATAATAAAATAGTACGTCTCAAAATATGACGAACTTCAATTTACTACGAAAATTAGCGAGATCAACAACAACAAAATAAAAAGATGCTTAAAACTAAACCAAAGCCAAAAGCAAAAAAAAAAATCCACAGGAAACAAACCAAAAAAAATGAGGTGAATTGAGTGTTACCTATATGTAAAAAAAAAGAAAGGTTTGCATTAAAAAACGATTTTTTAATAATGGCAGCTTAAAACCGAGCAAGAGCATTCTTTAAAGATAAAAAAAGTCTACGCAGTTTTTTTTAATATAATATAAATCTTTCTTTTCGCGTGCCGCTTAAGTGTGGTGTTAATAACCAAGTGTCATCTTCGCAAAGTATGTCGATCGATAGGACTTTAATATAACAAATTACACAACAGAATTACATACTTTGTCTGGTATAGGTATATCATTGATGGGGTTATTGCTGTATCGATTTAAAAATTTTAAAAAAAGATATAGTGTTATTTCACTTTTGCTTCAGTCCTGTTCTAAAAGTCGCTGTGTGTGTGTGTGTGTGTGCGCGCGCGCGCGCGCCTGTGTGTGTGTATGTGTTGTGTGGTGTGTGTGTAAGCGCGTGTGTGCGTGCATGTGTGTGTGCCTGTGTGTGTGCCTGTGTATGTGTGTGTGCCAGTGTGTGTGTGTGTGTTCGTGTGTGTGTGTGTGTGCGTGCATGTGTGTGTGCCTGTGTGTGTGTGCCTGTGTGTTTTTCCTGTGTGTGTGCCTCTGTGTGTGTGCCTGTGTGTGTATACGTGTGCCTCTGTGTGTGTGTGCCTGTGGTGTGTGCCTCTGTGTGTGTGCCTGTGTATGTGTCTACGTGTGCCAGTGGGTGTGTGTGTGTGTGTGTGTGTGTGTGTGTGTGGTGTGTGTGTGTGTGTGTGTGTGTGTGTAAGCACGTGTGTGCGTGCATGTGTGTGCCTGTGTGTGTGTGCCTGTCTGTGTGTGCCAGTGTGTAGGGTGTGTGTGTGTGTGTGCGTGCATGTGTGTGCGTGCCTCTGTGTGTGCTGTGTGTGTGTGCCTCTGTGTGTGTGCCAGTGGTGTGTGTGTGTGTGTGTGTGTGTGTGTTTTGTGCGTGCATGTGGTGTGCCTGTGTGTGTGTGCCTGTGTGTGTGCCTGTGTGTTTGCCTGTGAATGTGTCTCTGTGTGTGTGCCAGTGTGTGAGTGTGTGTGCGTGTGTGCGTGCATGTGTGTGCCTGTGTGTGTGGTGCCTGTTTGTGTGTGCCAGTGTGTAGGTGTGTGTGTGTGTGCGTGCCTCTGTGTGTGCCTGTGTGTGTGTGCCCCTGTGTGTGTGCCAGTGTGTGTGTGTGTGTGTGTGTGTGTGCGTGCATGTGTGTGCGTTTTTGTGTGTGTGCCTGTGTGTTGTTGTTGTTGTCTTCGATTTTACGTCTGTTCACTCT
The DNA here is from genome assembly GCA_028751875.1 of Rapana venosa. Classification (NCBI taxonomy): domain Eukaryota; kingdom Metazoa; phylum Mollusca; class Gastropoda; order Neogastropoda; family Muricidae; genus Rapana; species Rapana venosa. The sequence goes on along the minus strand of CM054153.1, from coordinate 32,218,761 downwards.
CAGTGATATTAGACGAGAAAAAAAAAAACAAAAAAACAAGGGGTGTATGAGAATTGAGATGGTGGTGGAGGCCTTACTGAAAAATGCAAGGGGGGGGGGGGGGAATAGTCTAATCATAAAAAAACAACAACAACAACGACAAAAAAACCGCGCAAAGCAAAAGATACAAAAAAACAACAAAAAAACAAAAAAAACCCAAACCCAAACCGAAACAAAAACATAAAAAGTTATTAACGTTAATGAAACTAACTGTAACAAATGTCCTATAGGACTATGCCAGAGACCTTTTGCAATATCAAATGCCAAAATCAAATTATTAAGTGCCTGTGTGTGTGCCTGTGTGTTTGCCTGTGAATGTTTCTGTGTGTGTGTGCCAGTGTGTGAGTGTGTGTGTGTGCGTGCGTGCATGTGTGTGTTCATGTGTGTGTGTTTGTGTGCCTGTGTGTGTGCCTCTGTGTGTGTGCCTGTGTATGTGGTGTGTGCCTGTGTGTGTGTGTGCCTGTGCGTGTGTGTGTGTGTGTGTGTGTGTGTGTTGTGTGTGTGTGTGTGTGTGTGTGTGTGTGTGTGTGGTGCTGTGTGTGTGTGTGTGTGGTGGTGGGTGTGTGTGCCGCTGTGTGTGCATACGCCGGGAAGGCAGCCCGAATTTCACGCAGAGAAATCTGCCGTGACTTAAAGTGGTATAAATAAATAAATAAACAAATAAATACGTATTTTTGTGCATTTTCTCATTAATTGCTTAGAATGGTTTGTTACAAGCTGCTATAAAAAAAATCACAAGCAAAACAAACCGAACAAGAAAAAAAACCAAAACAATTAACGTAAACACCCCCCCCCCTTCCACAACTCTATCTCAGAAATTATATGGACTAGATCTACGAGTTAGAATATAAATACTAATACACGGATTATTAGTTACAATTACGCGATTTTTTACACGGATTACTGGCTACAACCGAGCAATCTTACATGGATTATTATTTGTGATTAACCAATGATTATTACCTGATTTTTCTGGTTATAGCGCACCAACATTACATGGATTACAGGTCATGATTGATCAATATTATACGGGATAACTAGCCACAACCAATCAATTATCCTTAACCCTCCCCTATCTATGTCCCCCCTCCTCCTCCCTCCTGCCCCCCCCCCCCCCCCCCCCCCCCTGTTTGTCCTGAGAAAAGTAAAAGGGTTTTGTGTGGTAAGGGAAGTAACTGGCTCAATCTGCAGACATACGATCCTGTCATAGTAGTTTCCCCTTAAATAGTTTCCACTTTGGAGTCATAATGATTATTGCCGCTGCTGGTAGATATTAAATTTGGCCCCCCCAAAAAAACAACAACAAACCAACAACAACAACAAACCAAACAAAACACACACACACTCACATACACACAAAAAACCCAACGCACGATTTAAGGAATAAAATCAACGACATTGAATAAAAGATGAAAACTGAAATAATATAAGACACGCGATGGAATAACTGAAACAAAAGTTCATAAAATGCAATAACGTATTCGGTCGTAGAGGAGTGAGGTGTTCCAGACCTCAGCTTCTTTAACGAGCCAGCATCTTGAGGGCTGCGGCGCCCATCTCCATCTCCATCTCCTCTCCTCTCCTCTCCCTCGCTGCTTTACCTTCCCTGACCCTAAAGGAGGCAGGTACCCATTTACAGCTGGGTGAATCGAGGGACTGTGCTGAAGCCGAGGTGCAACCCAAGGTAAAGTGACTAGGTTAAAAAGCACTGCGGGCGGGATAGCCTAGTGGTTAGAGTGTTGCGCCCGTGATGCGACGGTTTGGGTTTCGAGACACCCACCCGTTCAGGGAGATTTTTCTTTGGATTTATTATGAGTACCATCTCCAGTTGGGGGACGGGATAGCTCAGTGGTCAGAGCACTCGCTTTCCCCCCAGCCAAGGTTAAGCAGCATCGAGCGTGGTTACAACTTGGATGGGTGACCGTTTACGCGCCTTGGCTTCAGTACAGTTCCCCCGACTTCACCCAGCTGTAAATGGGTACCTGCCCTCTTTTAAGGGTCAGGGAAGGTAAAGCAGCGAGGGAGAGACAGAGAGAGGAGATGGGCGCCACCGCCCTCATTATGCTGGTTGGTCCCTGGAGAAGTCGAGGTCTCTGACGCCTCGCTCCCCGACGACCTTATAGGGTATGGGACACCTTCACCTTGTATCAACTCCAGTCCCCTAAAAGTTCTTCGGATGAGATTGTAACCGGCGCCACATGTGCGTAAGAATGCTCAGGTTAAAACCCCGTTCTGTCTATCAGAAGAGTAGGCCATTGCGTGCCAGTAGGAACAAATTGCCCAAAAAAATAAATAAACGCAGTTGCACTGGTTTTTGTGGTCAGACATTAATCCCGAAGTCGGAAAGCGGTTACCTTAAAGATGGGCTAAAAAAAGATCGCATACGCGAAAAAACCACACCCAAACCAGCATTGGTGTACATCGAACATGGAGCAAAAAGAAGAAAAAATGATACATGCAATAAAAATGACCAAACAAAACAAAACAAAACTAACAAAGCAAAACAAGTCAAATTAAACTCAGACTATAAGCTAGAAAAGACAAATAATATCAATTCTAAAAATAAAAAAACTAAACGAAAAAAAAATGTACAAAAACGTAACATACTTGTTTAAAAGTCGGAATTGATTCCACAACAAACTAAAACATCTCTACTTGCTCGTAAATGCGACTTGGGTCATTCAAGAAAGAACACCAAGCAATACTTAAAAATAAGCACCAAAAAAACTACAAAATGACATAGAGAATCATAAATTAATCATTTCAAATACGGTATAAATAAGCGAAAATCGGAAGCTATGGTTTGTAATAAATAGCTCTTCCCCATTAATTTTACTCTCTCTCTCTCTCTCTCTCTGTCTCTCTCCCCCCCCTCCTCTCTCTCTCTCTCTCTCTTTCTATCTCTCTCTCTATCTCTCTCTCTCTCCACCCCCTCTCTCTCTCTCTCTCCTCCCTCTCTCCCCCCCCCCCCCCCTCTCTCTCCCCTCTTTTTCTCCCCCCACCCCTGCTCTCTTCCCCCCCCTCCCCTCTCTCTCTGTGTGTATGCATGTATGGTAAAGCTTTAACAGCAATTAAGTGTTGTTCATTGTTCTCGTTCTGCTAAAGAATCACAGTAACCAATCATAGTTTACATACAATAACTGTGTTCTGTTGCAAATATTGAACCATGACCTGGAACAAGCATGGGAACAGTATAATCTCCACAAACGCGCATGTATTATCAATTTAGGGCAGGGGGGAGGGAGATAGCTTAGTGGTTAGAACATCGCGCTCGCAATCTGACGTCCCGGGTTCGAATCCCGTTCAAGGAGATTTTTTTTCTCCTGGAGTTAACATCAGTGCAGACTCCACTCTCCCTAAACGTCCTTCGGATGAGACTATAAACCCGAGGCCCTGTGTGTGCGAACACACGCAGAACATCTTGCGCACACGTTAAAATCCTGTTCCACTTTTGGGAAGAGAAGCTCCATTGTGTGCTGGTGGGAGCAGATGAAGACGTTTACAAAACCGCATACACACGGGGACTGGATGTAAAAAAATGTACACGATTGCTTATTCCATTATGCTCGATTAAGAATATCAAAATAAATTAAGTATGTCTTATTTTTTCTCCTCAGAACCAATTTTACAAATAAGACAAATGAAATTTGTCTGGGAATAATAATAATAATAATAATAATGTATGGAATTTATATAGCGCTGAATCTTGTAAAGCAACAAATCAAAGCGCTCAGATTTTATTTCATACCACTTTAAGTCACGGCAGATTTCTCTCCGTGAAATTCGGGCTGCTCTCCCCGGGGAGAGCGGGAGAACGCGTCGCCACTTAGCGCTGCGCCACCCTTTCACCCTTTTTTTTTTTCTTTTTTTTTTCTGCAGCTGTATTTGTTTCCCTATCAGAGTGGCTTTTTTCTAAGAATTTTGCCAGGGACAACTCTCTTGTTGCCGTGGGTTTTTTTTACGTGCGCTAAATAATTATGTGTAACACACGGGACCTCGGTTTATCGTCTCATCCGAAAGACTAGCGCCCAGACCACCACTCATGGTCTAATGGATGGGGGGAAAATTTCCGGTCCAAACGGGGTACGAACCGCCGCACACTTCAGACCCGGACTTTTCGCTTTCTAGACAGGCGCGTTACCTCTAGACCACCGATCCACCAGGAATAATCTGCCCCTAGTCAAAATAAATTTTACCAAGGAAAGAGGGAACCAATGAAAGATATTTTTTCATAACGGTTAGTCATAGACGATAAGAATATATGTATCAAACAAAACCTTCCTTTAGAGGCAATAAAAACAGAAAATCGGTACCAGTAGTGTGTTCATATCCCAAAAACATAGCTTCAAAAACAATCAGAGCATCTTCGTAAAGTAAGCTATCAAAAAGTTTGTTGGTTTTTTTTCCTTTGAATAACAAAAAATCAGCCACACATCCTTCTGATTCATCATGAAGTGGGGAAAAAAGTATATTTACCTTTAATGATTAACAAATCGATATCAACGAGAGCAAAAGCTTTGTGGGTTTTCAAATTAAAAAAAAAAAGAAAAAAGGATGTACAAAGTAACACTCTGTAACGCTTAGAATAATGAAAATAGTTAAAATACTCGCGCGCGCTTGCAACACACACACACACACACACACACAGCGAAAATAACCAAAAAAAACACCCACGCTGTTGAAATAATCAAGGGAGATTTAACATTGTATGACATAATAACGCTGAATAATTCGATGAAACTGTCGTTGCAATAATTCAAGGTGTGGTTGATCATATTGTTTAAAACAATTTTTTTATTTAACTAGTAACAGTTATTGCTAAACTTATTCTTTCCAGTTTAAATCTAACTCTTGTTATTTCCAATTATGTAAAAGTAGGTAAATGTGTGATGTGTGTGTGTGCGCGTGTATGTTTGCTTGTTTGAGTGTGTGTGTGTGTGTGTGTGTGTGTGTGACTTCCTTCTACCTCTCCCTGCATATTTGCTCTTCAAAGGGACATTATCAAGCACATGAGGAGCTGTCTGCCCAATTCTTTTGTTGCTATCATGACACAGTAACTTCCCTTTAACCGTCTTGAGACACTCACTGTTGGTAAACTGTGTAAGATAAACTCAAGTGCATTTAAAAAAAAAATCTAAGTGAAAATTTAATGCAACTAAGGACTATAAAACCAACACCATAGTAATAATAAATAGAATTTATATAGCGTTACATCTTGCAAATCACAAATCAAAGCGCTTTCATTCATCCTACTCATTCACATGCAGCCTTTTAAATTCATGAAATTACCCAACACAAATTTCAATCGCGAAATAATATAAGAACTACCAATAAAAACAAGACAGATCAACTTCGTAGCAAAAGTGAATCGACCACAACCTTAATGAACTACATCGAGATAACACCTATGCAGCTAATCTGTCAGCTAAAATGATAAGAATGGGAGCCTTGTAACTTATTACCACATATTATACACTTTCCACTACTCATTCGCAAGTGATTTGTTGCAGGCAGCTGGCAAAAATTTGAAGAAAAATAATACAAACCCAGTAAACCCAACTATAGCATAGTGAGTCTGATTTCCTTCCACCACAGCTCTTTCGAAATATTGAGCACAATCAAAACTACGAAGAATTTGATCTCTATAGACTAACGGAGCTCATTATACCGTGTAGGCGTAATGCATGTATAAGAGATGTGAGAACTGCTACCAAGGAAACAAAGCCTAGCACAATTCGCTGGTGTCTCCCTATTTATAGAAACACGGCGTTGCCCTCGTACTCTTTCGCATGGGAGACAATCAGGATGACTCTTATCACATAAACAATACGGAGCCATAAGTGAGAAATGGCAGACTTAAACAATTTTAACACCTCCATGTGATGTTTTAACGATTAAAAAGAACTCAACTAGTTTGAAGAATCTGTGTGTAGGTTTTTTTGTTTTTTTAAAATTTCATTCTTTTATTTCGAGGATAATGGAATAAAGCACTCAAGTGCTTTAAAAAAAATTCCAGTCCTCGTGTGTATGCAGTTTTGTAAATTGCATCCTTCTTCCCCCCCCCCCCCCCCCCCCCCCCCCAAGCACACAATGGCGCCTACTCTTTTGAAAACAGAATGTGTGTGTGCGTGCGTGTGTGTATGTGACTTCATGTAACAGATCGGGCACAGAAGCCCCTACCTTATCAACGGTCAATTATCCTTCCCTGTGGGAAAATATTTGTGTCTGCAGCACAAAAAAAATGTTACTGAGGATTGACGTACAATGTGTTTGGGGAAAAAACCTGCAACCAAATAAAAGTTGAATAGATACAACCCCCGCAAAATAAACAACAACAAAAAACAAACAAACAAAAATAAACAAACAACAAACAAACAAAAACCTGCAACACAAACATAACTTAGCATAATACCGATTATTAAAAAAAACAAAAAGCAAGAAACATTTGGATAACGTACACCTATAAACATGTACTAGAATTCATACATGAATATAGGTACAAAATAAATTTTTTTTAAATGTAACGCTTGAAGTGACTCCATAAACTTATCAAAGTTTTTTGTTTGTTTGTTAAAAAAAAGCATAAGAATACGCAATGCAAGCCCCCGATCAATAATAAAGAAAAATATAACAACAACGGCAATTAAAACGCATAAGTCTGTAGAATATTTTTTCTGCTTTAAAACCTAGCGGCGAAATTATGAACCCATACAGATCATAATACGTAACAAACTATGTTGTAGTATCGTACATGAGCGACAAAGTAACATTTTAATAAGGTCGTGCTGAAAATTTTGAAAACGAACACAAACTTTCCAACGGTGGAAGGGACTAGATTGGATTGGATTCAATAAAGGCTACATCACTGGAAAACGACTATTGCGTATCATTAGTTTGGAGCTGGATATAATTATTCACGTCTATCTCTTTTGAAAACCCGATGATAATGATAATCATTCATGACAATCACCATCGTCATTGATTACAGACACTACCAAACAATAATAGTATTTATCATAATGATAACATTATGTATGTCACTTGGCTTTTTTAAAAAAAAAACCTTGAGAAAAAAATAACAACAGGCAACAGACTTTCCTTTTTAATGTAAGTTGAACAAATGTTCAGTTACAAAATAAAATTGATTAGATAGCCTGCGAGCGCGCGCGTGCACACACACACACTGTTTGACAAGCAAATGTTAATTTTTACATTCAAATAGCATATCATTAAACAGTCCCATCCCCTTTGACCAAAAAAATCGTCTAAAACTTCATACAACATTATCACTAAATTCAGTGCATGTAGATCTGACCTGGGCTAGTGCTCTTTAAGATGGAGACGGGATGGCCTTGTGGTTAGAACATTGCGCTCGCAATCTGACAACCCGGGTTCGATTCCCGTTCAAGGGGATATTTTCCCATGGAGTTAACATCAGTGCAGACTCCACTCTCCCCAAAAGTCCTTCGGATGAGACTATAAACCGAGGCCCCGTGTGCCAACGCACGCAGAACACCTTGCGCACACGTTAAAATCCTGTTCAGCTTTTCGTAAGAGTAGGCCATTGTGTGCTGGTGGGAACAGATGACAATTTATAAAAACGCATACACACAGGGACTAGATGTAACAAAAAAGCACCTAAGTGCTTATTGCATTATCCTCGATATATAAGAATAAATAAAATAAATAAGGTAAATCTAGGTATGTAATGATGGTATCTATTGTTTAGGGGGCGGGATAGCTCAGTGATCAGAGCACTACCTTTCCCCAGCTAAGCAGCATCGAGCGTGGTTACCACTTGGATGGGTGACCGTGTGCGCGCCTTGGCTTCAGTATCAGTTCCCCCAGTTCACCCAGCTGTAAATGGGTACCTGCCCTCTTTAGGGTCAGGGAAGGTAAAGCAGCAAGGGAGAGGAGATGGGCGCCATCGCCCTCAATATGCTGGCCCCTTGAGGTGTGAGGTCTCTGATGCCTCACTTCTCTACGACCACACAGGTTATAGGACACCTTTACCGTTACCTTATCTATTGTGTTTGGCCTATGGGCCTTTTCCAGGTCAGTTTGTAGTGATAAATTATGTGAGTCTTTGTGCATAATGCTTAAGTGTAAAACGGCGAATAGATCTTGTGGGGTTTTTCCCATTCAGCATTTTTGGTCAGATCCTTAGTTAAGTTCATATATTTTTTTCTGATTAGTATTGGCACACACACACACGCGCGCGCGCGCGTACACGCCCTGAGGTATAAATGGATCTTGTGCTCGTATTATGTAAAGAAGCAAACAAAACAGTACGATAAAGGCAAACAAACAAGCCAAGAAATAATGCATAATAAGTCACGCACAACTATATACATAGGCAGAGTCCACTCTCTTTTGTTGACTTTAGCTTCTGTGAATACTATAAAGGAAATGCCGAACTAGATCGCTTCATTATGTCTTAAAATGAAACAGCCTGTCTTAACAATAAATAATCTTCATTCATTTTCTCATCTTCAAGTTTTTAACAGCTTTTTATTTTTGTCTCATTGTCGTCACTGTAAATATGATCACAATTACATCTCAATATAAATATATGATCAAAGTATGATTATCATCATGAAAATACCTCCTCCCCCCAAAAAAAATTGATTAAAAAGAAATACCCGAGTGACAAACACAAGCACGTGTTAAAAAAACGAGACCCCCAACCACCACCAACACCACCACCACCACCACCAAAAGTAAGACCACGAAATTAAGTCGCAACGAGATAGAGGGAATTTCATACTGAAATGTAAGATTAAAATGATTCTATATCAGTATGTTGCTGTTTGTGCACAGCAGACAGAGAGAGAGAGAGAGAGAGAGAGAGAGAGAGAGAGAGAGAGAGAGAGAGAGAGAGAGAGAGAGAGAGAGAGGAGAGAGAGGGAGAGAGAGGGAGGGAGAGAGAGAGAGAGAAAGAAAGACAGACAGACAGACAGACAGACAGACAGACAGAGAGAATGACAATAACAAAATGGTTTATTGTGGTAAGCGATTCTGAGAGAGAGAGAGAGAGCGAGAGAGAGAGAGAGAGAGAGAGACAGAGAGAGAGAAGAGAGAGAGAGAGACAGAGAGAGACAGAGAGAGACAGAGAGAGAAAGAGAAAGACAGACAGACAGACAGAGAGAATGACAATGACAAAATGGTTTATTGTGGTAAGCGATTCTGAGAGAGAGACAGACAGACAGACAGAGAGACAGAAAAACCGAGAGACGGAGAAACAGAGAGAAAGACAGAGACAGGGAGAGTGATGAAAAATCCGCTTACGATAAAATCTTAAGCAAGGGGCTAAAAGCAAAGAAACAACTTTCTCATGCCCACCCCCCCCCCCCCTCCTCCCACAATCCCCACTCCCAAACAAACACCCCCACCACCCCCATAGGATAACATTGAAAGTTTGAAAGCATACAGCCAATCCATCCCACTATATGCAGTTATTCCAAACTTTAAAACAAATCTTTCTGTGGTCGCATGTAGATAATTACGAAGCCAAACATTACGATTACAATCCACGTCACTGAAATAAAAGAGAGCCCAAAATCACGAACACAGAAAAAATAATGAAACAAAAATAGTTTCTATTTTGTCACCAATACCAATACGGTCGTATTATCATGGTAGTAGTCCATTTCCCAGTATAACACACTTAAAACTCGAGAATATTTTTTATTATGTCAGAATATTTATTTTATCTTATCTATTTGTTTATTCGAGTATTTTATTCTATACCACTTAAAGTCTGCGTGAAATTCGGGCTGCTGTTCCCGGGGAGGGCGAGTCGCCACAGGAGCAGCGCCACCCTTTTTTATATAGGGTTATAGGGTTACGAGTTACGAGTGGTATATAGATATAAAAACCGCATAACATAGATACTTAGCAAATAGATACAAGATTTTCTGTTTTTATAGTATATGAAACAGCATGTTGACAATCCCGCCCCCCCCCCTTCCCCAACACACTAGCACAAGTAAATTGGTAATATCTTTCTCTAATAAAACCATGTGATGTTCTTGTTGTTATTTTTCTTGTCAATCAGGAAGGTGCGCAGTAATGTTAGCAGCTGGAATATATTGATCCAGGAATTCCTTTCATTTCTTTAACCTTTCTCTCTCACTTGTTTTGTTTATTTTATTTGTTAGGCAGTAGCTTTTAAAGCAAACTAGTCCCACACAAGTTTTCTAGGACCACATTTGTATTAAAAACTGTATGCGGTGTTATCATTCGTTTCAAATTTACAATGTAAAAAGTGATATGCTTTTGAAAATAAGGAAATCGCAGGCTTTTAAAATAATTTCATAGTGACATACATTCTGCCTTAAAGTCGGATCGCTCGGCCTGTTGTTTTTTTTAAACCAGGCCAGGGGGATAATAAAACAATGACAATACACTACACCTGAAATCCAAATCAAACATCCATTTAACAAAATGTCTTAACACCCCATTCCCCCCAATGAACACACACAACCAACCTTCGGATGAGACTATAAATCGAGGCCCTGTGTTCGAACGCATGCAGAACATCTTGCGCACACGTTAAATCCTGTTCCGCTTTTCGGAAGAGTAGGCATTGTGTGCCGGTGGAAACAGAAGACAAAATTTACAAAACCGCATACACACGGGGACTGAATGTAAAAAAGCACACGAGTGCTCATTCCATTATCCTCGAAATATAAAAGAATAAATAAATATAAATGAATAAATAAATAAATAAAAATATCACACACACACACACACACACACACACACACACACACACACACACACACACACACACACACACAA
>CM054153.1:32195419-32197919 GCA_028751875.1 Rapana venosa | reverse complement strand
TTTTTAAATGTGATTTCCATCCCTTGCAGTCATGTATTTTTTAAATAGTATTTCTGATTCTGTTTGTATGTTGTTTGACTTGGTTTACATTACTTTAAACTTGTTCAAAACAAATTATGCTGTTTCACCTCTTTCGAGTTAACAGACACGTTCTTATTATTTTACATTTGTTAACATTTTACATTATGACCTTCGTGCCGCTTCACATTGTTCACATTACTCTCATACATTGCTCATTATATGACTTCATATTTTGTTTAAACATTTTACACCATGCTATTAATACTGTTTTACATTCTATATTACATGGCGATGCTTCAAATTGTTCATATGGTGCTTCAGACTGTTCATGCTGCTTCGTACTGTTCATGAATTACATTACACTGTTCATGCTCTTTTTATTCTTACACGGGTTTTTTCCCTTTTCACTCGTATACAGCAGTCGCACATATCGTTCTTGTCTGCAAGAGTAGCGGTTTTATTTCTGTCTTTACTTTTTGTGGTAAGAGTTGGTTTTCTTCTTAAAAACATATATATTGCCAAGGACAAAAGGACGATTGTCTTGATTGCCATGAATTGTGTAACGCGCGCCATAAATACATATTCTACAACACCTTGATTACTTCATCGGAAATCAGACTAGATCCCTGATCGTGATGTAGTGGATGCGTGACATGTTTAAGGCTCACACGGATTCGAACCCGAGATCTTTCACTTACCAGAACGTGCGCGCGCGTTTCCCTTTACCCCATCGACCCAATTAAGATTTTAATCCATAATCTTTTTTTTCTTCTTCTTAGCTCTATTTTTTTTAAAACAGAAGAGCATGTCAAATGAAGAATATGCATCTACGTCAATAGTAATAGATTTCTGACTCTACACATAACAGATTGCCACAGACCTGAATATCAATACATACACAACTCTAGAAGTAACTGTCCACCTGCTCAAAAATCTAAAATAAAACGTTTATCATTTTTAAAAAATGGTTTCGTGCTATGAGACCTAGGCAAAAACAATGTCCCCACCCCCCCCCCCACCCCCCCCCCCCCAAAAAAAAAAATCCCGCATAGGAAAGTTAAACCGTAATCATACGAATGAAACAAAGCAACACGCTTAAAAGCACGATTTGCAAACATACAAAGCAAGCAGACAAATAGCAGACGGCTTGTTTTTTTGTTTTTGTTTTTGTTTGTCCTGTCTTCAGCATGACCAAATTAATGATAAAAAAAATTCTGCTATTTACAATAATAATAACACAGTTGATTGGACTGTCATCTTTTTTTCCCCAGATGATGAAGAGAGAATTCTTTCTTTCTTTTTTTTTTGCAGCTGGAAAATGTAAACCAATGGCGCGGCTCCAGTCATTGCGTAAAGATCAAGGAAAAAAAACACACAGAGCGACAACCATGACGATAGATTCGTCCTAATGAAATCCATACTTCTTTCAACATCTCCTTGTTTAAACGGCGAAACAAAAAACAACAACATAATAGTAATGCATAATTTTCTTTCAAAATGTCCAAGGGATGTTATGGCCTAATTCGGTAAGGGCTTATTTACATGATTACATTACCACACTGCAGTTGACGTAATTACGGAAAGAAGGAATAAGTTATCGAAGATTTGTCCAGTGTGTCCACTTTTCCCATTCAGATTTCGATATGAGACAGATTGGGTAAACTCAAAAAAAAGTGCATTCTCAAGCAAAAATTTGGATCATGCACCTTTTTTTCATCACGGTTTATGTAATCATGGCATTTTAAGGTGACATGCACAATTTGGATTATGCACATTTTCTCATCAAGGTTTATGCGATCATGACATTTTAAGGTGACATGCAAAATTTGGATCATGCACATTTTCTCATCACGGTATATGTAATCATGACATTTTGTGTACCTTTCTTTTGTCAGCTTTGCTTCTAAGATGACAGAAATATCGAACAGCACGGGTCCACGAATCAATCATTTAATGCGCTGGAAACGAACACGCGTAATAACCAACGTGAAGACCGCATTTCCTTAGTTGCAATTACCAATCAGGTTACGATTATAATCATCTCTAATGAAAACCAAACACAAAGGACAATGTTCAGGCTAGGCAGAATTATTATATCATTGTCCATGCCTCGACTAGGGGCTGTGCGGTCCGCCAGGGGTAAAGAGCTGTGTGTATGCAACCGTTTTCACCCATCATTAAGGTATCCGCAGTTCGTGTTTGGGGATGTGTAAAATGGAATAAGCAGAATCAAAAAGGACAAGAAGAACATAGGTATAAAAAAAAAACCCAACAAGAATAACAGTGAATTCGGACATTAGTATCACAGTTGAACTAATGTTTATTCGTAGGTGATTTAAAAAATAATTCGGTTGGTATATTTTGATACTAATAATATATGGAATTTATATGGCGCTGAATCTTGTACAACAAACAAATCGAAGCGCTTCTATTTTGACTTTGTTTTATTTGTATTTGCCTCTCTTCAAAAAGACAGAGA
>CM054153.1:32180419-32190419 GCA_028751875.1 Rapana venosa | reverse complement strand
CCGTAGAGGGTGGATTTAAAATTTAAAAAAATTTAGTCCACGATTCCCCCCAACACACTGAGATGTTTAGATTTGATAACAACCAAATCTACACAGATTATTAATAATAATAATAATAATAATAATAATAAACCAAACAAAAAAATAACGGTTACTCCGCAAAATATTCACGAAGATATTAGAGTTTTTTGTGTGAGAGTGGTAAAAATCACAAGATACAGAGAGAGTGAGTGAGAGAGAGAGAGAGAGAGAGAGAGAGAGAGAGAGAGAGAGAGAGAGAGAGAGGAGAGAGGGGGGGGGGGTAGGGGGTTGGGGGCAGAGAGAGACAGAGGCACAGAGATGGGGGCAGAGAGAGACAGAGGCACAGAGAGAGACACACAAAGAGAGACAGAGAGACACACAGACAGAGAGACACAAGAGAGACAGCGAGGCAGAGAGACGCACAGAGACAGACAAAAGCTTCATGTTAGTACCATGCATTAACACAGCTATCGGAAAGTACACTCTCTGTGTTTATGTCGCAGTCTTGAGGAACGGTTCCATAATTATATTGGTATTCCTGGACGAATTAGGTATGGTGTCCTGCACGCGTCAAACATTATCACCAGGAGTCACAAAACACCCAGTCTACTGCGGATGCGGGCCGTGGTCTTGCTTGTTACTGAGGTGTGTGTGTGTATGTACCAAACCAAAGTAAAAGATAAGAAAAAAAACACACGAAAAGTCACCAAGATCTCAAAAATAGCTTATATGAGAAGACACACTTCCTAGTACTTTCTCCATCAAAGAAAAAAAAGCGTTGGACATTATCATTCCTCGTCCGTGAAACGTCATTATCATTCCTCGACCGTGAAACACAATTATCCTTCCTCGACCGTGAAACAGTAATTATCCTTCCTCGACCGTGAAACAAGTAATAACAGCTTTGAAGAAATTTTCTGCTCTGGTGGTGGGCGTTTTGTTACGTTTCAACACTGCTACCGTAGAACTACTCTTGGATGAGGGTTTTTTTTCTTATTCTCCCAAGAGAAAATCTTTACAGTAGTTTACTTCTTGTCGTTGAAGATAGGTATTACGGTGTTGAAGCAGAACGGTTTAGTAACAAGGAGTCTAGCCTGCCCACAGAACTCGTTGAAACACGCAAAATTGTTGATGACGGTTAGTAGTTTTATGTGTACGATGATTTCGGTTTGATCCAGTGAGAGAAAAGAAAAACGATAACAACAACAACAACAACAAAACTGTTCAAGAGTACCCCTAAAGCACACACACGCACGCACGCACACGCGCGCATTGAAGTAAGGTTACGTAAAGCAACCTTATTGTTGCCCACCAATTTGGTTGTACGTTTGTTGTCAATCACACACAACAATATCGAAATGTTAAACAACCATCCAATTCAGAAATTTCTTTCCTGTCTTCATCAATTTTTTCCTCCTCTTGTGTTGTTTTCTTAAAAACACAGAATCCACGGCCTCACACACTTCCCAGCATAAAAACTACTCCTCATTTTTTTTCTGGTAGACTTAAAACGCCAGCAAAAAAAAAAAACCCCAACACATCATCACCACCAAAATAACCCACACAAAAAAACTTCCTCGAAAAATAAAAACCTTCCGAAAAGGAAACAAAAAACACCACCACAGCCCATCACAGAATCCAAAGTCCACGAGACGATCTGGTGAGAGCTTGACTGACGACCAAGAGACGAGGAGATGGAAGAGGAAGGAGAAGAGGAGTGAAGAGGAGGACGAGGAGAAGAAGGAGGAGAAGAAGGAGGAGAAGAAGTAGGAGGATTGTCTGCTGGGACTGGTGCTGCCATTGGGGTGATCTGGATGGAGCTCCCTGCTGTGGGGATGACCCAGAGTGATGCTGTCCGACCCTTCCGAATCTGACGTAGAGGGGGAGAAAACACACACAAAAAGAGAGATAAGGGTTAGTTTCGATGAGATGGTGGTGGTGGTGGTGGTGGTGGTAGACGGCGTGGGGGTGGGGTGGTGGGGATGGGGGTGGGGGTGGGGGGTGAGGGTGGTGGTGTGGTGGGGATGGGGTGGTGTGGTGGGTGGGGTGGTGGGGGTGGGGGTGATGATGGTGGTGGTGGTGGTGGGGTGGTGGTGTGGTGGTGGTGGGTGGTGAGGATGGTGATGGTGATGGTGGTGGTGGTGGTGGTAGTGGTGGTGGTGGTGAGGATGATGCTGATGCTGATGGTGATGGTGGTGGTGGTGGTGGTGGTGATGGTGGTGGTGAAAAATGATGACGGTGGTGATTATGATAGTGGTGGTGGTAATGATGGTGATGATAATGGGTGTGGTGGTGGTGGTGGTGATGATGGTGATGATAATGGGTGGTTGTGGTGATGATAGTGACGATGATGATGATGACGATGGTGATGGTGTTGGTGAAAAATGATGACCGTGGGATTATGATGGTGGTGGTGGTGATGATGGTGATGATGATGGGTGGTAGTGGTGGTGTTGTGATGGTGATGACGACGACAGTGGTGGTGGTAGTGGTTGTTGTTGTTGGTTGTTGGTTGGTGGTGGTGGTTGTGAAGATGATGATGATGATGACGACGACGACGACGATGATGATGATGATGATGATGATGGCGAAAAATGGTGATGGTGATGATTATGATGGTGGTGGTGGTGATTATGGTGATGATAATGGGTGGTGGTGGGGGTGTAGTGATGGTGATGACGACGGTGGTGGTAGTGGTGGTGAAGATGATGATGATGAAGAAGAAAAGAAGAAGAAGAAGAAGAAGAAGAAGAAGAAGAAGAAGAAGAAGAAGAAGAAGAAGAGGAGGAGGAGGAGGAGGAGGAGGAGGAGGAGAAGAGGAAGAGGAGGAGGAAAAAAGAAGAGGATGATGTTGATGAAGATGATGGTAATGTTGATGAAGATGGTGGTGGTGGTGGTGATGATGAAGATGATGATGATGATGGTGGTGATGGTGGAGATGGTGATGGTGATGATGACGATGACGATGATGATGATTTCAAAAGTAGAAGTATAATAGTAGTTGTGGTGATGTGGAATTGATGAAAGCAGTAGCAGTAGCAGCTGTAGTAGTAGTAGTAGTAGTAGTAGTAGTAGTAGTAGTAGTAGTAGTAATAGTAGTATTAGAAGTAGCAGTAGCAAAAGCAGCAGTAGCAGTAGTAGTAGTAGTAGTAGTAATAGTAAAGTAGTAGTAGTAAGTAGTAGTACGTATAGTAGTATAGTATGAGTGTAGTAACCAGTACGAGTAGCAGCAGCAGTAGCAGAAGTATTTAGTAGATAAGCAGCACAGCAACAGCAGCAGCAGCAGCACACGCAGCAGCACAAAGAAGTAGTAGTAGTAAGTAGAGTAGTAAGAACAGTAGTAGTAGATAGTAGTAGTAGTAGTAGTAGTAGTAGTAGTAATTAAGTAGTAACAGTAGCAGTAGCAGTAGTGGAAGCCTAACCGTCACAGTAACAGTACTGATGGTGGAACCGTGACGGTGAATGCAATGAGGGATACAGTATTTTTTGTTAGAAGAGCACCACAATCAACGGCAAACATCTCTCAGCAAAATACGTCATCATGCGAAAGCACCATCACCTCACCCACTTCAACGATATCAGGCAGAAACACCAGACATAGGAAGATGCAGAAGATGATACAGAAGCAGCGACAGAAGCAGCTACAGAAGCAGCAACATAAACAGCTACAGAAGCAGCTACAGAAATAGCTACAGAAGCAGCTACAGTTTCAGCTACAGAAGCTGCTACAGAAGACACAACAGAAGCAGCTACAGAAGACACAACAGAAGCAGCTACAGAAGACACAACAGAAGCAGCTACAGAAGACACAACAGAAGCAGCTACAGAAGACACCACAGAAACAGCTACAGAAGACACTACAGAAGCAGCTACACAAGACACTACAGAAGCAGCTACAGAAGATGCTACAAAAGCAGCTACAGAAGACACTACAGAAGGCACTACAGAAGCAGCTACAGAAGACACTACAGAAGCAGCTACAGAAGAAACTACAGAAGACAGTACAGAAGACACCACAGAAACAGCTACAGAAGACACTACAGAAGCTGCTACAGAAGACACTACAGAAGCAGCTACAGAAGATACTACAGAATAAACTACAGAAGCAGCTACAGAAGACACTACAGAAGCAGCTACAGAAGACACTACAGAAGCAGCTACAGAAGACACTACAGAAGAAGCTACAGAAGACACTACAGAAGCAGCAACATATACAGCTACAGAAGCAGCTACAGAAGGCACTACAGAAGCAGCTACAGAAGGCACTACAGAAGCAGCTACAGAAGACACTACAGAAGCAGCTACAGAAGACACTACAGAAGAAGCTACAGAAGACACTACAGAGACAGCAACAGAAGCAGCTGCACAAGACACTACAGAAGCAGCTACAAAAGCAGCTACAAAAGCAGCTACAGAAGACACCACAGATGCAGCTACAGAAGCAGCTACACAAGACACTACAGAAGCAGCTACACAAGACACTAAAGAAGCTGCTACAAAAGCAGCTACAGAAAACACTACAGAAGATGCTACAAAAGCAGCTACAGAAGACACTACAGAAGCAGCTACAGAAGCAGCTACAGAAAAACTACAGAAGACAGTACAGAAGACACCACAGAAACAGCTACAGAATAAACTACAGAAGCAGCTACAGAAGACACTACAGAAGCAGCTACAGAAGACACTACAGAAGCAGTTACAGAAAAACTACAGAAGACAGTACAGAAGACACCACAGAAACAGCTACAGAAGACACTACAGAAGCAGCTACAGAAGACACTACAGAAGCAGCTACAGAAGATACTACAGAATAAACTACAGAAGCTGCTACAGAAGACACTACAGAAGACACTACAGAAGCAGCTACAGAAGCAGCTACAGAAGACACTACAGAAGCAGCTACAGAAGACACTACAGAAGCAGCTACAGAAGACACTACAGAAGCAGCTACAGAAGATACTACAGAATAAACTACAGAAGCAGCTACAGAAGACACTACAGAAGCAGCTACAGAAGACACTACAGAAGCAGCTACAGAAGATACTACAGAAGCTGCTACAGAAGATACTACAGAATAAACTACAGAAGCAGCTACAGAATAAACTACAGAAGCAGCTACAGAATAAACTACAGAAGCAGCTACAGAAGATACTACAGAAGCAGCTACAGAAGATACTACAGAATAAACTACAGAAGCAGCTACAGAATAAACTACAGAAGCAGCTACAGAAGACACTACAGAAGCAGCTACAGAAGACACTACAGAAGACAGTACAGAAGACACCACAGAAACAGCTACAGAAGACACTACAGAAGCAGCTACAGAAGATACTACAGAAGACAGTACAGAAGACACCACAGAAACAGCTACAGAAGACACTACAGAAGCTGCTACAGAAGACACTACAGAAGCTGCTACAGAAGCTGCTACAGAAGACACTACAGAAGCAGCTACAGAAGATACTACAGAATAAACTACAGAAGCAGCTACAGAAGACACTACAGAATAAACTACAGAAGCAGCTACAGAAGACACTACAGAATAAACTACAGAAGCAGCTACAAAATCAGCAACAGAAGCGGCCACACAGACACTAGAATGAAGTACAAAAGACTAGAACGAAATTACATAAGACCGTGCAATGGAATACAGAAGACTAGAACAAAATTGAATGCTTTTAAAACAAAATTTTGCAAAATGTATCAAGTGTTAATGTGGATATTACATTTCCTATACGCGTATCATATTTGAGTGCCCGGTTGTCAAACCCTTTTTCACCATTTTCAGAGCAGTCTCTGGAAAATGTATTTGAAAAATTAAAAGTTACCCTTTGCCACTGTTACAATGCTTATTGCAGAGCCCCCTTGAACATTTATTTTAGTATCAACATTTTGCTGTTGTTGTTTCATGTTCATACTTTGTTGAGTTTAAATTGTGCTCATGTTAAAAGACACTCCTTTATTTCTCTATCATTATATATTATTTTAAATCTTAAGGCATACAAACACCAGTACACATGCTATCTCTTCATTCTTTCTCAATCGACACTGTCTTCTACTTTCTTGAACTTCCATCCACCACACTTTCCACCTTCTTCGTACTAATATCGCTTAGAGTGAGCAGACGTTAAATTGACGGCAACTACACAAGACACTACAAAAGGAGCTACACACGGTACTACAGACGAAGCTACAGGTGTTGGGTATGAGCAACAGGAGCTACACCGGCTACAGAACTACACACAAAGCAGGAAAAGAACTTCACCATTGATTAGTAACAGCAGGATGAGTACTTCTACGGCATTAGTTGTAAAGCCAAAAGTGAAAACATCAACTAGCAACAAAAGCGGTATACGCAGCAACAGCATTAAAATGGGTAGTATCAGCAGCAGCAGGAGCAGGAGTAGTAGTAGTAATAGTAATAGTAGTAGCAATAACAGCATCAGTAGCAATAGTGATAGCAGTTGTAATAGCAATATAACCATATATTCTAACCATACTGGGGACACAAAGTTATGCCAGCAAAAGCTACATCCATTATTAGAGGAAGGAAAAAAGCACCGACAGAGCAAAGCCAGAAGCAATTGGAGCATTAGAAGTAATGTTAGAAGAAGTGAATACATGGCAATAGTTTTAAAAAAAACCAACAAAACGCACACAACCCCCCAAAAAACAACAACCCAACAACAACACCAACAAGGTAAAGGTGTCCTATAACCTATGTGGTCGTAGGGGAGCGAGGCATCAGTGACCTCAGCTTCCCCAGGGGTCCAGCATATTGAGGGCGGCGCCCATCTCCTCTCCCTCGCTGTTTTACCTTCCCTGACCCTAAAGAGGGCAGGTACCCATTTACAGCTGGGTGAACTGGAGGACTATACTGAAGCCAAGGCGCACAAACGGTCACCCATCCAAGTGGTAACCACGCTCGACGCTGCTTAACCTTAGCTTGGGAAAGCAAGAGCTCTGACCACCGAGTTATCCCGTTCCCCTCCTCCTCCCCCTCCATCCCCATGGCAATAGTAGTGCTCGCAAAAGTAGGAGCAATGATAGTAGTAATAGCAAAACAAATTAAGTTCTCTAAACAGCAGCAGCATCAGTACCAGCAGAAGCAGTGATAGCAGCTGCAGCAATAGTAGTGGTAGTAGTAGGAGTAGTAGAAGGTGGAGGCTGAAAAGAGAAGGAGGAGGAACCACAGCAGCAGCAGTAGCAGCAGCAGCAACAACAACAACAGCTACAACAACAAAAACAACAACAACGATAGTAGCAGTAATCGCGTTAGGAGTACTAGGAAAAGGATGGGATTAGGAAGAGGCGCAACAGCAGCAGCAATGACAGCGACAATAGAAACAGCAGTAGCAGAACTAGAAGCAGGATAGTGAGCGACAGCAGCAGCAACAACAACAACAACAATAATATTTAATAATAATAATTATTATTATCATTAATAATAATAATAACAACAATAATAATAATAATAATTATAATAATAATAATAAATAGTGCTTTCCCTTACTCTATCAAATCCCCTGTTTCAGTACAACAATTCATTGTTTCGCATAAGAAACCTACAAACCGGGCTACTGCAAGCTTAGCCCTCTTTCTGCATAAATGTCCTTCTTTAAGAAAACCCCCCAACAAAATTAAAATCAAACATTAATCAACATACGATTCATCTACCGCCTACTAGCCACAGCCGTTACTGTGTAGCACACATCAAACCTTCACAAATTGTGAAAAGGGGACGGGATAGCCCAGTGGTTAGAACATTGCAATCTGAAGACCCGGGTTCAATTCCCGTTCAAGGGGATATTTCCCCCTGGAGTTAACATCAGTGCAGACTCCACTCTCCCCAAAAATCCTTCGGAAGAGACTACAAACCGAGGCCCCGTGTGCGAACGCATGCAGAACATCTTGCGCACATGTTAATTCCTGTTCCGCTTTTCGTAAGAGTAGGCCATTGTGTGCCGGTGGGAACAGATGACAGAATTTAGAAAACCGCATACACATGGGGACTGGATGTAAAAAAGCAATAAGTGCTTATTCCAATATCCTCCATTAAAAATAATTTAAAAGAAAATATGTAGCATAGATCAGACCTTCACAAATTATATCTGTAGCATATAGCAAACCTTCTCAAATTGTATCTGTAGCGAAGATAAAAGCTTCACAAGCTGAATCTGATATACAGCGCAATAATCACGCTTTAATAAACTAACAAACACGTCACAAATCGCAAAATGTACGGAGCGGAATTAACTACAAATACACCAAGCCATGACTTAACAGTGTAAACCTTACACTACTCGCGCGCGCATGCATACCAACCAAAATAGAGAAAAATTCGAAATACAACTTACTTTTTCATTACGGATACACAGATACTCTTGCAGCTTCTTTACACCCTGCCCACCCCATCCCCCACCCCCAGCTCACATCACCCTACCCCCTCCCCACCAAACAAAGGAAATTAATCCACAAAACAGCCAAACAAACATAAGCAAGAAAAGCTCTAAAACATAACAAAAGCACATGTGAACCATATTTATAAAAAATAATGTGAACAATTTCAGAACCAATTCCAGCATCAAAATAACACACCTGAAACATTAGACGGAGAGAGAGAGAGAGGGGGGGGGGGGGGGGGGGGGGGGAGGGAGGGAAGAGAGAGAGAAGAGAGAGAGGAAGAGAGAGAGAGAGAGAGAGAGAGAGAGAGAGAGAGAGAGAGAGAGAGAGAGAGAACACAGAACTCAGAAATTTAATGGAGAGAGAGAGAGAAAGAGAGAGAGAGAGAGAAATTTAATGGAGAGAGAGAGAAAGAGAGAGAGAGAGAGAGAGAGAGAGAGAGAGAGAGAGAGAGGAGAGAGAGATAGAGACGGGGTGGGGGGGAGAGAATGAGAGAAAGAGAGAGAGAGAGAGAGATAGAGAGAGAGAGATAGATAGAGACCGAGACAGAGAGACAGAGATACAGACACGGAGACAGACACAGAAAGAGACAGCGATATAAAGGAAGATGCAGAGGAAGGGATCAAAAACAACAACAACAACAACAACAACAAAACAAACATAAAAACAGACACATACAGATATAGAGACAAAACGAGGAGATGGACAGACAGCCACACACACACACACACACACACACACACACACGCACGCACGCACCCACGCACGCACGCACGAACACACACACAAACACACGCGCACACACACACACACACACAACACACACACACGGATAGACGGACAGTCAAACTGACAGCTATGGCAGAGAGAAACACTGAGCAACATATGAAAAAGAAAGACAAGAATACAGAAAAAAACAACAAAGAGACCAAAAGCAAAACAAACAAAAAAAGAACGAACGGCCGAGAAGAAAAACAGAAGGAAAAAACAAAACAAAGACAGAAAGGAAGAAAGGAACTAAACAGCAATATACACAGAAAAACAAAACAAAACCAATAAGCAAACATAAAAACAATAAGCTAAGACACGTGTTTTAAGCCTACCTCTTCTTTGGTTCGAAGATCCCGCTGCAACACACACAAACACAAAAATGATAAACATCCTTTAGAATTGTTGTTCATTTACACACACAAATAACATGTTGATTAACAATATAACGCCCATGCAAAAAAAAGAGCAGCAAATAAATACCAAAAAAAACAACCGAAGTTCAACGATTCTACTATAAAGTAATCAGGCCCAACTCTTATAATATAAGAATTACATATGAATTAACACTGTTTGACCAAACATTAATGATCAAACCAGATACAAGACTGCCACTATACACTTGACTACAACAACAACAACCAGAATCATCACTTCCAAAAACAGTCGAAAGAAAAAGGAGAAAGGAAAGGAGGAGGAGGAGGAGGAGGAAAGGAGGGAGGAGGAGGAGGAGGAGGAGAAGGAGGAGGAGGAGGAGGGGGAGGAGGAGGAGGAGAGGAGGAGAGGAGGAGCAGCAGCAGCAGCGCAG
>CM054153.1:32165750-32179919 GCA_028751875.1 Rapana venosa | reverse complement strand
TAATAAAAAACAAGAAATGCTGAAAAACATAAACATCTGTCCAACAACCACTAGAAAGAGACAGAGACAGAGAGACAGATAGACAGTCACAGATAGACAGACAGAGAGGCAGACAGACAGAAGAAAGATACAGACCATACTTTTTTTTTTTAAATCTAAGAATGTGTTGGCCACAAATGTCAAACTATGTTGCTCCTCCCCCATCCCCTGCTCCCCCAAGAAAAAAATTTCAGAAACAGGGGCAGATAAAAACACACATTCTTCGTTTTCCATACAGACATAACCCCTTCAAACAAGACACACCCATTTTTCTCTACAGCTCATTATGCATGACTGACAGGTGGAAAACCAATCAAAAGCCATTCTCTATAAACGTAACAGATGTCATTCCCAGATTGTGTCAATGCTTTGCTGTAATCTTAATCCTTCTTCCATACCTGCTGCAAATGGTAGGGGTGGCTTCAGTGTGAGCTGATTCTGCAGGTGCTGCTTCTGCTGCAGTGTTCTATATGCCAATGTTATCTGCATCAACATCTTTTGGGTGGAAGATGTTTTTTTAATTATATGTATAAATTATTGTGGACGGGATGGCTCAGTGGTCAGAGCACTAGCTTTCCCTTGGCCAATGTTAAGCAGCATCGAGAGTGGTTACCAAGTGGATGGGTGACCGTTTACTTGCCTTGGCTTCAGTACAGTTCCCCAGATCACCCAGCTGTAAATGGGTGCCTGCCCTCTTTAGAGTCAGGGAAGGTAAAGCAGCGAGGGAGAGGAGATGGGCGCCACCCTCATAACGCTCCCTTACGACCACATAGGTAAGGGGAACACCACTATCATCTATGTACCTTTCTCCTGTGCAATGAATTTGGAATAAGCAAAAAAGAGTTTGTTTGTGGTTATGTCAGACCACACGTAAGTGCAAAACCCCTATATTAAAGAAGTGGGATTGAATAGTCATACTGGCTATAGGGGGGTTGATGATTTTATAAAACTAGTATGTGAAACTGTTGCCCTCTCTCTTTCTCTCTCTCTGTATTATATATATATATATATATATATATATATATATATATATATATATATATATATATATATATATCCACATCTTTCCATGCAAACCTTCATCGTAATGTGATTACTATACATTACGAAGCAATCTAATCATTAACTAGTTCTTATACATTACAAAACAGTACAAACGACAGGTATTTCCTCTTGTATCATGGGTAGTTCCAGTTCTCGCTTTTTCAGATATGCTCATGCAAAATAACATAAATAATAAAACTTCGTTCCAACACTTGCTAATGCGACGGGGCAAAACTGACCAGAATGATGTGCACTGTGCTCAAGATCTGCTGACCCGGGTTCAAATCTCATTCCAGAGGACTTTTTCCTCTGGAGTTAACACCAGCACCCACTCCACTCCACCTAAAAGTCCTTCAGACGAGACTGTAAACCGAGGTCCTGTGTGCAAACGCAGGCAGAACATCGTGCGCATGCGTTAAAGCCCATTAAATGCGTTAAAGCCCGCACCCACGACATCCTGGTTGCAAAGCGCAAACGCAGGCAGCTAGAGCGGCAGTGGCGAAAAACAAAAACGGAAATCAACAAACAGCTCTTCCGAAAACAAATCATCAAAGTCAAATCTTTAATTCTTTCAGAAAAAACAAAGTACTACTCTTCTCAAGTTCTTAATTCCACGTCTATGAAATCTCTCTTTTCCCTCACATCTACTCTTCTTGGATCTGTGAAGGCAAGCCCTCTGCCTTCCATCCACAACCACTCTGAACTTCCTTCTATATTTTCTGCATTCTTTTCTGACAAAATCCGTAACATCCGTTCCAGATTGGATCAGACTCCTTTCCAGCCTGCAGTTCCTGATCCCCAATTCTCTGGTACTCCTCTCCTTTTCTTTCATCCAACAAGTGAGAAAGAAATTACGACAATTCTGAAAGAAATGACTATAAAATCATGCGACCTCGATCCCATACCTGCTTCTCTTTTTGTACAGTGCCTACCACAACTTATACCCGCTATCACGAAAATAGTGAACTCATCTCTTGTTTCAGGAAATGTTCCATCATCTCTCAAAAGAGCAATAGTTAAACCTCTACTCAAAAAACATGACCTTGACCCTAACATTCTGAAGAATTATAGAACTGTTTCCAACCTACCTTTCATCCCTAAAGTACTTGAAAAAGTAGTTCTAAAACAACTCAATAACCACCTTCTCTCCAACAGTCTTCTTCCTGAGTTTCAGTCTGCCTATCGCGTCAACCATAGCACTGAAACTACCCCAGTCCATACCCTAAATACACTTCTACTTGCTTCTGACTCGGGGAAAATCTCCCTTCTCACTCTACTCGACTTATCTGCAGCCTTCGACACTATTGACCATTCAATTCTTCTCTCCCGTCTTCAAAAAACATTCGGTGTTACTGGCACAGCCCTCTCCTGGTTCAGTTCATACCTCACTGACCGATTCCAGACAGTCGCAGTAAACAGGATACAGTCAATACCTGCCAAACTGGAATGTGGTGTCCCGCAGGGATCAGTTCTCAGCCCTGTTCTTTTCACTCTCTATACTGCTCCACTATCACATTTAATAAACCGTCATCATATCAACTATCACTTCTATGCAGATGACTCTCAGATTCAAAGTAGTGTTACACCTGAAAATCTGCCTTCTCTCTTGACAAAGATGGCCTACTGCTTTCAAGATATCCAAAACTGGATGGTACAAAACAAGTTACAGTTAAACGCAGATAAAACCGAAGCCATGCTTGTAGGGACCAAACACAAACTCTCTTCCATTACAACAACTTCAATAGAACTCGGCAATACATCGGTCCCTCTGTCCACTGCTGTGAAGTATCTAGGAGTTGTTATCGACAACACACTCTCTTTGCAAAAATTCATCACCCAGACCTGCCAGTCGTGCTACTATCAATTACGGCGTATCAGTGCAATTCGAAAATACCTGTCCATTGATGCAATATCCAAACTTGTTGCGTCTCTCATTCTCTCACGTGTGGACTATTGCAATTCTCTTTTAGCTGGTCTGCCAGCAACATCTATCCACTCCCTTCAACGTATACAAAACTCTGCAGCTCGCCTAGTCCTCAGAAAGAAAAAATCTGAACACATTACTCCTCTCTAACAATCTCTCCACTGGTTGCCTGTGCCACAGAGAGTAAACTATAAGATCAGTACCCTCTGTTACAAATGTCTCCACCAAACAGCATCCTCCTACCTCTGCGACTGTCTTCACCTGTACACTCCTTCTCGTTCCCTCAGCTCTGCTGCAGATACCTTGTGCTTACGAATACCTAGATTTAACCAGTCCACCGTTGGTCGTCGCTCTTTATTTCTGGTCCATCCATCTGGAACAACCTTCCTCTCTCTCTTCGACAGAGGCCTACATATGACACATATAAATCCAACCTCAAGACATATTTGTTTCAAACCTAACTTGTTCCCTCTTTCATCTCAAAACTGCCCCTGCCTTCAACAGCCCAAATCCCATTACCCTGCCAAAGCCTATAACCTGTGTGTGTGTGTGTGTTTGTGTGTGTGTGTGTGTGTGTACATTTGAATTTTGTTTAAGCTTTTGATAGTTATTGGCTGCATGACTCTGTAAGAATATGTTGAATGCAAGCACTCTGATTTGTCTTTGCAAGATATAGCGCTATACAAATTTCATTTATCATTATTATTATTCCGCTTTTCAGAAGAGTAGGCTATTGTGTACCAGTGGGGAATGGATGACAACATTGATAAAACTGCATAAACACGGGGATGGATGTAAAAAAACCCAAC
This sequence comes from Rapana venosa, assembly GCA_028751875.1. Classification (NCBI taxonomy): domain Eukaryota; kingdom Metazoa; phylum Mollusca; class Gastropoda; order Neogastropoda; family Muricidae; genus Rapana; species Rapana venosa. The sequence goes on along the minus strand of CM054153.1, from coordinate 32,176,103 downwards.
ACTACCCACATGAGTGCTTATTTCATTATCCTGAAATAACAGAAATAAAGAATAAAGAGAATAATAGACTGCGTTTAAGCAGAGACGCCTTCAAACGTGTGAACATTTCAATTAATTGACAACAATATAGTGTTTCCACAAAGGGACACAGTTTGTTTTCACCCTGGATAAGAAAACAACAGCAACAACATCAACAAAAGCACGTGCTTTGTCAGCCAAAGTGATTCGCTCTGTCACCTCGAACTGAAACACCAACCACACACTAAGATCAGGTAGAGGGAGAGAGAGAGGAGAGAGAGAGAGTGTGTGTGTGTGTGTGCGTGTGTGTGTGAGTGTGTGTGTGTGTGTGTGTGTTTGGTGGTGTTTTTGTGTGTGTGTGTGTGTGTTGTGTGTGTGTGTGTGTTGTGTGTGTGTGTGTGTGTGTGTGTGTGTGTGTGTGTGTGTGGGGTGTGAGTGGAGTGTGAGTGAGTGAGATAGACAGACAAAGGAAAGATGCAGAAGCATAAAGTTTAGAAAAAAACAACAACATGCTTACCACAAAATGTTAAACTATTTCCTCCTTCCCCCACCTTCCCGTAATGTATTAGAAATAATAATAATAATAATAATGTATGGGATTTATATAGCGCTGAATCTTGTAAAGCAACAAATCAAAGCGCTCAGATTTCATTTCATACCACTTTAAGTCACAGCAGATTTCTCCGTGAAATTCGGGCTGCTCTCCCCGGGGAGAGCGGGAGAGTGCGTCGCCACAAGCGCTGCGCCACCCTTTTTTTTATATTTTTTTTTACATACATACATACATATCCACACATTCTTCCAAAGAGACATAACCCCTTCAAACAAAACCCACCCATTTTTTCTGCACAGCTCATTATGTATGACTGTATGACTGACAGGCGGAAAGCCAATCAAAAGCCATTCTCTATAAACGAAACAGATGTCATTCCCAGATTGTGTCAATGCTTTACTGCAATCTTAATCCTTCTTCCATACCTGCTGCAAATGGTGGGGGTGGCTTCAGTGTGAGCTGATTCTGCAGGTGCTGCTGCTGCTGCTGTACTGTTCTATATGGCAGATTGTATCTGCATCACCATCTTTTGGGTGGAGGATATTTTTTGAATATGTGTATTCTTTTCTAATGTTTTTATTTAAGTTTTATTTTTTATTCCACAATTGTAAAGATGCAAACATATAAATAATTTGGGAGAGAGAGAGAGAGAGAGAGTGATTGACAGACAGACAGAGACACAGAGAGACAGATAGAAAGAGAGAGAGAGACACACACACAGACAGAGCAAGAGAAAGAGATCGAGACACACATACACAAAAACAGAGAGATCCATTCTTTTATTTTGAGGATAATGGATAGTGTGCATTTTTACATCCAGTCCCCATGTGTATGCACTTTTATAAATGTTGTCATCCGTTCCCACCGGCACACAATGGCCTACTCTTCCGAAAAGCGAAACGGGCTTTAACGTGTGTGCAAGATGTTCTGCGAGCGTTCGCACACGGGACCTCGGTTTATAGTCTCTTCCGAAGGACTTTGGGGGAGTCGGTACTGATGTTAACTGCAGAGGAAAATTCCTCTTGAACAAAATTCGAACCCGGGTCAATAGAGGTTTTCGATGAGATGCCCTCAAACGTGTGAACAGCGGAATTAATTGGCACCATTATGTTGTTTCAAAAAAAAGAGACCACTTGTTTTCACGCTGCATGAGAAGAAAACAACAACCCCCACCCCACCCACCCCCCAAAAGCACGTGTCTCGCCAGCCAAAAGAATTGGCTCTGTCACCTCTAATCAAACCACCAACCACACCCTAAGAACAGGTAGTAACAGTGAGAGACAGGGAGACAGACAGACAGACAGAGACAGAAACAGCGACAGAGGGAGGGGTGGAAAGAGAGAGAGGGTGGGGAGACAGCAGAAAGAGAAAGACAGGACAGACAGAGATAGGATGGAAAGGGGACAGGGGGTGGGAGAGACAGAGGGGACAGAGAATACAGACAGAGATAGTGTATGGAGGGGGGAGAGAGAGAGGGAGGGGAGAGAAAGGGAGGAAGGGAGGGAGGGAAAGGGGACAGAGAGAAGAGAGGAGATAGGGGTGGAGATAGGGGTGAAATAGGGACGAGAGAGAGAGAGAGAGAGAAAGAGAGAGAGAGGACAGACAGACAGACAGAAAGACAGACAGACAGAACACAGACACAGACAAACAGACAGGCAGACAGACAGAGAAAGAGAGGGGAAAGAGAGAGAGAGAGGGGGAGAGGGGGTGTGTGTGTGTGTGTGTGCGTGTGGTGGGGTGTGTGTGTGTGTGAGCGAGTGAGCAAGACAGAGAGACAAAAGCGAGTGCGGTGAACAGAAAGCAAGTGTGGGAGAGTTAATGAGAAGAAAAGGAGGGGGGGTTTGGGGAGGGTGGGAGGGGGAGGTGGGGGGAAGAGAAAGAGGGAGAGGGACTTCAGACTTCAGACTTCAGATGTTTTTCAGAGTTAGCTAGCTAGGTCACAGACCTTTCTGAAGGGGGAAGGGGGGGGGGGGAGGAAAACATGATGATAATTAAAGGTAGAGAATGGGGGAAAAAAAAGAAAGGGAGAGGCAGTTAAAGAGAAACAAGGACAGAGCGACCAGACAGACACACGGACGGACGGACAGACAGACAGACAGACAGACATAGCGCAAGTGACAGAGTAGACAGACAGAAACAGAAAGATGAAACGAATAGCGAGGCGGATATTAAGAGGAAAGGGAAAGGGGTACCCGAGAGAGACAGAGAGAGAGATAGAGAGACAGAGACAGAGAAAGAGACACAGAGAGAGAGATACAGAGAGATACAGAGAGAGAAAAATTACAGAGAGAGAAGATACAGAGAGGGGAAGAGGGGGAGAGAGAGAGAGAGAGAGAGAGAGAGGAGAGAGAGAGGAGAGAGAGAGATGAGAGAGAGAGGAGGAGAGGGGAGAGAGGAAGAGAGAGAGACACACACACACACAGAAAGAAAGAGAGAGAGAGAGAGAAAAAGACAGAGAGAGAGAGATACAGAGAGATACAGAGAGAGAAAGATACAGAGAGAGAAAGAGGGAGAGAGAGAGAGAGAGAGAGGAGAGAGAGAGAGATACAGAGAGAGAAAGAGAGAGAGACACACACACACAGAGAAAGAAAGGAAAGAAAGAGAGAAGAGAGAGAGAACTCTGAACTCTGAACTCTGAACAGTTTTAATATGTACATTGGCCTTAGGCCACAATACACGGAGTTTGGGGGAAAGAAAAAAACCCAAAAAATTTTTGGTATGCAAATTTTGGTCACCATGGAAATCAACCGATCCTTTGAAGCTCATATCTCGAACAAGGTTAGCTTTTGATACACATTCATGTCATACTGCTTCAATACTTTAGACAGTAGACATCAAATCAGTATCAGTCAAAATGCAACATTACAATTCAGGCTCTGGATCATACATGTGAATACAAACCCTTTAACACACCATATTAACTGATATTTTGACCAGCAATTTCTTCCTTCTATTGATAGAATGAAAAATATATTGGATAGATAATGACTACTTTTCTCTATTTGATGTTTATAAGTAAAACTGACAATGGAAATATTCATACATTTAGTCAAAAATTTATCCCTTAGTCTGAGTACATTGGACAATCGAACAAAAAAGGGGCTTCGTTTTCGACTTTTGTTTTACAAAATGGACAGAACTTTTCTTGATCATTAATACTGTATCTATGGACATTATTCATAAGAGGCAAAACATTTAATCTAGCCTGTGTAATAGCAACTCGAAAACAGTAAGTATCTGAAAAGTAAATGTATTCCTCTTTTCCAAAGATAGTTTGAAAGATCTATAATGTTCATACCTCTCTTTATCTCTTATGGTTCCATGCCATTCTTGAATGAACATGTCTACTAATCTTTGCTTAAATTACACGTAAAAAAGCCTTTTCATCCCCAAAACACCTTGTTGTTAACCATACAATTTTAAAATCCTGTTTCGCACAAAATTTCTCTTATTTTTGATACCCAGCATTCTTTTCCCATTTTTATCTAGTTCCAATAGCATTTGGTAGGCATTGAAATGGCAATCTGTTTGAACTCATTTGTAGTAACTTAAACCGTATTTAATAACATTAGTATAAGAATTAATATAAAGAGGATACCTACCCAATTCACCATACACCATTTTATTGGGTGTTCTTATTGGAACTCCTTAAAAACCTCTTACTTGCTGACATGTGAACTTTTTCAATATGGTCCATTCTACTTAAACCCCATATTTCTGAAGCATATAACAAAATAGGTGACTTTAACATCAAAAACCTTAAAAAACGTTGCTTGCATTCATTTCCTTTAAAACCTATTAAATGCTTTTTTAACTGGATGACTGCTTTTTTCCCTTTAATTACTAGTTTCTCAGTGCCAAACTTTGTACTAATCTTTGTTGTAAAAGTGAAACCTTAAATAGCAATATTGATTAACTACGTCCAGTTTAAAACACCCTTATAAAACCATTTTCATGTTTTGCTAAAAACCCCCCTTTTCTAAATACCATGACCTTCGTTTTATAAATATTAGCATTTAACTGCATGTTATCACAATAAGTTTGCAGAATATTCAGTTGCTGCTGTAATCCAAATGGGGTCATGAAAGTAAAGCTACGTCGTCAGCAAAAAGTAATATAAATAGTTAAAAAATTTATCAGGCAGTATTTGGACTCCATGCCTGCCCTTTTCATTAACATTGATTACCCAACTGATGGATGAACATTGTAAACAATGTAGGGCTTAGTACACAGCCTTGTCTTACACCTATTGGGCACTCAAAAAACTCTGACAATTCATCATTAACTCTGATACATGACCCCAACGACATATACATAGATGATAATGTAGCAAAGAACTTACCCCTTAAACCTTGGTTTGCTATACATTCAAGAAGTTTTTCATGCCTGACTGAATCGAAGGCTTTTTTGAAGTCTACAAAAGCAACATAAAGCTTTCTGCCTTTCTTTGACATACATTTTTCGATACTGCATAGAGGTTAAAAATCTGATCGACGGTAGAGTATTTTTTCGAAAACCTGCCTGATTTTCACAAATGAGATCATTATTTTCTAGCCATTCATACAGTCTTGGGGTAAGTATGGATGTATAACACTTTGATAAGACGCTTAGCAGGAAACGCCCCTGTAATTGTCTGCATTGTCTAAATCTCCTTTCTTATAAATGGTATTATCACAGCCTTTGACCAAACATGAGGATAAATACCTTGCTGAATATTGTATTGAAAAGCTTGATAAGAAAGTTATTAACCTCACTGCCCACCATTTTTTAGCATTTCAGCCATAATTCCATCAATTCCACTGGCTTTTCCACACTTCAATTTATTTACAGCTCTACGTACTTCTTCTTCGGATATCTCTTTGTTGAGTTCATGTTCACTCTCTTCGGGACAAATTAACATCTATATTTGCATGCTGATTAAGGGAAGTTTCACTATTTTGAAACACACTTTTAAAATGATTTAACCCAGTCTGAAGTTTTTATATTATTTTAGGGTTTCTCTTTATCATTACACCCCATACTTCTAAGTTCTTTCCAGAAAAGTGCTGAGTTAGAAATATTTGAGTGAGAGACTCTACTTTTAGTTTTCTGAATGCTTGTCTTTTGGATTTTAATAACTTTTTATACTTTTTTCGTGCTGTGACATACAAAAGTTGTTATCATCATTTTTTATTTTTCTAAAAATATTCAAGCTTTTCTATTTTTCCTTTTTACTTGATAGCACTCAGAATCAAACCATTCTGACTGCTTTCTCCGTCTTAACAGTTTTACTAGCATGCATTGGCTGGATTCCTTTAAACACGGGGACAAAAAGATCTAAACCCTTATCTACATCCCTGTCGAGTAAATCTACAGCCATTTTAATATTTTTTTGAATTATGTTACTACTTAGTGATCTAATGAAGTTCTCTTTCTTATCCTCTTTTCCAGCAAGTTTTCGGTATCATATTTGACTCTTTGCTCTCTTTTTTATTATCTTCAATTATGTCATCATTCCAGTTAATCGCATAATAATTGGTAAATGATCAGACTCAGTCACGTTTTCTATATCAATGGCAACAATATTTACAGTTAAAAATAACTTGCAGAAAGAACAAAATAATCAACAGTACTGGCTCCCGAAGATGAGATATATGTAAAACCATCATCAAATTTTGTTGACACAGACCATTCAGTATCATACAATCGAACTGTTACATATTTCAAGAAGTTGTCTACCAAATACGTTTGTATTGTTATCTTGAGAATTCCTCAAAAAATCATCAGTGGGGAGAGTCTGTTACATCAAAATCGAAATTATCATCAAAAAAATGAATAGTTACCATTCGAAGTTCGAGCATTGAAATCCCCCATTAACATGAGGTAAAAATCGTCATTTGAGCCTGCAGGTCTAGTATACATTGTTCCAACATTTCCATCCCATATCCATTATGCTGAAATGTCCAGAACATGGAATCATGAGGTGGAATATACGTACATATTATCAGTATATGTTTGTCAGTTGAAAAAAATATCTTTGTAAATCTTAATAACAATTGTATTCTCATATTCAATTTTAATATTTCAACAAAAGCTGCTATTTTCTTTTTAATCATGACAATAAAACCCCCCCGATATCTTCTTGGTGGGACAATTTTTAGCTTTTGAGTAAATATAACAAAATCAGAGAAAAAGTGATGAATCAAAAGTGTCTGCAACAAAAATTTCTGTTAGGCAAATAAATCATGCATCAAGAGAAAATCTATGAAATCCTGTTCTCTAGTTTCTGGAGCAAACCATTAACATTGTAATTAAGAAAACGAAGCTGCGTAATATTTACATTATGTACAACATAACTGAGTCTTGACAGCTATGGCTTTTTTTGGGTATACGAAAATTGCCTGAGGGGGACTTTGAATACCTCTTAGCTTTGGTTACACTTATGTGGGGCCCGGCCAGTCTCCTATTTGCTGGAGCCAGATGCTCCTTTTGATGAGATTTCCCTTTCTCACCCATCCTTTCACTTCCTTTTGGAGTGGTCATCCACTGACACTCGTTGGAGAGAGTCTAGGATGCTGGACTGGCTGACAGATCTGCCTGAGACCCCCTGCGACTTTGTTGTGTGCCTGTTTGTTTCTGAGAGGCAGCACGCCTAGGTGGCCTGGCTTGCCTCCCCGATGCTGACAAACGGGCATCGCGAGTTTTACCCTGCTTTGCCTCGCTTTTTTTTTTCTAAAAATTACTTTTTGTGTTTTGGGTACATGGCTGCTGGCAATAGTGCTGATTGTTCAGCTACTGCTTCCTTCTCTGGTACAATCCATCCTTTGTCACTGTTTCATTGGACTAATGAGTAGATGTACACACTTCATTCATACTGAGATTTGCAACTCAGCTTGTGTGTCAAAAACAGTGTCATCACTTCTGGTATTTCTTCGTTATTTTGGTCAAAGTCGGGATCATCATTTCCATGACAGTAATGTCCCCACATTGTCTACCAAGTCCTCGTCAGTTCTGGCATTGGTAAAATTTCGTCATCGTCAGTATGTTCATCTTTATTATCATTGTCAATGGTACTGTCAATGTCTTGATCATCATTGTTGCTTTACTCTGTCCTTCACAGCTGACTCCATGCTGGGCCTGGTCCTCTCTGTTAGTGTCTGCACAAGAGAAGTGCTAGTGTTGTGAACCAAAGTGGATTGGTTCTGTTCTCTAAGCAAGACTGTTCTCTTTGTCTTCTGTAATTGTTTTCTGTCCCTCTGTTCCTTTGGTCTTTGTAAGACACCAGTCTTCCCGCTGGGCTGAGATGGATGGTTTTCTCACAACCTCACTGTAAGTGAAGTTCCCCGGGGCAATCGGCTTTCACTTGTATCACGCCTTGGAGGATTTGCCTATCCAGATTAGAGTCTCTGGATCTGTCTTGATCTGGCTTCTTGAGTCCCATAATTCAGTTGACTGGACTCATTGATGTAGGTCGTTCTTTTCATCACCTTTGATGCTGTGGTGCCATGGCTTGGTTGGCCAGAAGACCTTGAATAATACCTGCTTGACGGCTGTTGTTTTCACTCAGTAGTCTGTTGAAGTATCTTGTTTCCTGTCTGCCCTTTCTGCCGGATGGTGATGGGGCCGTCCTCAGTGTCCAGCACAGATTCTGTATCGCCATGCCTTCTGCTTCGTTGATCAGGAAGCCATGACTTTGTGTGTGCTGCTTGTCTTTCTTCACCTGTAATTTCCCATTTTAAAATGTAGGCTTTTCTTTTCCCCGGCTACGGTAGAAGTCAACCAATTCTTTTTGGCGTTTATGTAAGGTCAGCGGCAACACTGACCCCCTTCCATCTGAGGTAGTCTCTGAGATGAGAATCCCCCCGAACAGCCATTTTGTAGGCCCAGCGACTGAACTGGACCAAAACTGGCCGAGGGACTGCTTCCGTGGCTCGAGGTTTCCCAAGACGAAAGGCCCTGACGATGTCTTCCTGGTGCCAGCTGGTCGAAGAATCAAAGAATTCAGGGGTCTTGATGATCTCCCTACTTGAGACCTTTCCTTCCTGAAAGTCTTCTTCAATATTAAAGAATATTCGTTGCAGGATTTGCATCTTGTTCAGTCTGTTTTAAGATTCTTTTCAAGTCGGTCAAGTCTGTCTGAAATTGTTTTGCTGTCTTCCTTCAGATCATCAATGTCTTGTCTGTTTTCTTCCACACCTGTTTCATCTCATTCATTTTCCTTTAAAACTTGTGCCATATTTTTTGCTAGTTTTCTGAATCTTTCTCTATGACGGTTTTGATATGGGTAGACTGAAGCTGAAGTTCTTGCTGAACTTGAGCAAAACGCAAGTAAAAAAATTGCATGACATTGAAGTGGGGATGTGACATGGCCTGTTGTGACATTTTCCCAAAAAGTTTTTTTTTTTTTTTTTTTTTTTTTTTTTTTTTTTTTCGAGAGAGAGAGAGAGAGAGAGAGAGAGAAGAGAGAGAGAGAGAGAGAGAAAGAAAGAAAGAAAGAAAAAAAGAAAGAGAAAGATTGAGGGAAAAGAGAGAGATAGAAAGAGACAGAGAGATAGAGAAAGAGAGAAAGAGACAGAGACAGTGAGAGAGAAAGAGAGAGAGAAAGAGAGAGAGAGAAAGAGACAGAAAGAGAAAGAGAGAGAGAGGAGTAAGAGAGAGAGAGAGAGAAAAGAGAGAGAGAGAGAGAGAGAGAGAGAGAGAAGAGAGAGAGAGAAAGAAGAGAGAGAGAAAGAGAGAGAGGGAGAGAGAGGAGAGAGAGAGAGAGAGAAGAGAGAAGAGAGAGAGAGAGAGAGAGGGAGAAAAAAAAGAAAGACAGACAAAAAGAGAGAGAGAGATTGACGGGAAAAGACAGATAGAGACAGAGAGAGATTGGCAGAGACAGAGAGATAGACAGAGATAGAGAGAAAGAGACAAACAGAGACAGGTAGAGAGAGAGATGCAGAGAGAGAGACAGTGAGTAAAATAAGCAGAGCAAAACAAATAGACTAGGGAAATCATAATGTGACAGGAAAGATTAATTTACAGACAGAGGGAAAGGCAGGGAGGAAAATACAGACAGATAGACAGATAGCCAGTCAGGCAGACAGACAGACAGCCAGACAGACAGACTGACTGACAGACAGACAGGCAGACAGTCAAGAAGACAAGAGACAGACCAAATGAGAACTAATGCCCCCCAAAAAACCACACCAAAAAATAGACAAATAAAAATGAAATACAATGAAATGAAATAAAACAAAATATTGATTTCTTTTAAATAGTGCCAAGAACCCCTCCCCCCTCCCCCCCAATTCCCACTACAAAACACACTTAAACCGTAGCATCTCTAGCTATCAGATTCATCATTTCTTTCTTTCTTTCTTTCTTCTTCTTCTGCAGCATATTGTTTGTATGGCAGACACATTACCCTTCTAAGCTAGAAGTCTATAATTATTATCACTGAGAGGAATGCCATTTGCAGGTGTTTGTCAATACTACGCCCCTCCCTCTCTCTTTCTCACTCACACACACACGTACACATACACGCACACACGTACACACACACGCACACACACACGCACGCACACACACACATACACACACACACGCACACACACACACACACGTGATTGTTCGTTCACGTGCACATCATACAGCAACTTTGGTATTAGCTTATTACGCAGTTGCTGCTATTGCTGCTGCTGCTGTTGTTGCTGCTTTTGCTGCTGTTGCTGCTGCTGCTGCTGCTGCATTGAGTCTGACAGATGTCACTTGCTTTCTCATCACTTGATGCAAGTGTTTTATCATAGTTTGGTAGTGGTGGT
>CM054153.1:32160750-32163250 GCA_028751875.1 Rapana venosa | reverse complement strand
AGTTCAGTTCCGGAAATATATTATCTTTGCTTTCTTCATCAGCTACTTTCTCAGTACCTATTGAAAGCAATACTATTCGAAGCGGCGCATTTTTATTTTCCTAAGTTATTTTCAAGAAAATCATCCTGACCTAAAAACGTTGACACTATATTATTGTTGTTACCAAAATAACTCACAATATTATTCTACCATTTCTACAACAAAGAATATTCCGTCAAACATATATTTGTTCATCCTTTTCTAAACACCTTAAAATATGTTGGCTCGACGTCAAACTAAACCTAGACTCTTCGCTTCCCCTTCAAAAGGTTTGATGGACTTGTCACAGATGATGATGATGATGAAATACCGTCAACACCCAGACAGATTTGCGTATTGTGCTTCCTTCTTTAAAAGATCTATGGATATATCTTTTGTTTTCTGTGGACCTGTCAAAGTTCTAGAGCAAAACAAAAGATCGTGTTTTTATTGGGGTTTTTGTATATATGTTTTTGTTGTTTAGTTTTTGCAAAGAGAAACACAAAAGATCATCTTTGTTTTTTATATGTTTTTGTTTTTGTTGTGTGTTTTTTGCAAAGAGAAACATTTGAAAAGTTTCAGTTTGGTTTTACCAGTTTCATTCATACTAAAGAGAGAGACGGGGGGGGGGGGGGGGGGGAGAAAGAAAGAAAGGGAGGGGAGAGACAGAGGGGAGAGAGAGGGAGAAAGAGAGACACAGAGAGGGGACAGACACACCCAGAGAAAGGGAAGAGAAAGAGAGAGTGTGTGAGGGACACTGAACACTGAACACTGAAAAGTTTTATTGTACTTCGGCCTTAGGCCACTATACAAAACATGTTTCGGGCAGGGGGTAGGTATAGATCACAGCAGCAAGCATTATATCCATTTGGCATTCCCACTTCTGCAAGCATACAGAATCACACTCTAGACACAGAGAGAGACAGATAGAGAGAGACAGACAGAGAGAGACAGACACAGAGAGAGATTGCGCCTGACAGGCAGGACAGACGTCTGAAAGTAGAGAAAAGAGAGAAGCACTGCACTTCACTTCACTTCACTTCACTATACAGACCAAACTAGAAGTCTAGATACGAACTTATTTCCCTCGATGTTTCTATTTCCAATCATTCATATTACTACCATGCATATATCAATTATGCTCACGACCAAGCATGCAAGCAAATGAACCAGGAAATCCACAAGCCTGATGTTTTTAAAATGTGTAAGAAATAAACGAAAAATAAAGTAGATACCCTTATTATTTAAATATAAGTTACCACATTAAAAAAAAACCCATGGATTTAATGAATATGCTTAAAACAATGTAGAGAAAAGAAATAAATGAATGATTAAACAAATACCTAATTTATAATAACATGGGAACGATGATGATACAATTAAAAAAAATTAAACAAAGGAACTAATAATGGTCGAAATATTGGTTACAGTTAATAAGTAATTTATCATCAAAACAGACATGCGGAATAAACTTAATGGAAACATGTAAATGATTTAAAATAAAGTATAACTGCTGGGCATGAATTATTGTTATTTGTATAAAAGTGGAGCTAGATATTTTTTTTTTAATGTATATAAACACACACACGCGCACACACGCACCGTGGACAGCAGGTGGACAAAAAACTCAAACAGTCTTAGGTTCAATTCCACCCCAACACACGCCCCCACACCTCTCTCTCTCTCTCTCTCTCTCCTCTCTCTCTCTCTTTTCTCTCCTCTCTCTCTCTCTCTCTCTTCTCTCCCCTCTCTACTCATCTCTTCTCTCCTTTTCACTCTCTCTGTGTGTCTCTCTCCCCTCTGTTTATATATCCCTAAGGGAGGGGACTGGATGTAAAAAAAAGCACTGGGTGCTTATTCATTTTCCTCGAATAAAAATAATTTGTCACTGTTATTGTCATTTTCATAATAATTATAAGCTAGTCCAAGACTCAAGCTATAACGTCCACTTGATCCGCAGTAAAACTCTTGTCACATCACAGATCGATATCTGTACAGAAAATACTTAAAAAGCACAAGGCGGCTGTTGTCAAAAACAACCTTGTTTTTTGACACTGGGGTTTAGGTCATCACCGACCAAACATACCCAGCTGATCTGGCGACATCGGATTCCGTCCATTTCCCTATGTTGTGAACAAGAATTGCCTCGAAGGCACTTTTAAGGGGGGGGGGGGGGGGGGGGGGGAATGACGGTGTTATTTTTGGTTACAAAAAGCACTTTTATAGTCATGAGAGCTGCCTGCGAAGGTTTGTTATTATTAGAATTTAGCTTTCTAAGGTTATTAAAGTGATGTCGTTGACTTTTTGTGTCTCCGCGATTTCTTAATAGAAGTACGTACAAGTTTATCCATTTTTGTTTTTGTATTTGTTCTCGGGCAGTTTTTTTTAAAACTTGACACCATGGGGATCACGCAAAATGTTCAATCTGTCATTCCCACCATTCCTGGCGATCATTTTGAGATCGTAAGTACACAAAAAAAAT
>CM054153.1:32155371-32160250 GCA_028751875.1 Rapana venosa | reverse complement strand
TAAATTTTAAATATTGCGCTTTCTTGACGGTCGCCTTTGTCACATAAAAGGTACTTCATGTCTGCCTGGCTGTTTGGTTAGTTTTTTTTTTTGTTATTTGCTAGTGCCTTTCTCTGAGGGTACTTTAAATTGCCCGCAAATTTGTATGCCCGGACGCAAGTGTGTGCCTCTACAGTGCGATGGGTTTATCTCTTGTAAATTTATTTGCGCTTTAGAAATGCTCATTATCATTGTTGTTGTTGTTGTTGTTGTTATTATTATTATGTGCTGTGTGTGCATGTGTATAATGCGCATTGGTATGAAAGCGCATTGAGTCATTGCTTTGAGAAATGTGCTATATAAATGCTATTCATCATCTCTTTTCTTTCTCCTCTCTCTCTCTCTCTCTCTCCTCTCTTCTCTCGTTCTCTCCCCTCTCTCTCTCTCTCTCCTCTTCTCTCTCTCTCTCCCCTCCTCTCTCTCTCTCTTCCATGTGTGTGTGTGTGTGTGTGTCTATGTCTGTGTCTGTGTGTCTGTGTGTGAGTTTGTCTATATGAGTTTGTGTGTTATTACCTGCCCCGTTTCCGTCTACCACACACACGCGCGCGCGTGCGCGCGCGCGCACGCACGCACACACACACACACACACACACACCATATATGTGCGCTCGCATACAGGAGAAGAGACAAAGACACGCAGGCAAAAAAATAAAGAAAGAAAAAACACAGACAGACAGAAAGAAAGAGGAAAAAGAAAGAAGAAAAAGAAAAAAAAAGAAAGAAGAAAAGAGAAGAGAAGGGAAAAAGAAGAAGGAGAGAGAAGAAGAAAAGAGAACGAAAGAAGGGGGAAAGAGACAGACAGCAGAAAAAAAGACAAACAGAAGAAAGGAGACCCGAAGGAAAAACAGAAGGAAAAGAAGAAGAAAGAGAAGAACAAGATAAAAAAGAATGGGTAAAAAAAAACCTGTAAAAAACAAACAAAAAAAAAACACCTAAACAAACCCCAAAACACAACACAAACAAAACAACAACAACAAAAAACCCAAACAAAAAAAATCCTTTAAAAAAATTGAATTTACAGTATTTTAGGAAGGGGTAAAGCAAAATTGCTTGATATCCTTTCCAAAGCTTCCAAAAGGGGAGAAAACACGAAAAAAAGGCCCCCCCCCCGCCCCCCCCCTTTTTCCCCCCCCCCAAAAATTTTTTCTTTTTTTTTAAAATTCCTTTTAAACCACCCCCTAACCCCCTCAATTTTCCCATTCCATCCCCTCCCCCCAAAAAACCCCCCAAAACTTGGGGCCCCCGATTTTTTTTTTTTCTTCCTGATTTAAAAAAATTTTCTTTTCTTTTCCCCCCCCTAAAACCCTTTTCCACCCCTTTTTTTTCCCCACCCTTCAACCCTTTTTAAATTTTCCCTTCCTTTTACCCCCCCCCCCCTTTTTTTTTTTTAAAAACCCCCCCCCCCCTCCCTTTTTTTTTCCCCTTTTTTTTTTTTTTTTCCCCCTTTTTTTTTTTTTTTTTTTTTTCCCGCTTCCTTCTATTTTTCTCCCCTTTTCTCTCTCTATCTCTCTCTCTCTCTCTCTCCCCTCTCTTCCCTTCTATCTTTATCTTTCTCCCTTTTTTCTCTCTTCTCTCCTCTCTTCTCTCTCTCTCTCTCTCTTTCTCTCTCTTCCCCCTTTTTCCCCTTCCCCCTCTCTTTCCTCTTCTTCTCTCTACTTCTTTTCTCCTCTCTCTCCCCACCTCTCTCTTCTTTTCTTCTCTAAACTTTTTCTTCTCTCTCCCCTCTCTCTCCCTCCTCCTCCTCTCCTCTTCCTTCTCTCTCTCTCTCTTTCTCCCCTTCTTTTTTTTCTCTCTTTCTTCAGACAGCAGCAAGTGACAAGCTCACTTCGCACTTCAATGTTTTCTCCACCCTCCCCCCTCTCTTTTCCCTTTTCTTCTCTTCTCTCCGCTCTTCTCTCTCTTTCTCTCTCTCTCCCATCCTCTCTCCTCCTCCCCCTCCTCTCTTCTCTTTTCTTTTCTCTCTTTCTTCTCTCTTCTCTCTTCTCTTTTTCTCCCTCTCCCCTCTCTCTCTCTTTCTCTCTCTATCTCTCTCCTCCCTTCTCTCTCTCTTCTCTCTCTCTCTCTCTCCTCTCTCTCTCTCTCTCTCTCTCTTCTCTTCTCTTCTCTCTTCTCTTCTCTCTCTCTCTCTCTCTCTCTCTCTCTCTTATCTTCTCTTCTCTTCTCTTTTCTCTTCTCTCAGACAGACAGCAAGTGGCATGCTCACTTCGTCGACTACAATGTGTCAGTGTGTGTGTGCGCACGGAACGTTGGTTCTGCCATGAGTTAATGATGAAGAAAAACAAATCCTAAAAGCGGAACATGTGGACTGATACACTGGGCGAAAAAACTATTGTGCTCTCTCTCTCTCTCTCTCTCTCTCTCTCTCTCCCCCTCTCTCTCTCTCTCTCTCTCTCTCTCTTTTTAAGAAAACGAACATACGCACGAATGCATGAACGCATTACGCGAAGGTAATGCTCCAAAGCACAAAAATCCCGTAGGAGTAAACACACACACACATACACACGCGCGCGCGCGCGCGTGCGCGGACACTCTCTCTCACTCTCTGTCTCTTTGTCTGTCTGTCTGTCTCTCTGTCTGATCTCTCTCTCTCTTTGTGTGTGTGTGGGGGGGGGGGATGGTGGGGGTGCGTATATTTTATGTGTGGGTGGTGGATGGGTGTGTGTGTGTGTGGGGGGGGATGGGTGTGTGTTATGTGTGTGTATGCTTGCGTGTGTGTGTGGGGTGTGTGTTGTGTGTGTGTGTGTGTGTGTGTGTGTGTGTGTGTGTGGGTGTGGGTGGGTGTGGGGGTGTGATGTCCTTGCATAAAAAAGGCCTCTAGCTTATCCGATCACCCTCAATAAAATATTCCAGTTCCAGTTCTGTATCTTTTCTCTCTTAAACACGCATACACTTTCACACACATACACACACACACACACACACACACCACACACAAACACACACACACACACAACATACACACACAGCACACAAAACACACACACTCCACACACACACAATAATTTGTTATTAACAATCAAAACCAAAGACAAAGAACGCAAAAATGTGTACATAGATTAAGTGACATAATCACAGTTGATAAATATCAAGCAGATATCATCACATATGTGTATGAGTGTTTTGAAAAAAGAGAAAAAGAGAAGTAGAATGCAACATGTTTTTAGTGTACATCACTTTTAGCCAAAATAGATGATAACTATAACTGATGTTGTTTTTTTGTTGTGTCAAATAAGGCTGCATGACTTAAATGGTAATAAAATATTCTGAATCTGAATCTGAATCTGAATCACACACACTCACAGACAAACACAACACACACACACAACACACACATCACACACATAATCCACACACACACACACACACAAACACACACAATCACACACACACACAATCACATACACACACAACACACGCAAACACACACACACAAACAAACATACACACCACATACACAAACACACACACAAACACAATCACAAACACCCACAACAACCCCCCCACACACAACACCACACAAACACACACCCACACAACACACACACAACAACTGCACCTCCACCCCCCCCCCCCCCCCCACCCACCCACACACACACACACACACACCACATACACACACAGGCACGGTTTTTCCCTCACTCCCAACACATTTTACTCAGAATATGAGACACAAAGTTCACAGATCAGTATCTTGGTAACACGCTGAGTAACCAGCCTGTCTGCATTCCTACTGTCTCTTCCTCGGGTCAATATTGATACAACACATACAAGGGAAGAAAAAAAAGTTACAACACCGCCTATACTCACACGAATCTCAAGAGGATTCAGGAAAAAATACTATGCACTGTGAGAGCCAGTGTAGACACATACACAAAAATGGACAACTTACCGACAGATATGTCCAGAATAAGAGAAGAGACGAGAAGAGAGGTGAAGAGAGGTGAAGAGGAGAGGAGAAGAGAAGAGAGGTGAGGAGAGAAGAGAAGGGAAGAGAAGAGGGGAGAAGAGAAGAGAAGAGAGAGAGAGAGAGAGAGAGAGAGAGAGAGAGAGAGAGAGAGAGAGAGAGGAGAGAGAAGAGAGAGAGAGAGAGAGAGAGAGAGAGAGAAAAGAGAAGAGAGAGAGAAGAGAGAGAAGAGGAGAGAGAGAGAGAGGGGAAGAGAGAGAAGGAGAGAGAGAGAGAGAGAGAGAGAGAGAGAGAGAGAGAGAGAGAGAGAGAGAGAGAGAGAGAGAGAGAGAGAGAGGAGAGAGAAAGAGAGAGAGAGAGAGGAGAGAGAGGAGAGAGAGAGGAGAGGAGAGGAAGGAGGGAGAGGAGAGGAGAGGAGAGAAAGAGGAAGAAGAGAAAGAGAAAGGAGAGGAGAGAGGAGAGAGGAGAGGAGAGGAGAGAAGATGAGACAAGGAGAGGAGAGAAGAGGAGCAGGAGAAGGAGAGAAGAGAGAAAGAGAGAGTAGAGGAGAGGAAGAGGGACAGGAGATGAAGAAGGGAAGAGAGAGAGAGAAGAGAGACAAGGAGAGAGAGAGAAGAGAGC
The DNA here is from genome assembly GCA_028751875.1 of Rapana venosa. Taxonomy (NCBI): domain Eukaryota; kingdom Metazoa; phylum Mollusca; class Gastropoda; order Neogastropoda; family Muricidae; genus Rapana; species Rapana venosa. The sequence goes on along the minus strand of CM054153.1, from coordinate 32,155,686 downwards.
AAGAGAGAGAGAGAGAGAGAGAGAGAGAGAGAGAGTGAGAGAGGAGAGAGAGAGAGAGAGAGAGAGAGAAGAGAGAGCAGAAGCAGATAGCAAGACAAGACAGACAGACAGAAGACAGCACAGAAACATGAGAGATAGATTGTTGTGTGTGTGTGTGTTGTGTGTGTGTGTGTGTGTGTGTGTGTGTGTAGTGTGTGTGTGTGTGTTGTGTGGGTGTTGTGTTGTGTGTGTGTGATGACGCGCGTGTGTGTGTGATTATCTGAGTTGTATCTGTGTGTATATTTCTGTGCGCATCTGTGTGTATATGTATGTATG
>CM054153.1:32140371-32145371 GCA_028751875.1 Rapana venosa | reverse complement strand
ACCACAAAAACAACAACAAACAGAAAGGGAAAAACCCAACATAAAAATTTAAACGGAAAAAAAAAATAATATATCGGGGGGAAAGAAAAATGGTGACGGCATAAAAAAGAGTTCTCGATTTTTTTAATGTCAAGAAAACGGGTGCAGTGCAATATTAAAAAAACAACGATATACGCTATTTCCAACCCCCTTAATACTCAAGTGCAAGATCAGGTTTCACTCCTTTCATGGATTTTTTTAAGAAGTCAAAATATAAAGTCCCCGCCCCCGCTTTGCCTGATTTGACACTGTAGGGAGGAGGAAGAAAAAGAAGAAAAAGAAGAAGAAAAGAAAAAGAAGAAGAAGAAGAAGAAAAAAAAGAAGAAGAAAAAGAAGAAAAAGAAGAAGAAAAAAAGAAGAAGAAGAAGAAGAAGAAGAAGAAAAGAAGAAGAAGAAGAAAAGGGGAGGAGGAGGGGGAGGAGGAAGGGAGGGGGAAGAAGAAGAAGAAGAAGAAGAAGAAAAAAGAAAAAAAGAAGAAGAAGAAAAAAAAAACAACAACAACAACAACAAAAAAAAAATACGTTTACCAACAACAACAAAAACAACAAGAATACGATGAGATATATGAGAAGATGATGATATAAATTGGACTTATATAGCGCAAAATTCTTCAAGACAAATCAAGGCGCTCTTGCTTCCAACTCTTTTTTATACAGTCAGCACCAAACAAATTTTTCTATCAAGTCAAATGTACACGCACGAAAACACGCACGCCCCTAATATTACTCAATGAAAGAGTTAAATGAAGACAACACGCACCCCGCAACACACGCCGCGCGCTCTTTGCGCGGGCCCAAAACACCCTGACAGGGTGAAAAAATTTTCCCCGACCACGGAAGGCAGGGGAAAAAGCTAAAATTGAAGCAAGAGGAAAATTTTGGGTTTTTGGGTCCCTACAAGATGGGTTTCCGTTTTATCTGCAAAGCTTAAGCGTAACTGTTCTGTATCATCCAATTTTGGGTATCTTGAAAGCATGGGCCCTATTTGTCAAGGGAGCAGGAGTTTTTAGAGTGTCCCCCGCTTAGAATCTGAAGTCATCTGCAAAAAAATATGGTTGATCTGATGCGGTTAATTTTATTGACAGTGGAGCAGTGTAAGGGGGAAAAGAAAACGGCCCAGAACAGATCCCTGCGGAATCCCCCATTCCCCGTCTGGAGGTTCTGACTAAAATTTTTACAGTGACAGTTGGAACGGTCGGTAAAGGGATGAACTAAACCATGTAAGGGCTGTACCAAACGTTTTTTTTAAGAGGGGGAGAAGAATGAGGGAAAAAAGTGTCAAAGGGTGCAGTTAAAACGAGTAGATGGAAGGGGTATTTTTCCCTGAGTCGAAGCAATAGAACCTGTTTAAAGTGTGTGCTAGGGTGGTTTCAGTGCTGTGGTTGACGCGATAGGCGACGAAACCAGGGAAGGAGACGTGGAGAGAAGGGGGGTTTTCGAGTTTTTTCAGAAATACTTTTTCAAAAGGGCTTTAGAGAGAAAAGGGAGGAAAACAGGTCTATTTTCTCAGAATTTAGGTCAAGGGCATCTTTTTTAGTAGAGGGGTAACAAGCATTTTGAGACGAAGTAAATGTCCAGAAAAAAAAGAGATAATTCACTATTTTCGGATAGTGGGTAAAGTTTTGGGAGGCAAAGTGCGAAAAGAGAAGCAGGGAGGGGGCAAGACACATTATTTTATGGCAAATTTTTTCATTGATGATATGATGGGAAAAAGGAGAAGAACAACAAGAACAAGGAAATAGGAAAAGGGAAGATGCAAAAACAACAAAAAGAGGGCAAAAACAAAAAAAGAAGAAAACGATGAAGAAGAAAAAAAGAAAAGAAAAAAAGAAAAAAGAAGAAAAAAAAAGAAGAAAAGAAGAAGAAGAAGAAGAAGAAGAAGAAGAAGAGAAGAAGAAAAAGAAAAAGAAGAAAGAAAGAAAAGAACAAGAACAAAAAAAACAAAACAAGAAGAACAAAAAAAAGAAGAACAAGAAGAACAAGAACAAGAACAAGAAAAAGAACAACAAGAACAAGAAGAAGGAGAAGAAGAAGAATGCACTGGGTGCGTACTTCATGGAACTGTCATGGGAAAGTGCACTTCTTTTCATCCAACTTCTTGTTTGTTTGGGACCTCTGAAGAGTTTATTTTTGCAAGGCGTCTCTCCTGTTTGCCCAGAGACTGACTTTGCTTGCCAAATACCTCGAGTTCATTCCGGATATTTGGGAGAATGAAAGAAAACGGGACAGGGGAGATCAAATAAACAAAAGAAAAAGGCGAACGAGAAAAAAAAAGAAATCAGAGAGGAAGCAGAAAGAATGAAAGAAAAGAAGTAAGAAAGAAGGAAAGGAAGAAAGAAAGAAAGAAAGAAAGACAGACAGACAACAGACAGACAGACAGACAGGCAGAAATAAAGAAAGAAATACAGACAGAAATACAGACAGAAAGAAAGAAAGAAAGAAAGAAAGAAAGAAAAAAAGAAAGAAGGAAGAAAGAAAGGAAGAAAGAAAGAAAGAAAGAATAGAAAGAAAAAAGAAAGAAAGAAAGAAAGAAAGAAAGAAAGAAAGAAAAGAAAAAGACAGACAGAAAGAAAGCAAGACAGAAAAAGAAAGAAAGAAGGAAAAAAAAACCCAGATAAATACAAAAGGGAAGAAACAATCAAATAAGCAAAGAAAAAACACACAGAAAAATCACAAATCAGTCTTTCAAAAAACCAAGAAGAAAGGATGAAAGAAAGACAGCTTTAATTTATAAAAAAAAAATATATATATATATCTTAGCCAAGCTAAAAGCTGACGTGTGTGTGTGTGTTTGTGGTGTGTGTGTGTGTGTGTGTGTGTGTGTGTGTGTGTGTTGTGTGTGTGTGTGTGTGTGTGTGTGTGTGTGTGTGTGTGTGTTTGTGTGTTGTGTGTGTGTGTTTGTTCAAAAAATATATCGAGCTATCACAGCACGAAGAAGAAGAAGAAGAAGAAGAAGAAAAGAAGAAGAAAGAAGAAGAAGAAGAAGAAGAAGGAAGAACAAGAAGAAAAGAAGAACAAGAATAAGAACAAGAACAACAACAACAACAACAACAACAACAACAACGACAAGAAGAAGAAGAAGAAGAAGAAGAAGAAGAAGAAGAAGAAGAAGAAGAAGAGATGATGATGATGATGATGATGATGACGACGACGACGATGACGGAAGGAGCTCGACGGAAGCATGTGTAATGTGTTTGTGTGCATGCGTGCGTGTTTGCGTACATGCGTGCGTGCGTGCATGTGTGTGTGGGCATACGCGAGCGCCCGCGAGTGCGTGCGTGCGTGTGCCTGTGTGTGTGTGTGTGTGTGTGTGAGCGTGCGCGCGCGAGTGTACGTGTGTGTGTATGTGTGTGTTTAACAAAATGTTATTTTTATCACGTGTGTTCAAACTTATGTCGTCCATATACTAATAGTTGCTTAAATATGTTTTTAATCACTGTAAAACATGTTTCCTTTAAAAGTGTTCTGCGTGAATGAATGCGCGCGCGCGCGCGCGCGTGTGTGTGTGTGTGTGTGTGTGTGTGTGTGTGTGTGTGTGTCTGTGAGCGTGAGTGTAAGCGTGTGTTTAAGAAGTGTTTTATCACGTGCATTCATTTCTATATATGTCTGTATTCTGTTACTTTCTTAGGTATGGTTTTAATCACTGCAAAACAAATGTCCTTTAAACAGAGGACAATAAAAGAATTGAATTGAATTGATGATGACGACGATGACGATGACGATGATGATGATGATGATGATGACGCCGACGCCGACGACCGATGATAAACTAGACAAGGCAGTAAATGGAGTAGATGCAAAACAGATAACACACTGCCATAGATATTCAGACAGGCAGACAGATATACAAACATACAGACGAACAGATATACAGACTGATATACAGACTGATATACAGACAGACAGACAGAGATATGCACAGAGATAGACAGACGCAGAGAGACTGAGAGAGGAATCGGATGGATAGGCAGGAAAAATAACCGAAAGATAGACATGTGGATAGAATGGCACAGAGAGGGATGGACAGAGAGACAGACAGAGACACACAGAGCGAGAGAGCGAGAGAGCGAAAGAGAGAGAGAGAGAGAGAGAGAGAGAGAGAGAGAGAGAGAGAGAGAGAGAGAGAGAGAAGAGAGAGAGAGAGAGAGAGAACAGACAAAGAGTCTCTATCTCTGTCTCTGTCTGTCTCTCTGTCCGTCTCTCTGTATGTCTCTCTCTCTCTGTCTCTCTCTGTCTCTCTGTCTCTCTCTGTCTCTCTCTGTCTCTCTCTCTCTCTCTATCTCTCTCTCTCTCCCCTCTCTCTCTCGTTAACACTTTAAGGTCAATGAGTACGAGACCACATCTGCAACGGTCATCTTCATCAATAATTTATAAGACCTCCTACGTCTGCTCCAAACTGTACAAGCCTGTCACTTTTAACATACCTCTGAAACTTAGCCGCAATTCCAGACTGAAAAAGAAACGAGACTATTTTTTCAACCCTCGGGATGTCACAGTCCGGAAGACCAGACGTCACCAAACCCGAAGGTCGGAAAATTTCTAGACAGCTCTCGACAAAAGTCCCCCCCCCCCCCCCCCACTCCTTCACTTAGTTTTCGTCGATGTTTTGAAGTCTTGAAGTCTAGATCATCTTCTAGACACTAGTCTTCTCCATCAAAGGGTTTTGACAACGCTGGCATCTGAGGTGTCATAGATGTTTTAAAGGTTAGACACGGGAGTAAACAGGGCCAAAATCATGTGAGTTTTTTTTTAGAACAAAAAAATTGCTAGATGCAAACATAGAGATTTTCTTGCATGAATTTTCAAGTAAGTAGGTAGTAAAACATGTCTGAAAGAACCGATTTCTTGTACCTGTTATAGATTTTTATTTTTAAAAAGGCTTAGGAGTTTCAAAAATTTAGTTTTAGCAACCATTTTGGATTGTTCCCATGCCAATAGTGCATAAAAATGAGTAACTTGTGT
>CM054153.1:32112871-32132871 GCA_028751875.1 Rapana venosa | reverse complement strand
TCTTCCTTTGCTTGGCAAACACTGATTGTCATCTGTCTTTGTTCGAAATGCAGAAAATATCGCAGGCTGGATAGGAGTGACCATTCTTGTTCTGCCTTGTGTTTCTGTGTCTTCATAGTGAAAAGGCAGGCAATGATTAAACCGGGCAGGGGCAGATAGAACACTGAAAGGGAGGGAGGGAGGGAGGGAAGGAAAGAGAGGGGGAAAGGGAGGGAAGGAAAGAGAGGGAGAAAGAGAGAGAAGGAAAAAGGGAGAAGGAGGGAGTGAGAGAGAGAGAGAGAGAGAGAGAGAGAGAGAGAGAGAGAGAGAGAGAGAGAGAGAGAGAGAGAGAGCACAAATAGAACAAAGGGACTGAGGGAGAGAGACAGGAGGGAGGGAGAGACAAAGAGAAAGACAGAGCCACAGAGAGACAGACACACAAACAGACAGGGAGAAACAAAGAGTCGGAGAAAGATAGATAGATAGACAGACAGACAAGGAGACAGACAGAGACAGAGAAACAGACATACAGGCATACAAACCGACAGACAGTGACAAAAATAAAGAGACGCAGAGGGGCACACACAGACAGAAATAGAGTGAGCGACAGAGAGACAGCCAGAGAGAGAGAGAGAGAGAGAGAGAGAGAGAGAGAGAGAGAGAGAGAGAAGAGAGAGAGAGAGAGAGTGTGTGTGTGTGTGTTTGTGTGTGGTTGTTGTGTGTGCGCGCGCGTGCGCGTGAGTGTGTGTATGCGTGTGTCTATGCGCGTCTATGTGTGTGTCTGTGTATAAAACTACAAAGAAACGATTTTTTGGGGGTTAAAAGCACGAAACATCACAAACTTCCAGATTAGTTAAGGATGCCAAAAGTTAAGAGACAAATTTGCGAGCTATCATCCGTCAATTTGATTGATCATAGTGCTTGGCTTTTATCTCTAATTGTTCAATTCCTTGATGGATCAACTCTAAATCCGTCTCAAAGCTGTTCTATGTTTCAAACAGATCCTTTCAGCTAAATGTGTGCTCAATTTGGTTTGAAAATGTGTGTGTATGTGTGTGTGTGTTTGTGTGTGTGTGTGTTTGTGTGTGTGTGTTAGTGCATGTGTATGCATGCATGTATGTATGTATGGGTGTGTATGTGTGTGTATGTATGTAATGTATGCATGCATGTATGTATGTATGTGTGTGTGCTTGTGTGTGAGAGAGTGTGTGTGTGTGTTATGTGTGTGTGTGTGTGTGTGTGTGTGTGTGTGTGTGTGTGTGTGTGTTGTGTGTGTGTGTGTGTGTGTGTGTGTGTGTGTGTGAGTGTCTGTGCGTCTGCGTATGTCTGTGCGCACGCCTGCGTGCGTGCGTGTGTCTATGTATGTCTGTACGTGTGTTTTTTTCGTATCTGTGTGTCTGTCTGTGACCGTGTATAAAAGTAGAAATAAACGAATACACACAAAAAAGAAAAATCCAAAACATCACACACTTCCAGGTTAGTTAGGAATTCCAAAAGTTAAGAGACAAATTTCCGAGCTATCACTCATCCGTTTCATTGATCAAAGTGCTTGGCTTTTATCTCTAATTGTTCAATTCATTGATGATCAACGCTAAATCCGTTTGAAGGCTGTTCTACGTTTCAAAAAGATTGATTTAAGCTAAGTGTGTGTGTTCAATTTGTTTAGAAAGTATGTCCTTTTTTCTCTTGGCCCTGTGTGTGTGTATGTTGTGTGTGTGAGTGTGTGTGTGTGTGTGTGTGTGTGTGTGTGTTGTGTGTGTTGTGTGTGTGTGTGTGTGTGTGTGTGTAAGTTCAATTTTACGTCTGTTCATTTAATGATATTAGACGATGTGTGTGTGTGTGTGTGTGTGTGTGTGTTTTGTGTGTGTGTGTGTGTGTGTGTGTGTTGTGTGTGTTGTGTGTGAACTAACAAGTACTATGCATGTTTGTTACTGTTAAGGTTCATTGGTGTGTGTGTGGTGTGTGTGTGTGTGTGTGTGTGTGTGTGTGTGTGTATTGTGTGTGTGTTTCGTGTGTGTGTTCTGTGTGTGCGCGCGCGCACGCTGTGTATGTGTGTGTTTCTGTTTGTGCGTTCCCGTGCACGTCAGTGTGCGTGTGTAAACTAAACAAGTCTATTTCTATGATATAAAAGACTATAAAACTTTTCGAGACTTCTTCAGAATGCCAAGAATAGAGTGATGAATTCAAGGAGGGTTTTTTGTTTGTTCATTTATTCGATAAATCATAATCATTTTCCCATCGCTATTAATTCTAATTATTCACTTGATTGATGGATCAGCTCCTTATCTACTGAAAGCTGTTCCATGTTCTAAACAAATTGCTCTCCACCCTCCCCCCTCCACCTTAAATCTGAGCTCTATTGCAATGAAACGTGCAAGTTTCTTTCGCTCGCTTATGCACGCGCCTTTGCATCACTTAGAGGGGTAGGGGTGGGGGAAAGATAGACAGAGAGAGGAGACAGAGAATGACAGTGGAAGAGACAGATATGCAGAATGATAATAGGGTGTGTGTGTGTGTGTGTGTGTGTGTGTGTGTGTGTGTGTGTGTGTGTGTGTGTGTGTGTGTACGTGCATAATGTGTTCATTATATATATATATATATATATATATATATATATATATATATATATATATATATATAAAGATGTGTGTGTGTGTATGTGTGTGTGCGTGTGTGGTGTGTGTGTATGTGTGTGTGCGTGTGTGTGTGTGTGTATGTGTGTGTGTGTGTTGTTGTTGTTGTCGTCGTCTTCAATTTAACGTATGTTCACTCTAAGTGTGTGTGTGTGAGAGAGAGAGAGAGAGAGAGAGAGAAGAGAGAGAGAGAGAGAGAGAGAGAGGAGAGAGAGAGAGAGAGAGGAGAGAGAGAGAGAGAGAGAAGAGAGAAGAGAGAGAGAGAGAGAGAGAGAGAGAGCGGTCATGAGTTCGTATGCGTATGTCTGATAGAGTAAGAAGAGGAGGAGGGGAATGTGAAGAAAAAGAAGTAGAAGAAGATAACTACAAAACAACCATTTTTTTCTTATCTGTTACGAAAAAAATCATGTAAAAATATTAACAATTTCAATACAGTAGCACTGACAGACAACTATTCTCCCAGAGAAAAAAGTAGCCACATAAAACCAATAAACACCTGACATCAACCCGAAGAAAAAGAAACACACAACTGTCACACATACACAAAATATACCGCAAACCAGTTATTAAAGACCTAGCAACAAGCAGAAAGAGATAAGAAGGCACTTCTTCACAAGCAGTCTGAGTGGGACCAGATTATGGCTAATATCTTTTTTTCTGATTTCCTTTCTGGCACTGTGATCAGAGTATGGCTAATAACTTTTTTCGGATTACGTTTCTGGCACTGTGATCAGAGTATGGCTAATATCTTTCAGATTTCGGTTCTGGCACTGTGATCAGAGTATGGCCAATATCTATCAGATTTCGGTTCTGGCACTGTGATCAGAGTATGGCCAATATCTATCAGATTTCGGTTCTGGCACTGTGATCAGAGTATGGCCAATATCTATCAGATTTCGGTTCTGGCACTGTGATCAGAGTATGGCCAATATCTATCAGATTTCGGTTCTGGCACTGTGATCAGAGTATGGCCAATATCTATCAGATTTCGGTTCTGGCACTGTGATCAGAGTATGGCTAATAATATCTTTCAGATTTCGGTTCAGGCACTGTGATCAGAGTATGGTTAATATCTTTCTGATTTCGTTTCTGGCACTATCCCCACGTTGAAGGAGAACTGTGTCTAGACTCGAGAGACATCGAAGCATCCTTCACCTCGGCACTGTTTCTTTTCGGCACCGCCGGGCTAAATCTATACCGATTCCTCGGAATACACGATTTTGACGTAGACCTATAGATAGATCTAGACATGGCTGTGAACTTCTGCATATGCGCCTACACACAAACAACAGCCCCAGGCTCTGCGCATATAGATCTATACGTCTCGGAGACTAAAAACTCTCACTTGCTAGTCAAACCTACGGCCAAAACAAGTACTTAGATCTAGATCTGCAATATTAGCGCTTTGAGGAGCAGAAGCAAGATAGGCCTAATTATATCCTAAGGACGCTTCACGGGAAATGTTTAAGATGAGGGTGTTTGAGATATATGTGATTAACAAGCCAGCCAGAGACTAATAAAGGTGGAAACAAATGTACACGTAAGCACTGCATGCTTGTAATAGTCAAGCACGTACCTAAAAAAAAAAAAAAAGAAACATTCACAGGCCTTGTACAAGCTCACATAAACACTTAGACAAGAGACAAGACAGACACAAAAAGGCACCTAAAGGTTTGTACTTTTATAATTCTGGAGAAGACATAACAATCGTGCGTGACACAAGTCCAGATCTATTCCGTCAACTGCACTTTCCCTAAACTCAGTGGAAACCAGCACCAAACAATTGAGAGACATGCCTGACACCGTCATCAAGAATAAGAATCCACAAGTGTTCACGTTTAGACTTAGTCTAAACCTGCGTAGGCCTACGTGCCTTCTTTTTTTAAATTTTAAATTTTAAACTTCTGACGTTATCGTGAAGTTTAAGCAGAGAACAAAAGTTTGGTTTCTTTCTTCTTTTTTTTCAGACAGCAAGCAAGTTTCAAGACTCGTTATATAACACTTAAGCAACTTTTACAATATCTCTGTTTCTGTCTTTGTCTATATGTGTGTCTGCCTGTCTGTCTATCTGTCTCTCTCTTGGCACACACACACACACACACACACACACACACACACATCCCTCTCTGTATTCTCTCTCTCTCTCTCTCTCTCTCTCTCTCTCTCTACTAGCTAGCTAGCTAGCTAGCTCCCCTCCCCTCCCCCCCTCTCTCTCAACTTCAAGGCAGCTCACACAATCACGCCTGTGTCTTATTTCGTACCCGATAGTTTCTCTTTCAAATACACGCTCTCCTATCACATTACGACAAAGTACGGTCATTTTTATTCTACCACAAGACCAATAATAACTTTTGCCATATTCAGACAAGAGAAAAGACGGGAAAGGCAGTCATGAAAGCCGCAACATATGTAACGCAATGCGAATATACACATCCTTATCAATATCCGATTTGACATTTAAATGCGAGAATGTTGCTTGAAAGCGAAGAAACGGCAGAAACTGACGATAAATCATTCGATAAATCATGTTGATATTGAGCTGAAGAGCTTGATATGTTACGGTGTATATCCTGAAGCGAGGAGACTCACGAAGTGAAAGCGTCAGTCTCTCTCTCTCTCTGTGTGTCTCTCTCTCTGTGTGTCTCTCTCTCCCTCTCTCTGTCTCTCTCTCTCCCCCCTCTCTCTCTCCCTATCTCTGTCTTCTCTCTCCCTCTCTCTCTCCCTCTCTCTCTCTCTCTCCCCTCTCTCCCCCTCTCTCTCTCTGTCTCTCTCTCTCCCCCTCTCTCTCACTCCCTCTCTCTCTCTCTCCCTCTCTCTCTCCCACTCTCTCTCTCTCCCTCTCTGTCTCTCTCTCTCCCTCTCTCTCTGTCTCTCTCTCTCTCTCTCTCTCTCTCTCTGTGTCTCTCTCCCTCTCTCTCTCTCTTTATTTCTCTCTCCCTCAGTGCAAGATACTGGGATCCATTCCTATAGCCACCCACCCACCCACACACACACACACACACAGGGTGTGATCAAGGATCGAGAAAAATGCCGGCTCAAAATAGAATAGATCGATGGGTGTTCCTCTAGGGGACACACGCTGATCCTTATGTGTTTGCTTTCGACGATTTGTTTTCTTTTCTTCAAAATTTCTTAATGATTTCTATTTCGTTTGATCCTTGTAAAGGTTGGGAGGCGGAGGAGTGTAGGGGTGGGTGGTGGAGTGGGGTGCGGTGGTGGTGGTGGTGGGAGGGGGGGGGGTTAGTTAATATGGTGATAGATGTGGTGGGGGATTGTTCTTCTCTTTGACTGACTGTGTAGTTTTACGTGCAGCTGGAAAGGTTTCGGGGGGGGGGGGGGGGGGGGGGGGGGGGGCTCTGATTTAGTCTTTGATATTATCGAATAATATGTCCATTTTGAGTAATATATAAGTATTAACTGGGTCATTAACATACATAAGCAAATGTACATAACTGTGCACTTATGCATATGCGCACGTAGGCATGCACACATTCATACCCCCCCCCTCCCCCCGCGCACGCGCACAAACACGCGCGCGCGCTCACACGCACACGCACACACACACACAAAACACACGCAGAAAAAGAGCGGGGGAGGAGAGAGGTACCGGCGAGAGAGAGAGAGAGAGAGAGAGAGAGAGAGAGAGAGAGAGAGAGAGAGAGAGAGAGAGAGAGAGAGAGAGAGACAGACAGACAGACAGACAGACAGACAGACAGACAGATAGACAGTCAGAGACATATACAGATAGACGACTTCCAGCAGTTATTAATCACGTATCCTTATCCTTGTTTAATGTGTGTGCTTTTACCTTAATACCCTATGATATATTCATATTTGTCTGTATACCAAAGGCTAGACAGAGTACTGGCTTAAACTAACGGATCGTAAGTAAGAAATTTATAACACATTGTCCACGGCTTATATACAAGTGACTGCTTAATGACTTTTGACTACCATTAGTATAAAAGAACAAGAAAAGGATATTGAGTTTTATACACTATTTTTGTTCACTTGCCCCTTGTGGAACCGGATAAATGTTGCGAAGGGCTTACCGTGCATTTTGAAGTCAGAGAGTTTATGTGCGTGGGTTTTATCATTATATTTATTTTTTTTATTTACTACATTTGTCTAAACACGGATCCGATTTATAGATTAATCAGAACGAAATATTATGAATTTGCCTAAAAGGATTTCCGTGTGGTTTGTCATAAGTCCAGAACTCGATTAAAATGGTAAGAATAATATTTTTCGGTTTTATTTTGTAACACCGGTTTCTTGAATTAGTGCTGCTTGCTTAAATAAGACCTTTGATTATTTCTGAAAACTACTGACATAGCACAGTTTAACGAAACTATTGTTCAGGCCATCTACTTTTGTTATTTGTATTTGCAGATCTATACCACTTTTGATTTTATTATAATGTATAATGGTGATTTCCTTCAGAGTTGCATTACATCTCTCTCTCCCTCTCTCTCTCTGTCTCTCTCTCTCTGAATACGTATATATATATATATATATATATATATATATATATATATATATATATATATATATATATCGTTTCATATTTTCTTTCTCTTCCTCCTCTCTTCTCTCTCTCTCTCTCTCTCTCTCTCTCTCTCTCTCTCTCTCTTATATGTATGTATGTATGTATGTATGTATGTATATATATATATATAAATATATATATATATATATATATATATATATATATATATATATATAAATCGTTTCATATTTTCTTTCTCTCTCACCTTCTCTCTCTTTCTCTCCCCTCTCTCTCTCTCACACACACACATACACCCACACACACGCACGCACGCACAATCAACACACACACACACATAATTCACACACCGAATAATAACACATACACACACACATACTGTAACAACCTATCCCACAAGACACAAGTGTCCCCTCAAGTCACACAAAACCCCGATTTCATCAGAGTGGGACTAGGACTACCATCTTCTTAATGCCATTTTCAGGCACCATCTCCGCGGAAAGGAGAAAAGTCTAGACTGGGGAAGCACCAAAGCATCCTTCATCTCGCACAACCTTTTTGCACACACCGCCAGGCTAGATCCATACTATATGTATGCATCTAGACGAACGCCATGATCTTTAAAAGCGTAGCTTTGATCTTACACATGTATACCTACCTACACAAGAAGAGGATTGAAGCCTTGGCTGGTTTGTATGCGAGTTGATCTGGACTATAATAGAATATCTCCGCCTTTAGTTATCAGTGTATTGTGAATGGTTTTTTTTCTTCTTTTTTTCATATCCATATTTAGCGCTCTCATTGTATAATGAAGTTGTGTTGTATTTTCACACGCCCGCATGTGAAAGTTGTGGTTTTGTTAATTTTCGTGTACCCCTTTGGGGGAGGTTGGGGTTCTTGAAATAAAATATTGTTATCTTGAGTCTCAACTTAAAGTCTGATAACGAATAGATCTGTAAGGTTTCTTTCTACAAGAAAGTTACGTTGTATTTGATATGGCCCCAGTCTTTCCTTTAAAAAAACAACAACAAAAACCCACATGCTTTTGTATAGATCTATATATCTACCTATACCCACAAAGAGAGAGCGAGAGAGAGAGAGAGAGAGAGAGAGAGAGAGAAGAGAGAGAGAGAGAGAGAGAGAGAGAGAAACGTGAGACAGACAGAGAGAGAGACAGAGAGAGACAGAGACAAAGAAAAAGAGAGAGAGGCAGAGATGGACAGCCAAGACCTAGGTGAGAGTGTGTATCTTCTTTCTGTATTTCATGAACGAAAAAGTAAACGAAAAAAAAGAAAAAAATTAAAACAAACCCTCCTCTACTCTGACTACAACTTTTGATCTCAATGTTGCCAACTGGCGTAATAGACATTCCTGGTATCACATCCTCATGAAAGACGGATCAGCGCTTAAGCTGTCGCTAAGTCTGCCTACAACGTCACTTCTTTTTGACGTCAGTCAAGTCATAGTCTCGGCTGGGAACAACAGTTTTACCAACCAGATAGTGTGCGATGTTGGTGGATAACTCTCATACAACTTTTACTCCTCTCTCTCTCTCTCTCTCTCTCTCTCTCTCTCTCAATTTGGTTTTATAAGTCGTGGGAGTGTTGCGTATATCTCACTTGTTGCTGATGATTCATACTGTGTATACCTATGCATGTTTTGTACCTAGGATATGAAAACAAAATATGACACTGCTTAAAGAAAAATGCCTGGTCATCTTTTCACAAGACCAATACACCATAATAACCAGTGGTATCGGAATGTGATGGCTGATTTTTGTTTCGTTCATTGGTGAAAAAGACAGATACAAGATTCAACATTTCATTTCAAGAAAACTCCACAAGGGGCAGAGGTACATGAAAATTGAACAAAACCACAACTTTCAGATACCGACTGCTACAGATGTGATTCCCGAGTGCTCAGCAGATCTCGATGGTAAAAGAAGTTTTATTTTTCTGGAAGGAGAGTTCTCGATAGTCTGTTTAGAAACGCTCTTACAAACCATTGGAATCCATCCCAGCTGCCACCCACGTTGTCTGTCCAAGGGTCAATGATAACATCACTAAAAATAGAACAGATTGGTTGGTGTTCCTAAGGGAGACGCACTGATCCCCTACCTGTTTGCTTTAGAAACCCGAGAAATGCTCTGGTGGTCGGTCTGTTCTCTGTTGGCGCTGGAAGCTTGGAGAAGGCTGGCTGAATGCATGAGAGAGAGAGAGAGAGAGAGAGAGAGAGAGAGAAGAGAGAGAGAGAGAGAGAGAGAGAGATGGAAGAGAGAGAGTGAGATGGAGAGAGGGTGGGAGAGAGAGAGAGAGTGTGGGGAGAGAGAGATGGAGAGAGGGTGGAGAGAGAGAGAGAGTGGAGAGAGAGGGTGGAGAGAGAGAGACATACAGAGAGAGAGAGAGAGACATACAGAGAGAGAGACAACAGAGAGATGGAGAGAGAGAGAGATGGAGAGAGGGTGGGGAGGGAGAGAGAGAGATGAAGAGAGAGAGTGGAGAGAGAGAGAGAGTGGAGAGAGAGAGGAGAGAGAGACATACAGAGAGAGAGAGACATACGAAAAGAAGAGGAAGGTATGCGCAATTAATTTTTTTTATTTATTTAATTCTTTTATACGAGGTTAAGGGAAATGCTTTCATGTCTTTTTTTAAACATCCAGTCTCGTGTGTATGCGGTTTGAAAATTTTGTCATCTTTTTCCACCTGGCACACACGCCTACTCTTTCAAAAGGGGAAACAGGATTTAACGTGACGCAAGATGTTCTGCATGCGTTCGAAACACGGGGCCTCGGTTTATAGTTTCATCCGAAGGACTTTGACTTTCAGTTCGATTTTTTGTTGTCAACTGTGGAAGGGGAAAGGGCCCAGGTTTGAAATCGAATAAAGAGAATACGTCGCTATTACTACCGCGCGCGCGCGCCGCCGCTGTTGTGTGTTGTGTGTGTGTGTGTGTGTGTTTTGGTGTGTGTGTGTTGTGTGTGGCGCCCCTCCCTTGCGGAAACACACACACTTTTATATTACATACACCAATATCAAGTCCTACCCCTCTTAACGATTTTGCGTATCCCAATCCAGCACCTAATTTTAACAAAGGAAATAAAAAAACTCACCTCCTAAAACAAAAAAAAAAAGAACAAATCAACATCTTCGACAGCTACCGGGGCGTGCATCCTTTTTCCCTTTTAGCACATTTAATAGTAATAATAATAAAAATATAATAATGAAATATATGGAATTTACAAGCATAAGCTTCAACAAAACAGAATATCAAACTGACCACCACTTTTTACTATCCGTATATAATAAACCACTTTCATCGCTCAAGCCAAAACTGTGTGTGTGGGGGTGTGGTTGTGTGTGTGTGTGGGACATTTTAACCCAGCAAAACGAATTAAATTTCAAGTGCATTGAAATCCCCATGTGTCGTAATTAAAGGAAGCGAAAAGCTTCCGCTTTAAAGTAAACCATTTTGGACGAGTAGCTCTCGTCATTTTGCTGATTACCTCTTGATTAGGTGACGTCTGTTTGTGGGTGTCTTTTTTTTTTTAGGGGGTGGGGGGGTGCTGATGAGGGAATCCATTTCAAAATTATCAATGGTCACCCAAGACCACATTTTCACATTTAACCCCCTCACTTCAACCCCTGTTTGTTTGTGGACGGGATAGCCTAGGGGTTTGAACATTGCGCTCGCAATTTACGACCTTTCGATACCCGTTCAAGGGGGATTTTTTTCCCCCTGGAGTTAACATCATAATCAGACTCCACTCTTCCCCAAAGCCTCGGATGAGACTATAAACCGGGGAGGGTCCCTGTGCCAACGAAACGCAGAACATTGCGCTCACGTTAATCCGTTCCGCTTTTTTTGTAAGAGTAGCCATTTTGGTCAGGTCAGAGAATCCCTGCTACTGGTTAACCATGTAACCCAGTACCACTGCAACATGGGGGAGTAAACCCCAACCAAAAAATCCGACTGAGAGGGATGGCTCCGCCAGGTTGATTTGCCCAAGACACACTATGACAAAGACGCCAAATCTCCATCCCGGGATGGGTCGTCGCCCGGTTACAAAGGACCGCCCTTTTTTGCTCATACAGGACAATGTCGAAAGTATCTACGATGTAAAACGCAGCAAAAATTCGTGCCAGACACAACACCATCATTGGCAATGGAATGTAACAAAACACAAAGCTGGCAAAGTGGAAGAACTGACACATAGATGTCCAGATATCACGGGCACATCCTTGGTCTCTGCGAATCAGTGGGAAAAACATGGGAGAAACAACGACCCGGGAAGACCCAAATTATACTACATGGAAAACAGGATAAACATAACAAAACGCGTGGGGTTTCTCGTTCACAAAGACACCGTGAACACCGTCATGACTGTCAGCCTGTGTCCAGCAGACTTATTACCACCGCCTGAGAGCAACCCCCTTTAACATAACTATAGTACGAAGGCATACGCCCCTACATCAGACTGCACAGATGAAGCCGTAGAAGAATTTTATGATCACTACAAGAGGTTTGAATCAAACACCCAAGAAAGACATCCTCGTTGTGCAAGCGACGGGAACGCCAAGGTGGGAGAAGATGCAGGAAAGACTGGAGGGCGTTTGTGGCCACATTGTAATAACCAATCAAATGAAAGAGGCTTGAGACTCCGGGAGTTTGCCAGTAAAAACCACCTCCACTAGTGAATACACTTGGCCCACACAAGAAATCCAGAAATGGACATGGCATAGCCCAAAGGGAGAACACCACAACCAAATAGATTACATCATGGTGAAAAGCCCGGTTCAGTCTAGCGTTAACATCGCACAGACACAAGTTTTCCAGGAGCAGACATAGGGAGTGATAAAGATCTTGTGATGATGACTTTCCGACTACGTCTAAAGAAAATCCACAAGCGTGAACAACATCGGGATCAAATTTGAACCGAGAAGCTAAAGGGACCCAGAGGTATTAAGAATTTTTCAAGAAAGGGATAGGTGGAAAGTTTGCAGCACTCACGTGATAGACTCAGACATAGATACACTGACGAATAGTTTCAATACAGCAGTGACTGAAACAGCAAACGAGCTTCTTGGCAAACGCCGACCAGTCAAAAAACCCATGGGTCACACCTAACATCCTACAACTATGCGACAAGCGTAGAGAGTTGAAGAAAAAGAAAAATGAAACAAAAGAAAGAGCAAACAATATAGGGCAGTCAACAAAAGAAACAGGAAGTCCATGACGGGGGCAAAAAGAAAATGGATCGGTGAACATGCCAAACATTGAAGAGAACATCAAGAAAAGCAAAAGCAAGAAAGCAATAGCTGGTAAAGACCTGACTAGCACGAAACAGAGAAAAGGTTTAACAATCCAAGACAAAATGGGAAGTGTCTCACTGACGACCAGGATATTCTGAACAAATGGACAGAATACTGCTCCGACCCGTATAACTATAGAACCGCAGAGATCCAGAAGTCCCTTAATGTACCCGAAAGCAAAGACACAGACAGTCACCCTATCCTCCGAGAAAAGTGGAAACAGCATCAGATCGCTGAAAAAGGGGAAGTCAGCAGGGGCTGACAACATTCCAGCTGAGTTGGTCCAAGCTGGAGGGGAAGCCATGATCACGCCCTACTAAGAATCTGCAACAAGATCTGGCAGACAGGAAAAATGGCCAAAACCATGGGCGCAGTCGCTCATCATCACCCTCCCCAAGAAAGGAAAACTACAACAATGCCATAATTACCGCACAATCAGCCTCATATGTCACCCAAGCAAGGTCATGCCCGCAGATAATATTGAATAGACTGAAGCCACCCAAACAGAGACCATCATTGCTGAGGAACAAGCAGGTTTCAGAGCAGGGCGCAGCACAACAGAACAGATATTCAACCTCAGAATACTATGTGACGGTACCTTCAACATCAACAAGACCTATACCACGTATTTATCGATTTTAAGAAGGGATTTGACAGGGTGTGGCATGCACTTTGTGGGCAACCCCTGAAATTTTACAGCATCAATGCAAACCTGATCAGAGTCATCAAACAGCTGTACAGCGAGGCCACCATGCATGTACTAACAACAACAACATTGGAGAATGGTTTCGAACAACATTGGAGTAAGGCAGGGCTGTCTACTCTCACCCACCCTTTTCAACATCTTCCTTGAAGAATCATGGCTGATGCACTGGAACATCATGAAGGATCAATCCCGCATTGGTGGGAGAACGATCACAAAAAACCCCCGCTTCGCAATGACATTGATGGAATAGCAGGGTCAAAAAAGAGCTTGCCACCTAACAGAACACTTGGATAAGGCCTCCAAAACATTTCGGCATGGAAATCATGCAAGAAGACCAAACTGATGACTAATAACACCAACGGCATTAGCACTGATATCAGGGTTAATGACCAAAGCTAGAAACAGTTCAAAGCTTCAAGTACCTGGGAGCCATTGTATCCGACCAGGGGTCCAAGCCAAAGTAGTATGCAGGACTGCACAACAATAACAGCTTTGTCAAAACTAAAAAACCATCTGGAGAGATAAGAATACTCACTTATCTCCAAGACAGACTAATGCCTCCCTTGTCATATCCATATTTCTGTAGCCTGTGAATCATGGACCCTGACTGCATTTGGAGAGGAGAGTACAGGCAGTGGAGATGAGATCTTTCGGAGACTCCTTGGCATCTCCTACAAAGACCACATAAGCAACGAAAAACGGCATAACAGAATCCAGCAAACCCTTGGACCCATGAGAACCTTCTAACGATCGGAAAAAGCGTAAACTTAAGTGGTATGGGCATGTCACAAGATCCCAAGGAAATTTCAAAGACAGTTTTGCAAGGCACTGTTCAAGGAGGAAGAAGAAGAGGCAGACCAAGGAAGAGCTGGAGGAAAAACAACATGAATGGACCAGGCCTAGAACTCAAAAAAACCCGAGAAAGGCAGAACAGAAAAGAAGAATGGAGGGGAAATGGTTGCTGATCTTTGAGGTGGCCCCCACGGTCGTCAGACTACGGGACAGATAGATAGATAGATAGGCCACTGTGTGCCGGTGGGAACAGATGACAGTATTTACAAAACCGCATACACACGGGGACTGGATGTAAAAAAAAGCACATGAGTGCTTCGTCCATTATCATCGATATAAAAGATTAAGATAGAATAAATAGAATTAATGAGCTCGATTTTGGTCTGTTCTCCTCTTTTCTCTGTGTTCACTTACCGAGTGGGGTGTATAGTGCCAGGTCTTCTCCTGTGCTTGTAACTCTGCAGGAGGTCTGCCCGCTGGCCTCAAGCCCACACATTCCAGCTTCCAGAAGCTTAAACTTTATTGTACATGCACACACACTCACATACATGCATGCTCGCGCGCGCACACACTCACACCTACCCACCCACCCACACACCTCTACGTTACTATGCCACGTATATACACCACTTTTTTTGTTCTGGCTTAACCCCCCTACCCCCCCCCCCCCCCACACATACACACACACAACTTAAAACCTCTTCCACTTTTTGAAAGAGAAGGCCAATGTGTGCCTTTTGGGAACAGATGACAAAATTGACAAAATCTTGATACACACGGGGAATGGATGTAAAGAAAAAAAAAGCACACGAGCGCTTATTTCATTATCCTTAGTATATAAAAAAAGAATGAAGGAATAGACAGAATGAATGATCATGAAGCAAAGTGGGTATCTTTTGTGTTTCTGTGATCTACCGAACAATGACATGGATTACGGAATCCTTCAACGTGCATACTTGATCTTCTGCATGCGTATGCAATCGAATGGAATTAAGGCACTGGCAGGTCTAAACTTCAAGCTAAATGGGAAAATCGTTAACAATCCCCACCCTTTTCTTTCACGGGGACAAACTGCCGTTTTAAAAACCCACAAAGACTTGGACCTTTGGGGGTTAAAGGGTCAAACGGTTTTAAAAACCCACTCGTTTTTGGGGTTTTTTGGGGTTTGGATTTTGTTTTTTTGGTGGCCATTTTTTGGTTTTTTGTTGTGTGTGGGGGTGTGTTTGGGTTTTTTTTGTGAGTGAAGTAGGATTTACGGTTGTGTGGTGTGTGTAGTTAGTTGGCTTTAGTGTTTTGTGTCTTTTGGGGTCGGGGGTGGGTTTTAAAGGGCGCTCGATTTGAAATTCCCCAAGTTATAGCGCTATGTTTGGGTTTAACAAAATTAAATTTTTTTCCCATTTTTTAAAAAAAAAAGGGGAAACGATGTTTTTGACAAAAAAAAAAAATCTATAAATCTGTTCAAACTGCAACTGAAAAAATTTAAAAGGCACACAAAAACCCACCCCAAAACCCCAGATTTAACTGTTACAATTTTCCCCTTTACGTTAGCAAAAAATTTTGTGTGTGTGTGTGCCCCGGCGCGCGCGTGGGGCGGGGCTTTTATACGTGTTCTGAAATACCTTCCATTCCAATTGAAGGCAAAAATTTGTAAAAAAAAAAGAAAAAAAAAAAAGAGTCTTTTTACGTCACAGAAAGAAAGTTTGCCAGCTCTTGTGTCCAACCCTTTTGGAGTAAACAACGCATACGAAATGTCTAAAATAATTGAATTTTCAAACGCGTAACAAAAATTTCCTCATTTCTGAAAATTTGCAAGTCTGTCCCCCGATATCTCGCTTTGGGCCCCTTTTGCATAGAACATAAACCAAAAGAGCGTCTCGAAGGAAACAAAACCCCGAGCAACACACCCCCTTCCCCCGGTTTTGGGTTTCTGCCTGAAATTTTTTTCCTTAATTTAACGGGGTCTTTCATTTGTTTTCGCGGTTTTCCCCGTGGCTACACAATGTACCCCAAAAAAAAAATGTTTGGGTTTATATCGCCTTTGGGGGGGGGGGGGGGGGGGGGGGGGGGGGGGGGGGGGGGGGGGGGGGGGGGGGGGGGGGGGAAAGAAAATTTTTTCGAGGTTTTTTTTCCCAAATTTTTATATGGGTTTTCTTTCTTACATTTCCTTTTTTTAAAAAACCCCCCCCCCCCCCCTTTTCCCCATAACAAAGCAACGTGAAAATAAAGGTTTTAGGGAAAAAAATAGGGGTTTTTTTTGTTTTTTTGTTTTAAAAATGATTTTGTTTTTCCCCGTTTTTTTAAATTAAAATGAATTTATTTTAAAAGTGGTTTTTTGGTGTGGTTTTGGTTTAAAAGTCGGGGGGATAAATTTGGCTGCTTTTTTGTTTTGTTTTGGGGTTTTTTTTTCAGGGTTAAAATTTTTTTGGGGGGGGGAAAAAAAAACTTTTATTCATTTAAAACAGAATTGAAAAAAATAGTTTTTTTTTCATTGCTAGGGAAAACTGGTCATAATTGAAAAAAATGGAGTGTTGGGGGCAAAGGGAAAAACTTTGAAAAATATATTATGGGGTGTGGGGTGTGTGTGTGGTGTGTAGATATATGTCTCAAGCCTGTTTTCTAGGGCCCTTTAAACTATGAATGTAGTTGGGGCCATTCTTTATTTTAAACAGAAAGTAACTTCTTGACATGGTTGGGAAACAGATGAAAACTTAATCAATCCAAAAAAAGCCTTTAAAAGCAATTTACCCTTTTTTGTTTTTGTTGTAAGAAATGGAAATTTTCAGGGCCAGTTATACATAGATAACAATGGGTTTCTTTTTTATTTTTTTAACTTTTGTAGAAACTCTTGAGAAACTATCGAAATTTTTTTCCCCCGAAATTTTGTTACTATCAAGAACAAATTTCTTTCGTTTCAAAAACAAAAAAAAAGGGGCCCGCTCCCTTTTTTTTGAATTGAAAACTACGGTTTAAAATGAAAAAGCTTTTGATATTTTAAAAAAAGAAACAAAGGGAAAAAACTAAAACCTGTTGAAATCTGTAGAAATTTTTTCTAGATTTTCTGTCCCAGGGCTATAAAATTCTTTTAAAAAATTTTCCACAAGGGAAAAAAAACCGTTGCAGCTGGGTTTTACTTCAACCATGTAGAGGAAAAGACGTCTTTTTTCTCTATTTTAATTTATTAAAGATTTTTTATATTTATAATGGAAATAAAAAACCATGTGTTTTTTGGGGTTTTTACATCCCTTTCGAGTCTATGCCCGGGTTTTTTAAATTTGACTGCATAATATCTAATTTAGACTTTGGGTTTAAAAAAAAACAAGCATGAGGGAAAACTGTCCCCGTCCTAATGGGAAGATGAACCGCAGTCCTGCCGCAAAATTACAAGTACAGGAGAAGACCAGGCACTAACTTACGCACCTCAGTCTATAAGGGAACACACGCACGTACGCACGCGAGCCCACGCGCGCGCGCGCACACACACACTCACTCACTCCACACAGAGAGAGAGAGAGAGAGAGAGAGGAGAAGAGAGAGAGAGAGAATTTTTATTCCCAAGAGTTACTGATGAGTAGTGAAATAATTTTGAGAGAGAGAGAGAGAGAGAGAGAGAGAGAGAGAGAGAGAGAGAGAGAGAGAGAGAGAGAGAGAGAGAATATTTATTCCCAATGGTTACACATAAGTATTGACATACATTTGAGAGAGAGATTGATTGGTTGATTGATTGATAATCTTTATTCCCAAGGGTTACAAATAAGTATTAACATATGTTTGAGAGAGACCCCCCCCCCCCCCCCCCCACACCACACACACACAGTCATCATAGAAATGTGCCATGAGAAACTCTATTCCAAGGGATGCATTTTTCTCAAGCACAAGAAACAAGAAAACATTTAAGTCGTGTGAAATAACCAGAACAATGAGAGTTACATAGATTCTTTCAGAACTGATTAACAACGTACACACGACACTGAATCATGAACCGAAAAAAAAAAGAGATTAAAGACGGCTGTATGACGTAAGCAGGTGTAAAAAAAACCAAACACATATACTGCTTCCGATCAATTGCAAACGTTTGTCGCAAAGAGAATATCTCGTTGACTAGAATAGGAAACTGTGTAGGTTACATCAAAGCCTATAAAGCCAAAAAAGAGAATGAAACAATATTCTTGAACATTCCATCCCACCCCCCCCCCCCCCCCCCTCAACTATAAAGCATTAGAATCGCAACTGATAGCAGTTTGACATTTTTCTAACAACCTACAGTAAACTTCCATTTCTCCCACTTCTATACTCATCTAAACATCGTACAGCCATTATAAAACTTAGCAGCAAACCTTCATTCAAAAGATAAACAAGAAAATGTTGACTTCTAATTAGTATCCTTTTACCTCGTTGTATCATGAAGTTTTGTAATATTGCTCGACAACAGGCAACTTTCATGGAAGCAACTTTTGTTTTTATTATCCGGCATTTTCTGTTGTATGAGGACATAAACTTCTTTTCTTCGTCAAACGCTGGAACAGCAAGCACTGTTATTTGTCACATGAGCATACACAAAAAAAGCGTTGCGCTGCCGTTAAGCTCCTGACAAATCAGGCCCGGCGCATCCGACTTTGGTATGGGAGAGAGCGGCTATTTTATCATTCTTTCTAGGCAAAAAAAAAAAAAAAGGCAGGAGGACGGACCAAGAAGGCAGAAAATAAGACAAGAAGGAGGTGTGACCAGAAGAAAAGGAGCAAGGCAGAAACAACGAGAGGGATAGAAAAGAACGAATTCGTAGCACAGATTTTCCAGAAAGGGTGGGGATGCTATTTATACTGACAGTACGTTCTCAAGAGTAGGACTCCACTTTAGATTTGAAATTTAGATCTACAATAACTACAAAGTTGCTACCTATGCCATTGCTTGATCGCCAAGACGGGCCTATTGCTGAGCTGTGGTTTGCAGCCTGAGCTGCTGAAATATTCAATACAGAGCCCTAATGACCCTAACGGGAGTGCGTGTGTGTGTGGGTGTGGTGCGCCGCGCGTGCACGCATGTATGTATGTGTGTGCGCGCGTGCGTGTGTGTGTGGGGAGAGAGGGAGAGACAGAAGAGAGAGGCCAGATACAAGACGAAAACAAGGAAGGAAAGCGACGGGATCCCAGACAGACAGAGACAGAAACAAAGAAAGAGAACAAGAGAAGGGGAAAGACAGAGGACAGAGTCAGCAAACGAGTCAGACATAATTAGACAGACAGACAGACAGACAGACAGACAGAGAGACAGACAGACAGACAGACAGACTAGAAAGACAAGAGAGAAAGGGAAAGCCAGAGACAGACAGAGAGGTCATGCACATTGTAGTCATAACTATTTGATGACGGTGGTTGTTGAATCTCTAACGTCATCTGCTTTGCAACAAAGTTTTACAGCAGAAGAAGGGCAGAATCAATATTGTGAACAATTAGGCATAATAATTATGTTGCTGTGTAAAACACATCTCTTGTACCAGAGAGAGAGAGAGAGAGAGTGAGAGTCGCGCGACTGAATCAGAGTTTCTTCTTTAATTTATGGTGGGTTTTTTCCCCCCACGTGAAGTGATATCAGACAATAAATGTCACTTTGATGTGAAAAGACGTTAAATCACTCTCGTGTGTGTGTGTGTGTGTCTGTGTCTGTGTGAAGGATGGAGGATTAGATTCTGAGACATAGATTCTGGGGTCTGGTAATACTCTGGTAATAGAAAAAAACCACTTCAGCAATACCATTCTTTTTGGTGGTTTCTTTTGTTTTGTTCTGTTTCCTTTTTTTGTGTTTTTTGTTTTTTTTTTCTTTTGTTTTACTGCGGGTGCCTCCAAATTTCCTTCTACGTCTATCTCTCTCTCCTTTTATCCTCTCTCTCTCTCTCTCTCTCTCTCCACTCATCTCTCTCTCTCTCTCATCTCTCTCTCTCCATTCTCAACTCTCTCTCCGTATCTTTTCTCTCTCTCCTCTCCTCTCTCTTTTAACTTCTACTCTCTCTCTCTCTCTCGTCTTCTCATCTCTCTCTTCTCTTTTTTCTCTCCTCTCTCTCATTCTCTCTCTCCGTATCA
>CM054153.1:32105371-32107871 GCA_028751875.1 Rapana venosa | reverse complement strand
TAAGCAACTCCCCCCCCCCCCCCCCCCCTCCCCTCACTCTCTATATCCTTTGCTTTTGCCGCTGTCTGTATGTCCGTCTGCCTGTCTGTCTCTTTGTCTCTTTCTGTCTCTCTCTGTAATGTGGTTTCTGAGTCGGTGGTTGTGTGTGTTGTGGTTTTTTTTTTTTTTTTTTTTTAAATACTTGTTTGTCTGTGTTTGGGTTTTGTTTGTTTGCCTTTTCTTTCCTCTCCATTGTCTCCCTTGTATGACATTCATCGTCATTTGTATCTAGTTCTCATTTATAGTGTTTGATTATAATAATCAATTTTTGAATTTTTTATTTTGGTGTCTTTAAAACTGTTGATAATGATTGTTTGCGGTTTTTTTGGGGATTGGGGGGGGGGGGGGGGGGGGGGGGGGGGGGGGGGGGGGGGGTGTTTTTGGTTTTTGTTTGTTTGGGTTTTGTTTTGATTTTTGGGGGTTTTTGATTGTTTGTTGGTGGTGTTTTGGTGTGGTTTTTTTTTGGTTTTTTTTTTTTTGAGCAAAGGGGTAAAAAAAAGCCCTGAGCTTATTCCATTTACCCCTCAATAAAAAGTTCGAGTTCGAGTTCGAGTTCGAGTTCTTTTCTCTCTCTGATGCTTATAAATTTTGTCAACAACTCAAACCCTTTTTTTTTTCCAAGAAAAAACCTAAAACAATTTTCTCTTTAAAACATACACTTTCAATAAGCTGTCATTATGCGGTTTTGTAAAAACCTGTCATCTGTTTTCCCACCCCCGGGACCAATGGCCTACTCTTACGAAAAGGTGTGTGTGTTGTGTGTGTGTGTGTGTGTGTGTGTGTGTGTTGTGTGGTGCGTGCGCGCGCGCGCGTGCACTTGCGTTTGCACTTGCGCTTGTGTGTACGCTGGCGTGCGTACATGGACCACCGATGACCCAAAACAATGTTCGTTGTTGTTGAGTTCATGTCAGCCATCACAAATGTAAAGGCTAATTTCACTCTTTCTTAAAAATTCACCCCCCCCCCCCCCCCTCATCCACCCTCCACCACCACCACCACTCCATTTTTGCAACTCTCAAAAGAATTCACAACAAACAAAACATTCAAAACATACGTTCTTCAATAACGCACGAGAAGATGGTTAAGAAATCTCTGCTATTGTATTCACTCCGACCTTACAAAAAGTGGATGTAATAACACCACCACCAACCCCCTCCCCCAAAAAAAACAACAACAAAACAACAACTAACAAAAACCCTACCTGTAATGATGTTGTTTTTTTTAGCGGCAATAAATTCCTTAATCTTTTTGTTGTTTATTTCGCTGGCTAACCCCTTTTCTTCAACTTCCTATAAATTCTGGCAGGTCAATCAGACATGGGTTTCTCTTTATTTTCATTAATCCATTTATTTTTGGAAGCTGTAAAAAAGAAAAGATATCGTGAATTTTTTTTCTAATCAACTTGTGAACAGAGAGAAAACAAAACCACGGATATGTGCTGTTTCGGTAACTGTCGTTTCAAAAGGAAGTACAACAAGGTTTTGGGTTGTTTATTTTTGTCTGTCCTTTTATATTCTGGAATTAGTTTCCGTCGTACGGATAAATCGGGAGATAGGCTGACATTGAACCCGTTTTTCTTAGATGCTACACGTATTACCAAGTATTTGGTGTGGATGATTATAGGTGTGGTTTTGTGTGTGTTGTGTTTTGTGTATGTGTGTGTGTGTGTGTGTGTGTGTGGGGTGTGTGTGGGCGTTTTGCTCTGTGTGTGTGTGTGTGTGTGTGTGTGGGGTGTGGGGTGTGTGTGTGTGTGTGATGAGCAATCTTCCCAAAGTCTATACAACCCCGGTGTGTGGTGTGTGTGTGGGGTTGTGTGTGGGGGTGTGTGTGCGCGCGTGTGTGGTGTGTGTGTGTGTGGGTGCATGTGCGTATCTGTGTGTATACTGTGTGTGTTATTTTGTGTGTGGTGCGTCTGTACGCGCGCGCGCGCGCGTGTGTGCGTGCGTGCGCTGTGTGTGTGTGATGATACGTAATTTCAAGTATTCGGCGTGAACGATTATAGGCATGTGTGTGTGCGCGCGTGCGTGCGTGCGTGCGTGCGTGTGTGTGTGTGTGTCATGATAAACAATCTTACATCACCTGTACACACGTAAAAGCAATCTTGCATTTCAATACCCATTGTATTACACACCTCACTGTAAAAATTCCATGCATGAGAAAATCACCGACAATGTTCATTCAATATCACGCAAAGGAAATTAAAGCTGTCTACTCGTGTATACACTGACCCTACAAAAAACGGATATAATAATAATAATAATAATAATATATCCAAAAGGAAACTTAGAGGTGATTCTGATGTTTAAAAAAAATTAGACCCTTCATCCTCTCCCCGACTGTTATTTTATTAGTGTTTTTTTCTGTCTTCTGAAATTTTTACCAGCTCGACTGAACCTGTTTGGTATTTTCATATTATCAGAAATAAAAAGGAATACAAATTGTACGTAAATAAAAATGAAAT
>CM054153.1:32081518-32099018 GCA_028751875.1 Rapana venosa | reverse complement strand
TTTATTCTTCTTTTTAATGACTGATTTTTCTAAAATCTAATGTCAAAATACCCATATCTCAACTAACCTTATTGATTTTGATGTTTCTGCTCATTCTGATTTATTCACAAATTTAATCTAGATTTCGATGATTTGTTGCTTTCTTCAACTCTCCCTAAAATAGAATTTTAAAAAAAACGGACAAAAATAACAATTCCATCGCTAATAATTAATCTGAAATATCACAAACATAAAACGATGACGTCAAGGTAGCCAAGTGTGGTGTGTGTGTGTGGGGTGTGTGTGTTGGTGTGTGTGTGTGTGTGTGTTTGTGTCTGTGTGTGTATGTATGTATGTATGTGTCTGTGTCTGTGTATGTGTGTGTGTTTGTGTGTGTATGTGTGTCTATGTGTGTGTGTTGTGCGTGTGTATGTGTGTGTATGTGTTACTATGTATGTGTATATGTGTGTCTCTGTGTGTTTGTGTGTGTATATGTTCTGTTGTGTGTGTATATGTGTTCTGTGTGTGTGTGTATGTATATGTATGTGTCTGTAAGTGTCTGTGTGTATGTGTGTGTGTCTGTGTGTGCGCGCGCGCGCACGCGCTATCCCGTCCTACCGTTACAAAATACCCCTCCCTCCCCCCCCCCCCCCCCCCCCCCCTTCCGCCCAAATAATACCGCAAAGATGGAAACGGATGTGTGTGTGTGCGTGTTGGGGGTATGCTCCAAAATCCTGCAATATGTCGCTGTTCGCTTGGTGAACTTCGTCCATTGCTCAGTAACCCAATCAACTATCGAAACATGACTCAGCCTTCCGGCAAGCTGCCCTTAGCAGTGACACAGAACTGCTCTTTTACTAATTCAACTTGTAACGGTATTCTGTTCAAAAAGGCGATTTTCAGCTTCCAGGAAGGAGTTTCGAAATTGCTGGATAGTTTTTTTTTTAAAGTTTGTTAACAATGTCCTTGAATAGAAACAAAAGAAAATGGTAGAATTTGCGCGACTTTGTTTTTCGTTCTCTTTAAAGTTTGATATCGTTTTTGATTGTTATGATAAAAATCTGACTGCAATAAGAGGGAAGTGTCTTATTTGTTCCTCCAAATGAACGCAGTCTGAACCTTAAACAAATATGCTTGTTTTGAGATGGAGTAATGAAAACGTCTAAGTTCTGACATTCGTTAGAAACGTAGAAAAAGATACTTTTCCTGTGAAATGCAAATGCAAAAAATAATGATCATATTTTTTTTTTTAAATGGGGGTGAGGGGGGGGGGGGGGGGACAAAATGAATAAAAAGAAAAGTCTGTACACTGTTTGTTTGCGTAGTTGGATTTTTTGGTGGGGCTTTTTGCTTTTATTTTTGTTTTCTTTGTTTATTTTTTGTTTTGGTTGTTTGATATTGTGAGTGTGTGTGTGTGTGTGTGGGGGGGGGGGGGGGGGGGGCGTTTCTCTCTTTTTCCTAACACTCTATTCATCTTTTGTCTATGTGTCTCTCTGTTTTGTCCTTTTTAGACTGCATTTATTTTCGTCATCTACTCACTTCTTTTAGTCTGCATATTCTCTCTCTCTCTCTCTCTCTCTCTCTCTCTCTCTCTCTCTCTCTCTCTCTCTCTCTCTCTCTCTCTCTCTCTCTCTCTCTCTCTCTCTCTCTCTCTCTTCTATCTCTATTTTTTTTGCTAATATAAACCTTATGAAAAAAAAGAGATGTTCATTGAAAATTCTCTCTCTCTCTCTCTCTCATTCCTCTCTCTCCTCCTTCTCTCTCTCTTGTATACTTCTTCGCTTGTTCTCCATCTGATTCACTTTTGTAACTTTCTCCCTCTCCTACCCCCCCCCCCCTCCCTCACTCTCTCTCTCGCTCTCTATCTCTCTCTCTCTCTGTACTTTACCACTGAAATTATGTAACAATCAAAAACGAAAGTTTTTCTCTCTTATGCTCTTCTTCTTCTTCTTCTTCTTTTTCTTCTTCTTCTTCTTCTTCTTCTTCTTCTTCTTCTTCTTCTTCTTCTTCTTCTTCTTCTTCTTCTTCCCTTCCACACCTTTTCAACACAAGAT
This sequence comes from Rapana venosa, assembly GCA_028751875.1. Classification (NCBI taxonomy): domain Eukaryota; kingdom Metazoa; phylum Mollusca; class Gastropoda; order Neogastropoda; family Muricidae; genus Rapana; species Rapana venosa. Next base: position 32,096,985 of record CM054153.1, on the reverse strand, counting down.
TCCTTATCAAAAATTTCCATCTTCAACAAAATCCTCGCAAACTAGCAAACACAGAAAAAAAAGACAAATAAGAGCAACAAAGTAAACAAACACAAAACAAAAACACAAGACATAATAAACAAACCGGGCACACACAAAAAACAAAAAGACACGAAACATAACAAACAAACCGGGCCAACAAACCAACACACACACAAAGTAACAAACAAACATTAGCATGCCAATAACACGCAGAAAAAGCATCATTATTCTCCAATCACCGTCCTCTCTGTCTCTTTAAATCCCCCCAAAATAATGAAGTGAAAACACAATCCCTCTGTGTTTCCAAGAAACACGGCAAAGGCAAAGCATCAAATCCCAGACCCGAGAATTTGGCAAGGCAAATGCTGTTGAACGAACACTGCCCACCTTCCCATATCAATGCATTCATTAAGACCAAACTAAACTAAAAACAACCCATCACAAACAGAGAAACTGAGATTCCTTCTTGATTAACTTTCGAAATTGCTTTGAATTCCGTGGCCCTTTTGCTCTGGCTTCATCAAAGTTTCGGTTATAGCCTTCAAGCGTTCGTGGTTGGGGTATGGTTTGTGTCGACGCTTTGTGAATTATTTTTTTGAGATTTCGATGTGTGCTTATACTGGAGGAAACATAATGATTGTGGTCACTTCCTAATGACGGACGTCTTAGTCATTCTGATTTTACCATAAAGCAACAGCCGTCAACAGCCTAAATCTCATTTACCCTGCCAAAGCCTACAACCTATGTGTGTGTGTGTGTGTGTGTGTGTGTGTATGTGTGTGTGTGTGTGTGTGTGTGTGTGTGTGTGTGTGTGTGTGTGTGTGTGTGTGTGTAGGTGCGTACATTTGAATTTTGTTTAAGCTTTTGATAGTTATTGGTTGCATGACTCTGTAAGAATATGTTGAATGCGAGCGCTCTGATTTGTCTTTGCAAGATATATAGCGCTATACAAATTCCATTTATTATTATTATTATTATTATTATCATCATCATCATCATCATCATCATCATCATCACCATCATCATTATGATTATGATGATGATGATGATGATGATGATGATTATTATCATTATCATTATTAAAGCAAAGTCGTTAGTTTGCGGATAACAATGACATCTAGGGCGTAATGAATGAAAACGAACATAAAATGTACACCCTAAAGGGACTCAACAGAAATGCGGTGTATCTTCTAGTTAATGGCCTTAGGGTGATATGCTACTGGTGAATCCATGTAGGATTTAAACACTTATGGACACAGAACACAAACAAACAAAATCAAAACTAAAGCTCACTGTTCCAGCCATGGAATTGGCACAGGCAATGTGGACCTAGCCTTTATTTCACGAAAGAATAGACTCTAAAAAAATCATTCACTTCTAGAACGTAAAATATAGCTTTATCATTTATTTTTTAATTGGTTTAAGGGCAAATGGGGGCTTTCATGATATTGCTATTATCATTCTTTTCCTTTCATTTATAAATTACTTTTTTTCCCGTGACTTGTTTTCAGGGCAAAAAACTATGCTTCTGGTGGATTTATGACGCAGGACAATAAAGATTGAACTTCATCCGTGTTTGCTTTATAAACAGAACAGGACAAGCGGAAATGGCCAAAATCATTCCTTTTCGGGGGGTTAAAACGAAATGCAAACAAATCGATAACAATGACTGTCTGAGAGACTAAACAATAAAACACAACAACACCACTGACAAAAACAAATTGAAGAGAGATAGGACACTAGTTTTGAACAGGAACAACAACAATAACAACAACGACAATAACTTACAAAGCTGAAGTCCTTGTTTGGACCCGGGGAAAAAAATGTCAAAAGGCGTTTTTAACTATCTCTCTGCCTGTCTGTAGTTTCTCGTTCTCTCTCTCTCTCTCTCTCTCTCTCTCTTCTCTCTCTCTCTCTCTCTCTCTTCTCTCTCTCTCTCTCTCTCTCTCTCTCTCTCTCTCTCTCTCTCTCTCTCTCTCTCTCTTCTCTCTATCTCTCTCTCTCTCTCTCTCTCTCACTTTGTCTCTTCTTCTTATTCTTCTTCCTTTTCTTCTTGTTTTTGTTCTTGTTCTCCTCCTCCTCCTCTTCTTGTTCTTGTTTTTTCTTCTTCTTGTTCTTCTTGTTCTTCTTCTCTTCTTTTTCTTGTTCTTCTTCTTCTTCTTCTTCTTTTTCTTCTCCTCCTCTCTCCTCCTCTCTCCTCCTCCTCTTCTTCTTCTCTCCTCCTCCTCCTCCTCCTCCTTCTTCTTCTTCTTCTTCTTTTTCATCTCCTCCTCCTCCTTCTTCTTTCCTCCTCCTCCTCCTTTTTCTTTCTTCTCTTCTTCTTCTTCTTCTTCTTCTTTTCTTCTTCTTCTTCTTCTTCTTCTTCTACTCCCCTTCTTCTTCTTCTTCTCCTCCTCCTTCTCCTCCTCCTCCTCCTCTCCTCTCCACCTCCTCCTCCTCCATTGGTTTATAGTCTCATCAATGCTGATGATAACTCCATGGAAAAAAATCCCCTACGTCCTCTTTGTCAGATCGCGAGCAAAAACTCTAACTACTAACTAAACTTTACCCTCCGACGTGTGTGTGTTGTGTGTGTGTGTGTGTGTTGTGTGTGTGTGTGTGTGTGATGTGTGTGTGACGTGTGTGTGTGTTTGTGTGTACGTGTGCTTGTTGTGTGTGTGTGTGCTTTGTGTGTGGTGTGTTGTTGGTGTGTGTGTGTGTGTGTTGTGGTGTTGTGTGGTGTCGGTGTGTGGTATGTATGTGTGTGTGTATGTATGTGCGTGTGTGGTGTGTGTGTTTTTGTTTGCGTGTGTGTGTGTATGTGTGTGTGTGTGTGCGCGCGTGTGTGTGTGTGTGTGTTTATTTTTATTTATTTATTTTATTCTTTTATATCGAGGATAATGGAATAAGTACTTGTGCCCTATTTTACATCCAGTCCCCGTGGTTTTGCGGTTTTGTAAATTCTGTCATCCTGTTCCCACCGGCACACACTGGCCTACTTTTACGAAAAGCGGAACAGGATTTAACGTGTGCGCAAGATGTTCTGCGTGCGTTCGCACACCAGGCCTCGGTTTATAGTCTCAAGGACATGTGTGTGTGTGTGTGTGTGTGTGTGTGTGTGTGTGTGTGTGTGTGTTGTGTGTGTGTGTTTGTGCGTGTGGTGATATGGTGTGTGATGTGTGAGTTGTGTGTGTGTGAGAAAGAAGGAGAGAGGGAGAGAGATGTTATTTATTTATTTGTTCTTTTATAGGGAGGATAATGAAATAAGCACTCATATGCGTTTTTACAAAACCGCATACACACTGGGACTGGATCTAAAAAAAGCATGTGAGAGAGAGAGCGGGAGAGAGAGAGATAGAGAGAGGGAGGGAGGGAGAGAGAGTGAACGAGTGAGTGAGAGAAACAGACAGACAGACAGGTGGAGGCAGAAAGACAGAATTATGGAATATAGCTAGCTATACACGCACTGAAAAGCACATAAGACACACTTCTGTAGAACCCCATTAAAAGCAAAGTCTTTCTTTTTTTGTGAGAGATAAAAGGACGATATTGTTCAGATAATTGACAATGACTTTAAAATGATAAAGTTCTTTTCAAAATAATAATGTCTATGTTTGAAAACATCACATATTGGTTGATAATTCTTTTTTTCCCTCACATTCGTGCAAAACAATAATCAGACAATACTATACGATAAGCAAAATCTTGTATTAAATTTAAAAAAACAAAAAAACTAGACTCAATATAAAAAAGATTTTCCATTGTACGCCATAGATACAAGTACAAAATGCCCAAACATTATATCTAGGGGAAAAAAATCTTAACTGGAAACTCTTAGACATCATTTTATTTTTTTCTCCACTATCCCCAAATGTATTTTAACGACAACAGAACAAACAAGACTGGCAAAACAAGGATCCACACGGGTCTCTTTAAATCAAACATGTCGTGCTCAAAACCCGTTTAGGACAGCGAAATGGACTTAAGACAGGAAAAACGAGAAGAATAGAAAAAAGAACAACAAAGAAAACATATCATTAAAGGAAGAAGGAGAGAAGGAGAGAAAAAAAGAGACTGAAAAAACCTGAAGATTTGATAAAGAAAAAAATAGTAAGAAGACAGAGAGAGAGAAGAAAAAAATCAAAGAGAGAAAAGAACAACATAACGCAAGAACGCAAGACTATTCGATTACAGAAAGATAAACAGAAGTCAAAGAAAAGCAACAACAACATGCAAAAATAACAATTACAAGGAGAGGGGGAGAGAGAGAGACAGACAGACAGACAGACAGACAGACAGACAGCAGACAAGTCAAGTCAAATCAAGTCAAAAACACTTTAATCATCCCATGAAGGGTAATTACGATACTGACAGGCACATGGATACGTATAATTATCTCAGAAGACAAAGACGGACAGACATAGACATAGAGAGACAAACACTCTGTGTGTGTGCGTGCGTGCGTTCCTGTATGTATATGTGTGTGTGTGTGTGTGTGTGTGTGTGTGTGTTGTGTGTGTGTGTGTGTGTGTGTTTTGAGAGAGAGAGGAGGAGGAGGAGACTGACAGAGACAGAGAGAGACAGAGAGCTTTGGGCTCTGTTTTGCTTCCTTTCAAAGAAGATGATGTGGGGATGCTGATTGTTTTGTCTGAAGCCGGCTTCATTTCCTCGTGTGTGTTTTGAAAATAATCAGATATGCTCTCTCGTAAAAGCAAAAGCGCGAGAGGAAAAAAAGAATTCCCCTCCTCCCTCAAAAAAAAAAATAAAAGAAAACAATGAAGAATGAAAATAGAAAAGCAAATGGCCAACAGAAAAGAAAAAGCGAAGGAAAAGAGTTGAAAGGGATGGGGAGGAGGAAAAAATCCGCATTAACAACCTCGTTGAAATGAGACACCAAAACAAACAGAAAGATGAAAAAGGATAACGGACAGAGAATGAAGGGTGTAGAAATGTACTGTGGTAGTACTTAGCAGCAGCAGCAGCAGCAATAGAAGCAGCAGCAGCAGCAGCACCAGCAGCAGCAGCAACGGCAACAGTATCAACAACAGCAGCAACAGTACACAAGCATTATCAGTATCAGCAGCAGTAGAAGGAGCAGCATTACCAGCAGTGGCAGTTAGAGCAGACGCAGTGGTAGTAGACTTAGAAGTAGACTAGTAGTAGCAGTTGTAGTAGTAGTACTAGTAGTAGCAGTAGTAGTAGTAGTAGTAGTAGTAATAGTAGTAGTGGTAGTAGTAGTAGTAGTAGCAGCAGCAGCAGTAGTACTACTAGTAGTAGTAGTAGTTGTTGTTGTAGTAGAAGCAGTAGCAGCATCAACAACAGCTGTACAAGTAATAGTAGTATTAGTAATGGCAGTAGTAGTAATATAATCATAGTAGTGACAATCATGATGGTCGTGATGGTGGTAGTAGATGAAGTAGCAGCAGTAGTAGTAGTAGTTGTAATAATAATAAATGGAATGTATGTAGCACTATATCTTGCAAAGACAAATCAAAGCGCTTATAGTAGTAGTAGTAGTCACAGACAAAAAAGTAGAACACTTTTAGTAGCAGCAACAAGTAGCAGTAGTGTTAGCACACACAGAGAGACTAGTCGTTAACAGCACCAATCATTTTTTGTTCATCCAACACATTAACCGCGAACCATCCCCCCAAAATTTGCCAATATTAGCCATGAACGATGGAAGACAAAGCCAGAATTAATCACGTCATATACCTACTTTCTCTGCAAATATTCCCTGTCACCACACCATTCACACACACACACACAAAACTTCCATCAGACAGCACGCAATCTCCCATCATGCCCTGTCAACACACCCTGACTATTTCCGTATCCGCTAAGGGGAGAGAATTACATTTTCCTGCCGCCAGTTTTTCTCTCCCAGCCGCAACAAATCCGGTGATCTATCACAAATACTGAGTCTTTAACAACGTTAGTCACTCTGGCAAAAAGAAATTTGTCTCTGAGAAGAAGAAGAAGAAGAAGAAGGAACAGATAGAAAAAAGAAAAGAAAAAGGGAGTTTGAAAAGAGCAATGGTGACATAAAGAAACGAGAAAAAAGAAGTGGAAAAGTCCAAAAGAGTTGAGTAACGGAAAGCACATGGTTAAGAGTATGCAGAAGAAGAGCAATTTTTTTTTTACTAACAAGATGACAGATGGAGACAGACAGACAGACACAGACAGACAGAAACAGAGGCAGACATGTGCACACTGTCAGACGGACAAAGAGAGACAGGCAACATGAACAGGCAGAGAGGGAGAGAGAGGGAAGGAGATAGAAAGAGAGAGAGGGAGAGAGAGGAAGGAGAGCGAGAGACAGAGCAGAGCAGAAGACAAGAGAGAGGCAGAATCTAGGCTGACAGACACAAGAATAAGAGACCAAGTAAGTGAGCGAGCTATCAAGACAGTACTAGACACAATGGCAGAAGAAGGAAAGAGAAAGAGAGGGAGAGAAAAAGAGGAAAGAGAAAGACATACACACACAAACACTGCCTCCCCCCTTCCACACACACACAAACATCCCCCCACAACACCCGACACACACCACACACACACACACACAAACACACACACACACACACACACCCCACACACAAACACAACCACCCAACCCCCACACCCAACACACACAATATAATAGCAACCTTAACAATCCTTAAACAGATATTTCCACTTTTCAAAGATTTCATCCAAGCAGGTACGCACTTTCTTCACAAGAACTTATCACACAGGAGCAAACAAGCTCACCATCTTCCCCCCCCCCCCCCTCCTCCACCACCACCCTTCAGCCTTCCTTGCACTGTTTCCCTATCCTTCAAGGGAGACAATTACATTTTCCCTGTCCAACCATTACTTTTCTCCGAGCTAGGCTGAATGTTGTGATCTATGGCAACCAGCACTGCTAACACTGTTAGCCACCTTCTTCTCCCAACAGCGCTTGATCTGCACCGTAACTTGACTAGGATGGAAGAAAGGGAGGGAGAGAAGGAAGGAACGAAGAACAAAAAGCGGAGGGGGGGGGAAGAGGGAAAGGGAGAAAGAGGGAGAGGGAGGGGAGAGAGAGAGAGAGAGAGAGAGAGAGAAAGGAGAGAGAAAGAGGAGAGAGAGAGGAGGGAGAGGAGGAGGACAGACATATAGACAGATACAGATGAGGGTGAAGAAAGACAGACAGACAGAGAAAGAGAGAGAAAAAAAAGAGAGGAGAGAGAGAGAGAGAGAAGAAAAGAAGAAGAGAGAGAGAGAGAGAGAGAGAGAGAGGAGAGGAGAGAGAGAGAGAGAGAGTACGGACTGTTAGAGATAATGAGAGACAGAGCAGAGCAGAAGGAAAAAGAAAACAGATACAGGGGCAGAGAACTGAGAAACACAAGACAAAGGGACCAGGGCAAGTGAGCCTGCTATCAACACAGTGTGAGACTGGAGGCAGAACAGAAAGAGAGAAAGAGAGAAAGAGAGAGAGAGACAGAGAGAGAGAGACAGAGAGAGAGAAGAAGAAAAAGAGAAAGAGAGAGAGAGAAAGAGAGAGAGAAAGAGGGAAAAAGGAAAGAGAGAGACAGAAAGAGAGAGAGAGGAGAAAGAGAGAGAGAAGGAGAAAGAAAGAGAGAGAGAGAGACAGAAAGAGAGAGAGAGAAAGAGATAGAAAAAGAGAGAGAAAGAGATAGAAAAAGAGAGAGAAAGAGAGAGGGAAAGAAGAGAGAGAGAAAGATGAGAGAAAGAGAGAGAGAAAAGAGAGAGAAAGAGAGAGAGAGAAGATGAGAGAGAAAGAGAGAGAGAATGGGAGAGAACGTGATAGAGAAAGACACACACACACACACACACACACACACACACGTTTACACACACACACACACACACACACACACACACACACACCACACACACACATGTATGCGTACACAAAGAGTGCAATACAATTTGAAGCTCATGTTGCCATGGGATCCCTTACGTTTGTAAGTTATTGCTGCACGTGCGAGCTTCTCTCTTTGATTACTCTCGCCTGCTTCATACTCCCTTCAGCCACAGTTCCGTCAGTTAAAGATGGCCAGGTGTAAAATTTACGACTTTTTTTTGTTCTCTCTTTTCTTTAAACTGGAGATCCAAGAACATATTTATTAATCTGTTTAAAGCACGACTTTTTTGTTCTCTCTTTTCTTTAAACTGGAGTTCCAAGAACATATTTATTAATCTGTTTAAAGCTTTGGACTGGGGTTTTTTCCCCCAGGAGTTTCGTCTATGGATAGACAGATTTTGCAGTATTGATAACTTCACTGAGAAATTAGTGCTGTCAAATTTTTGCAAAGCAAAAACACCAGGTGTATGTTGTTGTTTTTTTAAAATCTGGGCTTGGTTTTGATGACAACATAGATTATCAAGAAGGAAGATATATAAAATAATTCAGTTGACACTGCACTATCCAAAAGCTTCAACATTTTTTGATGTAAGCTGAGTGCCAAAGCCTAAAGAGAAAAGATCGTTTATGCTTAAAGATATCATGTTCGGATTGTCTCCATCAATAACAAGCTCTGAGCAAAACAGCCTGTACTGAGAGAAAACAAAAGTCCTCCGAAGTCGGAGAACGGCTACCTGCCTATATGGTGAAGTACTTGAAAACAGCCCTAACACAACAACTGATTACACGGTGCGCTAAGTGAGACAGCGAGTACATATTTTTGGGTGATCCCTAGGATGTTAAGCTAGGGAACGCCCCACAAAACAAAACTGAAATTTGTGTGCGGTTGGTTTCTACACTAAATGGGCAAAAATAGATAAAATGTTGGTGTGGTTTTTTTCTTCTTCATTGTCTACAAGCGCAGAGTCACAGTTTGGATTCTCAGTGGCCATTTGCATATTAAGAAAGGTGACTTTAATCATGTCTTCAACAGTCTACATGCTTCCGTACCACAGCCTTATTCATTGTTGTAGAATCAGACTGTACAGAAAATGAGACGAGGTAGGTAATTAGACATATAGTCATTGATAGTAGCTTGCTAAATGATGACAATTCGAAAACATCTTGCATGCACTTTAAGGTTATACCACTAGTCATAAGTTATTGAAATCTCTAGAAATAAAATTCATGTCAACATGTTACGGAGCATTTATTTCTCAAAAAAAAGGAAGAAAACTGACAGTTTGTAACTTCGTTTTGGAAAGTTTGACAAGGAAAGCTAACAACTACAGAGTAATCATCATAACCAAGCTTTGGTCATTACAAAACGCGCCGACAGAAACTCTGCACTCATATCCTAGCATCTGTGCTTGTCACTGGAGTGTGTTAGAGTCTTCATGATCTATCTCCAGAGTCAAAACAGCTGTTACAGGAGAGGCACAAGGATTATCTTTTAGTCTTTCCAGGATACTACTTGCTCATTCTGAATGCAACAACAAATTATCTTCAAAGGTCAAGGTTTTGAGGGGTTTTGTTTTTTTTGCATAGTGGAAAAATACCTGCAAAACCAAAACCAACGATGCATTTTTGGTGTAGAACTTTGATTGGGTAGGGACAGCTAGTGGTCTGATGGCAGCTTGATAAGAGAGAGAGAGAGAGAGAGAGAATGAGAGAGAGAGAGAGAGAGAGAAGTGAGTTGGGGAGAAAGACACAGAGAGAGAGAGTTGGGGTAGAAAGACAGAAAGAGAGAGAGAGAGAGTTGGAGGAGAAAGACAGAAAGAGAGAGAGTGTGTGTGAGAGAGAGAGAGGGGGGGGGGGGAGAGTGAGAGAGTTGGGGAGAAAGACAGAGAGAGAGAGTTGGGGTAGAAAGACAGAAAGAGAGAGAGAGAGAGAGAGAGAGAGAGAGAAAGAGAGAGTTGGAGGAGAAAGACAGAAAGAGAGAGAGAGAGTGTGAAAGAGAGAGAGTTTGGGGAGAGAAGACAGAAAGAGAGAGAGAGTTGGAGGAGAAAAGACAGACAGAGAGAGAGAGAGAGAGAAGAGAGAGAGAGAGAGAGAGAGAAGACAGAAAGAGAGAGAGAGAGAGAGAGAGAGAGAGTTTGGGGAGAAAGACAGAGAGAAGAGAGAGAGAGAGAGAGGGTTAGAGAGAAGACAGAAAGAGAGAGAGGGAGAGAGAGAGAGAGAGAGAGAGAGAGAGAGTTTGGGGAGAAAGACAGAAAGAGAGAGAGAGTTTGGGGAGAAAGAAGAGAGAGAGAGAGAGAGAAAGAGAGAGAGAGAGAGGGTTAGAGAGAAGACAGAAAGAGAGAGAGAGAGAGGAGAGAGAGAGAGTTTGGGGAGAAAGACAGAGAGATAGAGGGAGAGAGAGAGAGAGAGAGTTTGGGGAGAAAGACAGAGAGAGAGAGAGAGAAAGAGAGAGAGAGAGAGGGTTAGAGAGAAGACAGAGAGAGAGCGAGAGAGAGAGAGAGAGAGAGTTTGGGGAGAAAAGACAGAGAGAGAGAGAGAGGGAGAGAGAGAGAGGACGAGAGAGAGAGAGGAGAGAGAGAAGAGAGAGAGAGAGAAAGAGAGGAGAGAGAGAGAGAGAGAGAAAGAGAGAGAGAGGAGAGTTTGGGGAGAAAGACAGAGAGAGAGAGAGAGAAAGAGAGAGAGAGAGAGGGTTAGAGAGAAGACAGAAAGAGAGAGAGAGAGAGAGAGAGAGAGAGAGAGTTTGGGGAGAAAGACAGAGAGATAGAGGGAGAGAGAGAGAGAGAGAGTTTGGGGAGAAAGACAGAGAGAGAGAGAGAGAAAGAGAGAGAGAGAGAGGGTTAGAGAGAGAAGACAGAGAGAGAGAGGAGAGAGGAGAGAGAGAGAGAGAGTGAGTTTGGGGAGAGAAGAAAGAGAGAGAGAGAGAGAGAGAGGGGAGAGAGAGAGAGAGAGAGGGAGAGAGAGAGAGAGAGAGAGGAAAAGAGGAGAGAGAGAGTTGGGGAGAAAGACAGACAGACAGATATAGACAGATACAGACACAGACAAAGAGAGACAGGGCTGGCGGGATCCGGAGAAAGACAGACACAAGCAAGGCGTATTATATATATATATATATATATATATATATATATATATATATATATAACTGGCAGCGAGGAATCTTCAAGAGGCCTCAGAACTAACAAGGAAAGTCAGGGAGGCTTGTGGCAAGTCACGTTTTATATGATCTGCACGTGCGAGCTCCCGCGCTCACTAAGTACTCCCTACTTCACTTTCCTGTCAGCCAAACTTCCGTTCATTACAGCCAACCAGGTGTTAAAAAGCAGTGGACTTGCATAGAAGCAAACAACCAAAAAAAGTTCATATTTTAGTGTAGCTACACTGTATCGTGTGATATATTTTTTCTTTTTCTTTTTTAATCTGTCAGGACACTCTCCTGTCAGAAGTCCTTTTTTAATTGGACTTCCAGCTGTCAAACGAGTATTAACAATCTTTCGTGAAGGTTTTACTCTTGTTTCCGCATGGCCGATTTTGATTGACGTTCAAAGGGTATAGAAGATTCTGATGTCTATGTGTTCCTGGCTTTGAAAATGCTAGAAGTAAAAACAAAACAAAAAAGGTTTATTTCTTGGAATTAATAAGCTTTACCTATCGGAGCATAGTTTTGCTTCACAAGCTGAATCATAGGATTCTACCAGTCATTTCCACAAAACGTTAAACGAATATAAAATGCCATTCATTGTGGTTTCAAATCCTTGATTACTTTTGTAGCCAAAGGTTAATAATGATGTGTGAGTGTTTGTATGGATGGATGGATGGATGGATGGATGGATGAATGGGTGTATGTATGTATGCATGCATGCATGTATGTATGTATGTATGTTTGTATGTGTCTATGTACGTATGTATGTATGCATGTATGTATGTGTGTGTGTATGTATGTATGGATGGATGTATGCATGTATGTATGTATGTGTGTGTCTATATATGTATGAACGTATGTACGTACGTATGTATGTATGTGTGCAGCATGTATGTATGTGTGTGTGCATATGCATGCATGTATGTATGTATTGATATATGTATTGATATATGTATGCAAGTATGTATGTGTGTGCGTGCGCACGTGCGCACGCGCGCATGCGCTGTGTGTACGTGTGTATGCATGCATGCGTGCGTGTATGTGTGCATACATATACGCGCACGCACACGCGCGCTGTGTCCGTGTGTGCGCGCAAGCGCGGGTCCAGAAATGTCTTTAGATTCATGAAAACTGTCGGTGGTGAGACAGAGGGATGCTCTTTAGGTCACTGTGGACACTCTCTCAGTCTGGTGGTGACACCTGACTGTACTCTCAGGTCGTACGGCCACGTCTGACATTTGTCAGAGCACAAGGAGACTCCACGTGAAAGCCACCGAGGTGGCATAGCACTAATGCTGCGCTGAGGCTTTATGTGTTCGTAGGTGTGGCTAATGGGTGGGCGGGGGGGGGGGGGGGGGGGGGGGGGCACAGACAGGGGCACAGACAGAGACACAGACACAGAGACACACGCAGACAGACAGACAGATATATATATTATTTATATATATATATTATATATATTATATGTGTGTGTATGTGTGTGCGGGTATGTATATATAAACACAACTAAACTGCATAGGGAGTGTGCAGAAAAGGGGGAGAGAGACAGGGAAACAGACACAGACAGAGACAGAGAAACACTGTCAGTCAGACAGTGAGAGAGAGAGACAGAGGCAGAGAGACAGATAGAGAGAAACAGACAGGTATAGAGACAAACAGAGGCAGAGAAAGAAACAGAGAGTCTGACAAAGCTTGAAACAGAGGGTTCACAGTCAGATGAACTACAAAAGGTTTTACATGCAGACAGATAAATGGGACATAGGTACTAGTAGGAGGCATAAAACGCAATAAAAGCGATCAAGCATATAATACTACATTCATTTCCAACACTCCCCCCCCCCTCCCCCACAAAATTCAATCCACGAATCGTTATCCAGCATCTTCACCTAAGCGAACTTGAAGAGTGGAGGTCTAAAGTTGAGTTCGATAATTCATTGGAGTATGTTGCTGTGATTGATTGGGACTGGGTTCTTTTTCCTATGTATCATGAATTCTTTTGCAGTAGAGCCTTTTTTCAGTATTTTGTATCAATTTACTTATACTATGTGTGAAGTTTGTATGTGTGTGTTTTGCTGCCTAACCTTCTGTGATCCAGAGAATGAGAGGCAATTTTCTTAAATTGCACGATGTCGTCTGCCGGTGTTGAAGACGTGAGGTTCGCCTCTCCCTTTCTCCCAGTCTGATTGGGAAAGGGGACAAAAAACTCGAACAGTCTTAGGCTCAAGTCCACCCCAACACACACACACACACACACACGCACACGCACACACACACACACACACACACACACTCTCTCTCTCTCTCTCTTATATATATATATATATATATATATCCATAAGGGCGGGAACTGGGTGTAAAAAAGGCACATGGATGCTTATTCATTATCCTCGAAATAAAAGAATTTGTCATTGTCATTGGTGTTTAATGGCGATGAGGATGATGTAAAAAAAATGCTACTATGGAAGTGCATCTGCTTTGAGACTTCGTGACAGGGCTGTAGTACTCCATGCTTCCTATCATGCTATATCCTGGCGTCAAACGGGCCCGAGAGATACAGACACCTGCAGTGGTGATCAGATAATTGAAACAAAGTTATCAAAATTGCATCCGTAAAGTGGATGAAGCTCAACTGTGTGGTCCCAGTCTTTCCAATGAGCCCGCAGCACACTCACTCTGAGAAGGAGCCGGACGGAGTATGAAAAAATCCCTAGGACTCTTATGGGATTCGAACCTGCGACCTTCCAGCCCGTAACCCGAAGCCCAAACTACTGCGCCAAGGCGGCAGGTGCTATGTGTGAGTTTGATCAGCTGTACATTTAAAATCTTTTCTTAATAACACAACAATTTTGTAAAAGTTAAACAAATCTACCCCTTCCTTTAAGCAAGTATCACTATGATGAAGTTGTTTTGGCCTGATATCAATTCCGAGGTTGAGTTACGTGATGAGCTGTGCTATAAATGAAACAAAATTAAATGAAAAACCATGACCTTTGCCTGATGTGGGAGGGAGAGGGAGAATGAATGAACGAATGAACGAATTTTTATTTGACAAAAGCTACAAGCCCATCAGTCAAAGGGGGTAATTGTAAGTAACATATTAACATAGGAATGGATATGAAAAGGACATGAGTAATAATCCAAAGTCCAGATAAATACCAACCAATATTTTCAGTTATTACGTATAGGATCCGTTTCATTCATAGTCTGCTTACGTTTATCTAGAGCCTGCGTTATATATATTGCTAAAGATTTAAGCTCGGACATATTATTTGAAGATAACACGTTTTGTACAAGATTGGTGGACCTGTTGGTTGGGTTTGTCAAAAAAGCAATTTTTGGGCGAATTTCATAAGTTCTACAAGCAAACAAAAAATGAAATTCGTCTTCTTCTTCTTCTCCACATGCTGGACAAGAGTTGTTGTCTGTCTCTGCTGTAATATACCATTGTTTGCAGTTCAAAAGACCACACAATCTTAGCCTAAATTTTAGTAAATTACTTCGAAGCCTTTTATTAGTTAACGATATCAGATACTGTTCTGGACCAAAACGCATCTTTAAAGGAGCTATACCAAGTGTATTTTTCACTAGACATTAACTGTTCATGCCAGTTTTGATGAAAACATGAAATAAGTCTATCTTTCAATTCTCTAACAAACTGTTCTTCATAACCCACCCCCTGGCATAGCCAAACAATACCAAATCCATTTATCGTCAAAAGATCTTTTACTTTAGTCGCCCAGTTTACTTTACCATTATTATGTTGTATAAGCAGCATCTCGTATGCTTGTCTGTTTTATTCTTAACATAGGAAGCCTGATAAGTTTAATCCAGTATTTAATGCATTTAGTTATGGTTCTTATATAAAAGGGGTATCTACCAGTTTCTCCGTACATAAGTTTATTTGATGCATGTAATGGAACACATAAGAATTTTTTCATGGCAAAGGTGTGTACTTTTTCAATTTGTGTGGTATCTTCTAGACCCCATACTTCTGCTGCATACGTCAGGGCAGGCTCTATTTGTGTGTCAAACAGTTTCCAAAATAGTGTACTATCAGCAGAAGCTAATCTCATTGGTTTGATAATTTGCATAACTCCATTTTTAGCTTTTTGACACATCTTATCAAACATAGAGCTATTACACAACTTTGTTGAAAATGTTACCCCAAGTTACTTATAGTTATTTGTGGGAGGGAGAGGGAGAGGGAGAGAGAGAGAGAGAGAGAGAGAGAGAGAGAGGAGAGAGAGAGAGAGAGAGAGAGAGAGAAAGCGAGAGAGAGAGAGAGAAGAGAGGGAGAGAGAGAGAGAGAGAGAGAAGAGAAACACACAGAGAGAGATGAGGAAGAGAGAGAGAGAGAGAGAGAGAGAGAGAGAGAGAGAGAGAAGAGAGAGAGACAGACACACAGACAGACAGAGACAGACAGATACAGACAGGGACAGACAGACAGTATAACAAGACACGGGTTCAAAAAGGATACGA
>CM054153.1:32064018-32066518 GCA_028751875.1 Rapana venosa | reverse complement strand
CACCACTCACCACTGGCGTGGATGACCCACAAGTACAGATCCAGCAGAAGGGCCACAACACCCCCCCCCCCCCCCCCCCCACACACACACATAAGCCACAACCCCCACCCACACAACACACACACACAACACAAACCATCCATCCAACACAATATAACACAACACAAACACACACACACACACTCACCCCCACCCCCACCCCCCCCCCCACACACACACACGCACAACTAGCTATCCATCCAACACAGCAAAACACACACACACAGACTCACACACACTAGAACCATTCATCATCCAACACACACACACACACACAGACACACAACACCACACACACACACACCACAACAACACACACCAACACAGCACCACTCACCACTGGCGTGGATGACCCACAAGTACAGGCCAAGCAGGAGGGCCACAACACCCCCCCCCCCCCCCCCACACACACACACACACACGCACACACACACACACACGCACAAACAAACACACACACACACAACACAGCACCACTCACCACTGGCGTGGATGACCCACAAGTACAGACCCAGCAGAAGGGCCACCACACATACTCCGTGTCGGGGGAACAGCCTGGGAGGAGCGGAACTCATGTCGCAAACTCTGGTGCTGGAGTCACTCCTACCCTTGTCCTCATTCCAAACAGTCACTCATCCGGTGGCACCGTGCGATGGCGACACACACACCACACTGTCGAGGAGAGAGAAAACCTTCCCCCCCACACCAACACCGCAGCTAGGCTCAGTGTGATATCCGTGAAAGTCTGTTTGTGTGTGAGGACTCTTGTGAGTTTTTTCAAGGGTTTTTGTTGGGGTGTATTTTTCACACTTGTGCCAACACAACTGGTGTCCTCCAAGGTCTTGTTCTATGTCGACAGTCTGAGGACTCTGTGAGAGTTTCAGAGTGTTTTGTGCTTATTTTTCACACTTGTGCCAACACAACTGGTATGCTTTAAGGCTTTGATCAAGGTCGACTGTCTGAGGACTCTCTGAGAGTATCAGAGTTTTTTTGGGGGGGTTATCTTTCACAATTGTGCCAACACGACTGGTGAGTTCTTAGGTTTTGCTCTAGGTCGACTGTCTGAGGACTCTGTGAGAGTTCCAGGGTTCTTTTTTTGTTTTGGTTACCTTTCACACTTGTGCCAAACACAACTGGTATGCTTTAAGGATTTGTTCTATGTCGACTGTCTCAGGACTCTGTGAGAGTTTCGGGGATTCTTTTTTGTTTTGTTTTGGTTACAATTCACACTTGTGCCAACACAACTGGTGAACTCTTAGGTTTTGTTCTAGGTCGACTGTCTGAGGACTCTGTGAGAGTTCCAGGGCTGTTTTTTTGCCGTTACCTTTCACACCTGTGCCAAACAACACAACTGGTATGCTTTAAGGATATGTTCTAAGTCGACTTTCTTTTAATGCGTATTTACAAACCCACAACTCAGTATTTTGAAATATCTGTGAAAGTCTGAGGACTCTGTGAGAGTTTCAGGTTTTTTTCCGGTTATCTTCGACGCTTGTGCCAACACAACTGGTGTGCTCTAAGGCTTTGTTCTAAGTCTACTGCTCTTTTCGTGGAAATTTACAAATCCACAGCTAGCTCAGTATTTTGCGATATCTGTGGAAGTCCGAGGACTCTGTGAGAGTTTCAGGTTGTTGTTTTCTTTGGGTTATCTGTCACACTTGTGCCAACACAACTGTATGCTCTAAGGCTTTGTTCTAAGTCGACTGCTCTTTTCACGTGTATTCACTGCACCCTTTTTCACCACACCGTTGATATGTAGACACTTCTTTAAAAAAAAAAAAGAACATCGAAGATTGCCTGCTGTGTGGTATTATTAATCACAGAAGGAGAGGTAGCATCTGGATGGCTGTACGTGTAATCTCTGGTTTATAAATTGAAAAGCAAAATGATATCAGTGTCTCCTTCTTTACCAAGGCAAAGCGCGATCTTCACGATGAGCCTATGTACAGCTTTCCTGTTCGGAACGTGACAAGAAATGACAGTGAAGTTTTATTATCTCTAGAATAAGAAAAAAAAAACCCACATGTGTGGATTGCTATATGATCCTCTGGTGGTACATTTCTATAATCGTGCGTAGAATGCTTACCGCCCCTTCTTAACGTTTCAAAACTGACAGGCTGTTTCCCAAAATAACAGGCTTTCTAGTCTGTTTATTTCGATACTCTTGATTAACTTAATCGAACGCAAAAGTGTTTTTAAAAAAAGCACCTGAACACATAAAAAGTAGCAGCGTCGTGTAACTGTTCAAAAACAAAACAAAACAAAAAAATCAATATTAAAAGTTTGGGATTTTGTTTTGTTTTTTCTTTTAACAGCTGCACTCGTTCATAGTATTATGCTCTCAGGCTCGTAAAAGCTGAACAATTTCAAATGCACAACTTTAGTTCTAGGCTCACATTTCAGACATTTCCACTTGAGTTTCATTGTTACTGCATGCAGCACGCGTATATTCCTGACAGGC
>CM054153.1:32056518-32059018 GCA_028751875.1 Rapana venosa | reverse complement strand
TTCTGCCTCTGAGTGTGTTGTGGTGTGTGTGTGTGTGTGTGTGTGTGTGTGTGTGTGTGTGTAAGAGTGTGTAAGTGTGTGTATGTGTGGTGTGTGTAAGTGTGTGTGTGTGTAGTGTGTGTGTGTGGTGTGTGTGTGTGTAAGTGTGTGTGTGTAAATGTGTGTGTGTGTGTTTGTGTGTTGTGTAAGTGTGTGTGTGTAAGTGTGTGTAGTGGCTGTCTGTCTCTGCCTCTGAGTGTGTGTGTGTGTGTGTAAGTGTGTGTGTGTAAGTGTGTGTGTGTGTAAGTGTGTGTGTGTAAGTGTGTGTGTAAGTGTGTGTGTAAGTGTGTGTAAGTGTGTGTGTGTGTGTGTGTGTGTCTGCCTCTGAGTGTGTGTGTGTGTGTGCGTGTGTGTGTGTGTGTGTGTGTGTGTAAGTGTGTGTGTGTGTAAGTGTGTGTGTAAGTCTGTGTGTATGTGTAAGTGTGTGTGTTTGTCTTTCTGCCTCTGTGTGTGTGTGTGTGTGTGTGTGTGTGTGTGTGTGTGTGTGTGTGTGTGTGTGTGTGTGTGTGTGTGTGTCTGCTTGTTAGTTAGTTCTTCAGTTTAACGTCCTTCCACCAAAAAGTGATATCAGACGGTTAAGTGCGTGTGTGTGTGTGTGTTTGTGTAAGTGTGTGTGTGTAAGTGTGGTGTTGTGTGTGTGTGTGTGTGTGTGTAAGTGTGTGTGTGTAAGTGTGTGTGTGTGTGTAGTGTGTGTGTGTGTGTCTGCTCCTTAGTTTTTCAGTTTAACGTCTTTCCACCAAAAAGTGATAGACGGTTATTGTGTGTGTGTGTGTGTGTGTTGTGTGTGTGTGTGTGTGTGTGTGTGTGTGTGTTGTGTGTGTGTAAGTGTGCGTGTGTGTCTGCTTGTTAGTTAGTTCTTTAGTTTAACGTCCTTCCACCAAAAAGGATATTAGAGGGTTAAGTGTGTGTGCGTGCGTGCGTGCGTGTGTGTGTATGTATGTATACGTGCGTGCGTGTATATGTGTGCATATATGTGTGTGTATGTGCGTGTGTGTGAGTGTGTGTGTGTATGTGCGTGTGTGTGAGTGTGCGTGTGTGTGAATGAGTGAGTCTGCTTGTGTGTGTATGTGTGTGTCTTTGTGTGTGTGTAGTGTGTAAGTGTGTGTGTGTGTGTGTTTGTCCGTCTTTCTGTCTGACTGTCTGTGTGTCTGTCTTTCTGTCTGTCTGTGTGTATGTCTGTCTGGCTATCAGTCTGTCTGACTGTCTGTCTGGCTATCTGTCTGTCCATTGTCTGTCTCTCTGAATGTCTGTCTGGCTCTCTGACTGTCTGTCTGTATGTCTGTATGTGTGACTGTCTGTCTGTCTATCTGTGTGTCTTTTGTCTGAGTGTTGCAGAATGGTTGTCTGTTTCTACGTCTGTCTGACTGTCTATCTGTCTCTTTGACTATCCGTCTCTCTGTGTGACTGTCTGTCTGTCTGTTTGTCTGTGTGAGTGTTCGTGTGGCAGAATGGCTGTCTGAGGATTTTCTGTTTCTACGTCTGTCTGTCTGTCTATCTGTCTCTCTGAATGTCTGCCTGTCTCTCTGCCTATCTGTCTCTCTGTCTGTCCGTCTCTGGGTGTGACTGTCTATCTGTCTGTCTATCTGTCTGTCTGTCTGTCTGTCTGTCTGTGAGTGTTCGCTGGGCAGAATGGCTGTCTGAGGATTGTCTGTTTCTACGTCTGTCTGACTGTCTATCTGTCTCTCTGAACGTCTGCCTGTCTCTCTGCCTATCTGTCTGTCCGTCCGTCTCTGGATGTGACTGTCTGTCTGTCTGTCTGTGTGAGTGTTCGCTGGGCAGAATGTCTGTCTGAGAATTGTCTGTTTTTACGTCTGCGTGTGTGGGTTTTTTGGGTGTGTTTTGTGGATGGAAATGTCTCTGTATAGGGTTTTGGGTTGTCTTAAGGTAAACTTCGCTGGGTGATTGCTTGCCGTCTATGAGTGTCTGGGGCTATCTCTGACTCGCTCTCTTTTCTTCGTCGTGTGTGTATAAAGTGCCTCTGAATTTGCGCGTGCATACATGAGCTCACGAGAGTGTGTGTGTAGGTAAGTCACACGCTGGTGCACAAACATAAATAAATGAATACATATATAGATACATACATACATACATGCATGCATACATACATGCATACATGCATGCATGCATGCACACGCGCGCGCGTGTGCGCACGCTTGCATCTGTGTGTGTGTGTTTGTGTGTGCGCGCTTGCTTCTGTGTCTGTATATGTGTGTAATAAACGGAGGTGGGAATGTTAATAGATTGGCTATCTGCTTGGTATGCTTAACATTAAAGCCCATATTATTTCTCTCTTTGCGATTTATCTCTTTATGCTCCGATGACGCCATTGATGAATTTTTCATTTGCGGGGCAAGTCATCAATCACCAAGGCTACGAAAACGGAATATTCTACAGGCACAACTTTGGTTTTTTTTTCAAGCAAACAAGCAAACTTCTGCATTCAAGAATACATAATCAAAAT
>CM054153.1:32049018-32051518 GCA_028751875.1 Rapana venosa | reverse complement strand
TTCCGTTCACTTTGATCGTCTTCATCACCAGCGCTTTGTCATTCACCGATGGTGCTGCTAATCATTACTACCTCAAACCTTTCTCTGCGTCGTTGGTGTTGTTGTTTTTAAAGAAAAAGGGAAGAGTTGTCAGGTAATTATTCTCAAAAAGATGTTGAAGACTTTTTTTACACCTTTAGGCATAGATATTCGGGAATTAAAAAAAAACCCAAACTTCTTTATTCTATTGTGACATCTTACAGCTTTTAAGCACAAGCTGCTGGTCACACCATTGACATACATGAATGACCACCTACAGGTATTGCAAATGAAAATAAATCAGAACCTTAAGGCTAGAATTTGAAAAAAAAGTTTCGTCTGCTAAATCTTGAGTGTCTTTAGATTAAAACAATACTCCAGGAAACCATCTACGAAATGCATTCATGGGCACTGTAGATAGCGAGATTAATATCCCTGAAATCGGAATACGGCTACCTTCTTGGTGAGCAAAAAACGGTCGCATACGCACAATCTTACCATTCGTGAACCTCAAGCTGAAGAACGGGAAAAAAACAACCCAAGCAATATAAACATGAAATGAACAGGCACCATAGTGTAAAAACACACTCTCTCCGTAAAAAGAAAATAATCACCCGGTATCGTACACTACGAAAATCTGTGATGACTAAAGGAATGCTTGGGGGGGGGGGGGGGGGGGGGGGGGGGGGGGGGGGGGGGGGGTGGCGATGGTGCGGAAACATTCACCCAGCCTGACCGATACTACATTACTAGAACGGGTCAACGCCAATAGAGAAGGGAACAGCTCTAAGGCACATAGTGCTTCTTCTCTCTTCGCGCAGATCTGTTTAAAACTTCTTTATTCTTTTGTGCAGGGAACACTCGAAGGTGGCAGAAAGAGGGGAAGACAGAACAAGTCATGGATGGACAACATCAGAGAATGGACCAGGATGAATGACTCGGCACTACTGCGCAGAGCCGAGGACCGAGATGGATGGAGGAGGCTTACCACGGCATCGTCTTTCGTGTCTCCTCCACGACCGCCAAGGTCACGGGACTGATGATGATGATTCTATTGTGACATCTTACAGCTTTTAAGCACCAGCTGCTGGTCACGTCATTGACATAGATGACTGACCACCTACAGGTATTGCACATGAAAATAAATCAGAACTGTAAGGCTGTTTGGCTGGCGGCGTCCCGTTCAACCCACCGACAGCGGTCTAGTACCTTTACGTACACACATTCTTCAGCTTGTACTCTTTTACACTGCTTCGAGTTCGGAAGACCGATGGGCTAGGCAGAAGGTTAATGATCCCATTTTCCACGTTTGGCATTCAGTTCCCACATTGGGATATAATAATAATAATAATAATAATAGTAATAATAATAATAATAATAATAATAATAATAATAATAATAATAATAATAATAATAATGTATGGAATTTATATAGCGCTGAATCTTGTAAAGCAACAAATCAAAGCGCTCGAGATGACTTTTTTTTTATATCGAGGATAATGGACTAAGCACTTAAGTGCTTTTTACATCCAGTCCCCGTGTGTATGTGGTTTTGTCAATTTTGTCATCTATTCCCACCGGCACACAATGGCCTACTCTTTCGAAAAGCGGAACAGGATTTAACGTGTGCGCAAAATGTTCTGCATGCGTTCGCACACGGGGCCTCGGTTTATAGTCTCATCCGAAGGACTTTGACATTCAGTTCGATTTTTTGGTCAAACTGGGAAGAAAGGGCGAGGCTGGGAATCGAACCCAGAACCTCACGGTTTACTTGTTGGCAGGCAAACGTCTTGACCATCCTGCCACCTTCCTTCCTATGACAAGGCATCTCACTTGAGGATCATTCTGACGCACTCTAAAACCCCAGCTCACCGTTTTGCTCTGAATGTTCGTGGACACCCCCCCCCCCCCCCCCCCCCCCCCCCCCCCCCAAAAAAAAAAAAAAAAAAAAAGCCAAGGATATATGCCTGGAATGATCTGCGGAGTCTGCTTAGCAAGTAAGGACCCCCCCCCCCCCCCCCCCCCCCCCCCCCCCCCCCCACCCCCCCCCCATCTTCTTTAAGAGAGGCCACCGTGTAGAGATTATTTTGCAGACGCTACACTATCTCTGGGTGATTGAACAGGAAAACAGATTTATGTTCTGAAAATTTGGAAAATGTCAACCTCCACATCGAGCCAGTTAATAGTTTTGTTGTTGTGTTCTTTGGGGTGGGTTTTTTTTTTCCCAGCTTAATATCCTGGGATTAACCCAGAACACATACGGTCTAGTCTTGTTTATCATTCCTGAACTTCGCGGTGGATCAACAAGCCTTGGGCTGTGCCAATTATTGATGTAAACAACGCGTTAAAGCCGTCGAGGGTCATTGAGTACACACTGGATTTAAAGCTGATGTGTATGGCAGTTTTCAGGTACCTCGTCATGATTAGAAGCAGCCATTATCCAGCTTCCGAGGACTGTTTTTAATCAAGATTTTAGTAAAGG
>CM054153.1:32044018-32046518 GCA_028751875.1 Rapana venosa | reverse complement strand
TCATCCACCCCCCCCCCCCCCCCCCCCCCCCACGAACAAACAAAATCTGATATCTTGTTTACCCAGACGGTACGGTGAAAGCCAGAAATCTTTATGAAGTCTGAAGCAAATTTATATCAAACGATAACAAGGGCATAAAGGAGTGGGTTGGGGGGTGGGGGGAGAGTAGCTGGGGCTCACCTGGGGTTTATCTCTTGCCTTTAAATTCAAAGATTAATGACATGGTGTTTTCCCCCACTGCTGCTTAACAGAATGACAGCATTACGGCATTTCCTACATTAAAAGGTTACGGGTACACAGACAGGAGGATAGCCTGCTGGCTAAGAGAGCTCGGCTCATGATCTCATTGCCCTAGTTTAACACACTTCCCAGGCAAATGTTCGACTGGGAGCTTTCTTCTTCACGGGTTACCATCGATATCGGCTTCCTCATAGTGATGTGATCTCTGTGTGAGATACCAAGGAGTTTGCGAAAGCATCTCCTCTCCATTGCCTGGATCCTTCTTTCAATGTCTGTTGTTATGGTCCACGTTTCACATGCCTACAAAAATATGGATATGATCAGGGAAGGCATTAGTCGGATCTTGAAGCTGATGGCAATGTTCTTGTCATTCAAGAGGACCCCTGGAAATTCCTTTTGCACGAGAATATAAAACTAAGTCCCGTATGCCAACACTCGGAGAACATCTTGCGCATAATTATGTTAAAAAAATTCGTTCCGCCTTTAAAAACGATTTTTTTTTGCCAGTATGCTAGCACTCGCAGACCATCTTGCGCATAATTATGCTAAAAATTCGTTCCGCATTTAAGAAGAGTAGGCCATTTTGTGCCAGTATGCTAGCACTCGCAGACCATCTTGCGCATAATTATGCTAAAAATTCGTTCCGCATCTAAGAAGAGTAGGCCATTTTTGTGCCAGTATGCTAGCACTCGCAGTCGATCTTGCGCGTAATAACGTTAAAGATTCGTTCCGCGTTTAAGAAGAGTAGGCCATTTGTGCCGAGCAGACCGCAGGACGGGGTAAAACGTAGATTCGTTTGTTTAAAAGCGAGCCATTTGTGCCGAGCGGGAAAAGTGTTTTTTTAAAAAGCATCACACCGGGTAAAGTATCGGGAATGAATGCAGAGCCCTTAAGGCGAGTCAACGGTCGCATACGAACATATCACGACCGTCAACCTACGGAGGTAAGCTGGGAACGGGAGAAAAGAAAGGGGGAGGGGGGGGGGGGGGGGTGCAAGCCATGAACTATCGAACTTTACAGTCTAGCGTCTCAAAAAAGCCAAATCGATTTATCTTCCTGACAGGCAATATAAAGATATAAACTTTAGACCAAAACAACAACCGTGGTAGATGTGACTGATAGCAACTGTGTAAGCTATATAGAAGCAAGCTGGCACAAAAATGGCCTAGTCTTCTTAACCCTAAAACGCTGAAGAACTTAGGCACAATCATGCAGATACTGTCTTGGAAAAGTAAGCCGAGCTGGATTCTATAATTATAGCTTACACAGTTGCTATCAGTCACATCTACCGCAGTTGGGTTTTTGTGTGTGTGTGGAAAGTTTATATTTTTATATTGATCTCATTTTGTGGTACCTGCCTGCATGCCTGTCTGCCTGATGCATGTTTGTCTGTCTGTCTGCCTCATGTCTGTCTGTCCTGTCTGTCTTCCTGTCTTCTGTCTGTCTTGTCTGTCTGTCTCTGTCTGTTCTGTCTGTTCTCTCCCTCTCTCTCTCTCTGTCTCTTTCTCTCTTCTCTCTCTGTTTCTCTCTCTGTCTTTCTGTTTGTCTGTCCTCTGTCTTTCTGGCTGTATCTCTCTATCTCTCTGTCTGACTCTCGTTCTCTCTGTCTGTCTCTCCTCCCCCCTCTCTCTCCCCTACCCCTCTCTCTCTGGCTATATAGACAGCATTGACGTGATGGTGTAGATATCTACCAGTATCGATAATCTTTGATAGGTTTCACTGCAACCAGACAGAAAGAGCAAAGCCAAGCCCGAGAAGGAAGAAACATGCCCAAGTTGTCACAAGGTTTTCGCTAGGTTGACCATCAGAGAGAGGACTCTCTCGGCTTTAGGGTGTCTTTGCGCTGCTTCTCTGTCTATGGTCTTTCCGAATGACAGTGTGGCTACCTGTCTAGGGTTTTGTTTTGTTTTTGGACTGAATCTGTCAGTTTGTCTGTGTATCGTCCTCTATTTTTGCTTGTCATCTTGTGTTGTTTAAAATAGACATATACAGATAGTAGATATCAAAACCAATACACCCGCGTTACGGAGACGGGTCAAAAACGATGTTATATCAATGTATAGTTGTATTTTTAGTACCAGCATACTGAATTTATAGTGCTAAGGATTACGTAGAGAAAAAAGATGAAAAGATAACGTCAGAGAGTGGACTGGCCTCGAGTGGAACGATTTGCTACAGAAAAGCTGAGGACAGCGGGGGAGTGGAGGAAGCTGGTTTCAAAATCTTCAGTGGTGCCCCCGCGGTCTACAAGACTACGGGA
>CM054153.1:32031518-32034018 GCA_028751875.1 Rapana venosa | reverse complement strand
TTTTCTTGATTGCTCATGTGACAAGTGTGTCCTGTCTTGTCTTGGTCCTCGTTGTTTAGCCCCCCTTTGTTTCTTTGTTTTTCTTTTCTGTTACCGTCTTTGTTATTTTAGCCAGTCTTTTGTTTAGTTGTATATCTCATGCTCTCTCTCTCTCTCTCTCTCTCTCTCTCTCTCTCCTCTCTCTCTCTCTCTCTCTCTCTGTTCTTTTTTTTTTTCGGTTTTTGTTTTTGTTTTTTGTGTATGTGTGTGTGGTTTTGTTGTTGCTGTTGTTGTTGTTTGTTTGTTGTTGTTGTGTTGTTTTTTGTGGGTTTTTTTTAGGGGGGGTTGTTTTGGCGGTTCTCTTTTATTTGTTTGGTCCGGGTATTTTTAAAGGGTTATTTCCCTCTGTATCTACTGTGTGAGAGTATGAGTAATGGGTTATTATTAAGATGTATTCCTACAGGCGGGGACTGGATGTAAAAAAAGCACGTGGGTACTTATTCATTATCCTCGAAATAAAAGAATTTGTCATTGTCATTTTCTCTCTCTCTTCCTCCCTCTCTCTCTCTCTCTCTCTCTCTCTCTCTCTCTCTCTCTCTCCTCTCTCTCTCTCCTCCCCACCCTCTCTCCTCTCTCTCCTCCTCCCCCTCTCTCTCTCCCTCCCTCCCTCTCTCTCTCTCTCTCTCTTCTCTCTCTCTCTCTCTCTCTCTCTCTCTCTCTCTCTCTCTCTCTCTCTCTCTCTCTCTCTCTCTCTCTGTGGACTACGCACAGTGTACGTTAGCGAAGACCTTTGAGTGTTGACACTTCTAGATAGGTTTTCTTTCGCTACAGAAAAGTGTGGACACTCTGAGAACACAGAAGATAACTCGGTTGAATGATGGTGTGTGCTTTGTCGATTTGCCTCTGATAGGTCACTGGTGACTGATTTTCTTTGCTGTCAGTTTTCTTTAACCTTGTTTGAAGTGGTTCTCTGTTTGTGGTTTAGATCTTCTTGATTGTTCATGTGACAAGTGTGTCTTGTATCAGTCCTTGCTGTTCACTCCCCGCCCTCTTTGTTTCTGTCTCCGTTTGTGTGCTGTCACTGTTGTTGTTGTTATTACTTGGCCATATTTGTTGAGTTGTATATTGCTTGTGTTATGTTTGTATCTATCTGTGTGTGTGTGTGTGTGTGTGTGTGTGTGTGGTCTGTCTGTCTGTCTCTCTCCCTCTCTCTCCCTCTATGTCATCACTGTCTGTCTGTCTACTCATTTCCCAGTATCTTTGTCTTCTCTGTCTCTGTCTCTCTCTCTGTGTCTCTCTCTGTCGGTCCTAACTGTCTTTTTACTCATTCTCTCTCTCTCTCTCTCTCTCTCTCTCTGTCTCTCTCTCTCTCTCTCTCTCTCTGCTCTCCTCCTCCCCCCTCTCTCCTCTCCTCCCTCCCTTCCTGCCTCTCTTTCCCTCCCTGCCCTCTCCCTCCCCCTCTCTCCTTCCCTTCCTCCCTCCCTCCCTCCCTTCCCTCTCTCTCTCACTCCCTCACTACCTCCCTTCCTCTCCCTCGTCTCTCCCCATATCCTCTCTCCATCTAACCTTCTAGGCGAGCAAGAGACGGACGGGAGCGGGAGAGCGACCGTCAGCTAGATGGTTTTTACCCTTAATCTTCTCTGCTGACAGTGTCAGGGCCAGTGACTCAGCCAGGCGGTCGTTGAGACTGTGTCCCTCCTTTGCTTTAAAATTCTTTTTATTTATTTTTTATATCGAGGATAATGGAATAAGCACTTGTGTGCTTTTTTTACGTCGCAGTCCCCGTGTGTATGCGGTTTTGTAAATTTTGTCATCTGTTCCCACCGGCACACCATGGCCTACTCTTGCGAAAACCGGAACAGGATTTTAACGTGTTGCGGCAAGATGTTCTGCGTGCGTTCGCAGCACACGGGGCCTCGGTTTATAGTAGTCTTATCCGAAGGACTTTTTGTGGGAGAGTGGAGTCTGCACTGATGTTAACTCCAGGGGGAAATATTCCCCTTGAACGGGATTTGAACCCGGTTCGTCAGATTGCGAGCGCGATGTTCTAACCACTAGGCTATCCCGTCCCCCCCCCCCCCCCCCCACCCCCCTTTGCTTTTCCTTCACTTATCCCCTTTCCTCAGCCCCCCAAAGAGAGGAGGGAGTTGAAGGAGGTTACATGTAGATGAAGGAGATGGGTGGGAAAGTAGGGAAGAAAAGGTTGAAAATGATGGGTGACAAAAATGTTATTAGGAAAAAGATGTGGGGGAACAGAACACAGAGTTGAATGATAGGTGACAAGTGCTTTAGAGAAAGGGTGTGGGAAAAAGAGGAAAAAGGTTGAACTGATAGGTGCCAAAAGATTTAGGAAAAGGGTGGGAAAAGAGGAAAAGGTTGAACTGATAGTTGAATGGGCTTTAGGAAAAGGGTGTGGGAAAGGTTGAACTGATAGGTGAATGGGCTTTAGAGAAAGGGGTGTGAGAAAAGAGGAAAAAGGTTGAACTGCTAGGTGAATGGGCTTTAGAAGAAAGGGTGAGAA
>CM054153.1:32009018-32016518 GCA_028751875.1 Rapana venosa | reverse complement strand
AGAGAGAGGCAGAGACAGAGACAGACAACAGAGAACAGACAGACAGGCAGAGACAGTGAGAGCGAGGAGAAAGAGGGAGAGAGAGAGGAGAGGGAGGAGAGAGAGAGAGAGAGAGAGAGAGAGAGAGAGAGAGAGAGAGAGAGAGAGAGAGAGAGAGAGAGAGGAGAGAGAGGAGAAGAGAGGAAACATAAAAATTCAAGGGAAACGCCACAGACAGAGATACAGACAGACAGGAAGCATAAAGATCTCTTCTTAAGAGAGAGAGAGAGACACGAGAGAGAAAAGAGAGAAAAGAGAGAGAGAGAGAGAGAGAGGACAGAAGACAGACAGACAGACATGGAAGCATAAAGATACTTCTTCATAAGAGAGAGAGAGAAAGACATCGAGAGAGAAGAGAGAGAGAGAAGAGAGAGAGAGAGAAGAGAGAGGACAGACAGACAGACAGACAGACAGACATGGAAGCATAAAGATACTTCTTCTTGAGAGAGAGAGAGAGAGAGAGAGAGAGAGAGAGAGACAGAACAGACAGACAGACAACAACAGACAGAGTGTGTATGTGTATGTGTGTGTCTAACAAAAGGACATTTTTTTCTCCTAATTGAATTTGCAGGCAACTGCACTGCATGCAGTAGCGATGCAACCCCCCCCCCCCCCCCCCCCCCCCCCCCCCATCTTAAATGCTCATTTTCAAACAAAACTCTGTAGGGTGGATGGATTCACGGCCTTCGTTCATCAATCTTGCAATGCTCTGCGACTATGACACACAGGGAAAACGAGATGGGTTACACGAGAGAGGAGAGAGAGAGAGAGAGAGAGAGAGAGAGAGAGAGAGAGAGAGAGAGAGAGAGAGAGAGAGAGAGAGAGAGAGAGAGAGAGAGAGAGAAGAGAGAGAGAGAGAGAGAGAGGAGAGAGAGAGGGAGAGAGAGAGAGAGAGAGAGAGAGAGAGAGAGAGAGAGAGAGAGAGAGAGAGAGGAAGAGAGGAAGAGAGGAGAGAGAGAGAGAGAGAGAGAGGAGAGAGAGGAGAGGAAGAGAGAAGAGAGAGAGATAGGAGAGAGAGAGAGAGGAAGAGGAAGAGAGAGAGATAGAGAGAGAGAGGGGCAGACAGCAGACACCAGACATGTTGACAAAGAAACACAGACATAAAGACATGACAACACAAACAATTAGGGAAGGAGAAAAGAAGACAAAAAAGAACAAAAGAAAGAGAGAGAGAAAAGGAGATAAAGATAGAACAGATAGAGAGATAGAATATATAGATAAATAGATAGATAGACGAACAGATATATATATATATATATATATATATATATATATAGAGAAGAGAGAGAGAGAGAGAGAGAGAGAGAGAGAGAGAGAAATAGATAGACAGATGGATGGACAGATAGATAGATAGATAGATAGACAGATAGATAGATGGACAGAAAGATAGATAATGAGAGAGAGAGAGAGAGGGGGAGGGGACAGAAGTAGACAGGCAGACAGATAGACAGACAGGCAGGACAGATAGACAGGCAGACAGAAGAAGACAGACAGAGACAGATAGAAGAAAGGAGGACAGAAGGAGCGGGAAGACAGACAGGCGTGTGCATATAAGAGAGGATCGGAGGAAGAATTGACGTGTAAAGAAGATAGAGAATGACTGGAAATCACTGTACATTCGAAGAAGAAGAAGAAGAGAAGAAGAAGAAGAAAGACAGAGAGAAAGAAAGAAAGAAAGAAAGAATAGAAGAAGAAGACAGAATAAATGACAGAAAGAAAGAAAAGAAGAAGAAAGAGATAGAAGTAAAGAAAGATAGAATGAAGGAGAAGAATAGACAGAATAATTACAAAGGAGAATAGATAGAAAATTAGAAAGTATTATATACAATATGAGAAGAAGTATAGTTTTATAAGATATATATATAATATGAATATTATTGATAAAATAGAAAGACATGTGGTGTAGGAGTGAGTGGAGTAGGAAGAGAGAGAGAAGAAGAGAAGAGAAGAGAAGAAGAGAGAAGATGTGTAAATAATAGGTACTTGGTATGAATGGGATGTGTTAAATACAATGTAGTAATAATTAAAAAAAAAAAAACAAAAAAGAAAGAAAGAAGAGAAGATAAAGAAGAGAAGAGAAGAAGAAGGAGAAGAAAGAAAGAAAAAGAAAGAAAAAGAAGAAGAAGGAAGAAGACAGAAGAAAGAAAGAAAGACAGAAGAAAGAAAGAAAAAAAAGAAGACGAAGAAAGAAGAAGAAGAAGAAAAAGAAGAAGAAGGAAGAAGAAAAAAGAGAAGAAAGAAGAAGAAGAAAGAGAAGAAGAAGAGAAGAAAGAAGAAGAAGAAAGAAAGAAAGAGAAGAAGAAGAAAGAAGAAGAAGAAAAGAAAGAAGAAGAAGAAGAAAGAAGAAGAAGAAGAAGAAAGAGAAGAAAGAAAGAAGAAGAGAAGAAGAAGAGAAAGAAGAAGAAGAAGAAAGAAAGAGAGAAAGAAGAAAAAGAAAGAAAGAAAGAAAGAAAGAAAGAAAGAAGAAGAAGAAGAAGAAGAAGAGGAGGAGGAGGAGGAGAGGAAAAGAAAAAGAAGAAGAAAGAAACAAAGAAACAAGACGAAGAAGACAAAGAAGGAGAAGAAGAAAATGATGATCATGATGTCGACGACGACGCCAACGACAATGATGATGATGACGATAATGACGATAATCCTAACAATATCAACAATGACATCGAGACTAACGACTACAACAACAATACCAATAATATTTTAGATAATAAACACACACACACACACACACACACACACACACACACACACACACACACACACACACACACACACACATCACACACACTACAAAACACACAAACAATGACAACACAAAACCCAAAACACAAAAGCATCAAAACAACAACTCCGAAAGGAATCCCTACCCTCTGCAATGCATTACCGCCAATAGCGTAAAAGCCAGGGGCACAACCCTTAATTAACGCCAATATTATTTACAGGTGAGAAGACCAGGCAGGTTAATTAATACCATACTAGCTGCTTTGCAGGCCCCGCCTCCCCTTGGCGTCTGCACAAAGGTGTGAAGATTCCAGGGAGGAAGCGAATAAATCATCGTGTATCTGGCCCTGCCCCTCCTCCTCCCTTTTAACACCTGGAATTATCTGAAGGTGTACACAGCGTAATGATTTCGAAAGATTAAGAGAAAAAAGACTTTAAAAAAATCAAAAGCGAAGAAGGAGTTTGGGTTTTTGTTTTGTGTGTTTTGTTTTTGTTAAAGGGTATTGAAGTTAAAAGGGGTGCAATGTGGTGTGCGTGTAAATACGGCGAGCGAGCGTGCGTGTGTGAGTGGGTACACGCGCATTCAGCATGTGTCTGCTTGGTTTTTGTGCGCATGTGCATGCGTGGGTATGAGCGTGTGCGTGCGTACGTGCGTGCGTGCGTGCGTTTGTCTGTGTTAGTCACTATATGTATGTATGTATTTGTATATATATATATATATATATATATATATATATATATATATATATATATATATATATATATATATATATATATTTTTATGTGTGTGTGTGTGTGTGTGTGTGTGTGTGTGTGTGCAAGTTTGACCGTGTGTGTGTGCGTGGATGCGTGCGTGGGGCGTGTGTGTGTGGTGTGATGAGGTGAGAGAGAGAGAGAGAGAGAGAGAGAGAGAGAGAGAGAGAGAGGAGAGAGAGAGAGAGAGAGAGAGAGAGATCGTGTGTGTGTGTAAGTGCGCGCGTGCGTCAGTCTATACGTGTATGTATCCGTATTCACGCGCACAGAATTGTTACTAAGCGAGCAAGCATGCACATGTGTGTGTGTGTGTGTGTGTGTGTGTGTGTGTGCGCACAATTTCCATGTAGCCACCACACCCCTTCCATATACACAGCTATGCACAATGGAAAACACGTTCACACACATATTATTTCCTGTGAGAATCCTTTCATATCGTTATCACCAGTTTGTGGAACAGCCTTTGAAAAAACGCAAGCTGTTTTCAGGTAGATTGCTAAAAGTTCAGATTAATCAAACGTCCCAGGTGCATACAGCCTTCGCGGTAAAATACACAGACTCGGAGACACACACACATGCACATGCACATGCACACACGCACGCGAGCACGAAAGCACACACACACACACACCACGCACGGACACAAACACACGTGCACGCACGCACATACACAAACATACACACATTTTCTTATAAATATAAACACATACACTACCACCACCACCACCACCACACACGACTACTACTACGTATAACTACGAGTATCATACATGATAATTTGTGCGCACACACACACACAAACACACACACACGCGCGCGCACACGCACCCACGCACGCTTGGTCGCTCACTCCCTCACACACACTTTATCAGAGAGCGACAGAGACAGAGAGAGACACAGACAGACAGACAGACAGGTAGACAGACAGATAGACAATGGCTAAAACAAACAAAAGAAAATTTCCTCCACCAAAACTTTGAATTTGCTAGGGAAAAAAAATTACAAAGAAACCCCAGGGGAGAAATGAAATTTAGCTGAAACCCTCAATATGCATGCACTGTATTAAAAATTGCAAAAAAACCCCCACTATAAAGTAAACAATCGATAGCTTTCATCAATAGAGATGCTTACTTTCAGGCCATTTTCGAATGTAGCTTTTACATTGTCCGTTCATCAAACATTCAACACGCACAATGTGGGAGTGAGACTGGAGATGGGGGGGGGGGGGGGGGTGGGGGGGGGGAGGGCGGGGCGGGGCGGGCAGATAGACATCTGGGGGAAGGGAGAGAGAGAGAGAAAGAGACAGAGAGAGTGGAAGACAGAGAGAGTGGAAGACAGACAGGCAGACACAGACAGACAGACAGAGAGAGAGAGAGAGAGAGAGAGAGAGAGAGAGAGAGAGAGAGAGAGAGAGAAGAGAGAGAGAGAGAGAGAGTGAGGGAGAGAGAAGAGAGAGAGAAGAGAGAGAGAGAGGAGAAGAAGGGAGAGAGAAGGAAGACAGAGAGTGCAATACAGACAGGCGGACGCAGACGACAGAGAGAACGAGGAGAGAGGAGAGAGAGAGAGAGAGAGAGAGAGAGAGGTGATAAGAAAAGGATAGGGATAGATATTGAGGGGCAAAAGCTCGCACGTTTGTGAACACACACACACATACATACAAACTCTCTCTCTCTCACACAGAACACAACACACACACCCACACACACAAACACACACACACACACCACACACAAACACACACACAGAAACAAACACACCCACACACAACACACAACCCAACAACTTATCATTGTTTAATTAAACCACCAATCTTAAACCCTGTTAAAAAAACACCAACACCAGAACAAAACAAACCACACCAAAATAACAATTATTAACCAAAAATAAACAAAACCACTATTAAAAGGAAAACACATTACAAGGGGAAAAAAGCACAGGGCCATCATTCCAAAGAGACCAGGAGCACAAGTTTTCATTAGGTTAATGACTTTGACAAGGGTGACCCCAAGCCAACTGATGGATACCAGACCTTGGTCCCTGTTGCACGTGTTACTGCTGGTTCTTCCTCGTCTCTGCGTGAGAGGATGGGGTAGGAGTGGGGTAGGTTTGGGGGTGCGGGGGTTGGGGGGGGGGGAGGGAGGGCAGGGTGTGAAGATGGGTTTAGAAGAGAGAGTAATGTGTGTGTGTGTGTGTGTGTGTGTGTTTGTGTTTGGTGTATGTGTGTGTGTTTGTGTGTGTGTTTGTGTATGTGTGTGTGTTTGTGTGTGTAGTTAGATAAGTAGCAGAGAGAGAGAGAGAGAGAGAGAAGGGGGGGGGAGGGGGGGGGGGAGAGACAGAGAATGATAATGTGTGTGTGGGGTGTTGGTGGTGTTGGTGCGTGTATGTGAGTGTGTATATGTGTGTGTGTGTGGTGTGTGTGTGTTTTGTGCGTGTGTGTGAAGGCCTGTGGATACATGCAGATAGAAAGTAATAGAGAGAGAGAGAGACAGAGACAGAGACAGAGAGAGAGAGAGAAGGAGGAGAGATGGAGAAGAGAGAGAGAGAGAGAGAGAGAAGAGAGAAGAGAGAGAGAGGAGAGAGAGAGAGAGGAGAAAGAGGAGAGAGAGAGAGAGGGAGAGGAGAGAGAGAGAGAGAGAGAGAGAGAGGAGAGAGAGAGAGAGAGAGAGAGAGAGAGAAAGCAGGAGAGACAGAGATATGGATAGACAGAGATATGGATAGACAGACAGACAGACAGACAGAGAGACTCAAACAGAGAGAGATACAGAGAGAAAGGGTGTTTGTGTGTGTTTTTGTGTGTGTCTAATTATGTAGGTGTGTGAGTTTGTGTGTACGTGCATGCGTACGTTCGTGCATGCCCGCGCATGTGTGTGTGCGCGTGTGTGTGCTTTATCAACAGCCCTGCTAACAACCTTGTCCCAAGTGTTTTCTTTGCTAATAGATGAGATAAGTGAGGCATTCCAGATGTACAGAGACTCTGCAGCTGGGCCTTCTGTTTGTAAACATGTTTAAGCAGCAAGAAGAAAGCATTATCAAACCTTTTGGTTGCACTTTCTAAGGAATTTTAAAGATCCCTTCTCTGTGTGTGTATGTGTGTGTGTGTGTTTGTGTCTGTCTGAGTGTGTGTAAAGTGGTGTGTGTGTGTGTGAGTGAGCTAGAGAGAAAGAGAGAGAATGAGAAAGAAATAGAGAGAGAGAGAGAAAGAGAGAGAGAGAGAGATGAGAGAGACAGAGAGAGAGAGACAGAGAGAGAG
This sequence comes from Rapana venosa, assembly GCA_028751875.1. NCBI lineage: Eukaryota > Metazoa > Mollusca > Gastropoda > Neogastropoda > Muricidae > Rapana > Rapana venosa. The sequence continues at coordinate 32,009,761 of CM054153.1, read as the reverse complement.
AGAGACAGAGAGAGAGAGAGAGGAGAGAGAGAGAGAGAGAGAGAGGAGAGAGATGAGAGAGAGAGAGAGAGAGAGAGAGAAAGAAAAGAAAGAGAGACAGAGAGAGAGACAGCCAATAAAAACCCCACTCACGAGTAAAACAAATCAAAACAAAACCATGACAAATTCGCTTTTACCAAAACAAAACAAATGCACAGGCATTTTTGTAGACAGTTTCAGTGGAATGCACTGAATGAAACATAATTAAGGCTGAGAGACCCAGGTTGGAACACAGGCAAGTTTTCATTAGGCCAATTAGTCTGACAAGTGGAACACCAGCATACTAATTGATACCAGACCTGGGGTCCCTGTTTACACTTGTTACTTACTGGTTCTTCCTCTGTCTTCTCTCTGTGAGTGTCAGATGTAGCTGTAGGAGCGTAAAGTTGGGGTTGGAAGATAGAGCAGTGTGTGATGGTGTGTATGTGTGTGAGTGAGTGAATAATATAGACAGACAGATAGATAGACAGACATACAGACAGACAGTGTTAGACAGACAGAGACACAGACAGAAACCTAGAAAAGTTGTCAGGAAACATAATTCTTAAACCCAGTAAAAACAAAGTAACCAAACACAAAAGCCAGTAAAACATGAAGCAGAAAACAAAAACCATGGCAAACGCGCTTTTACCAAAACAAAACAAATCCACAGTTTTTCTGTAGACAATTTGAGGGGACTGTACTGAATGAAACATGATTAGGCT
>CM054153.1:31989018-32001518 GCA_028751875.1 Rapana venosa | reverse complement strand
AGAGAGAGAGAGAGAGAGAAGAGAGAGAGAGAGAGAGAGAGAGAGAAAAGAGAGAGAGAGAGAGAGAGAGAGAGAGAGAGAGAGAGAGAGAAAAGAGAGAGAGAGAGAGAGAGAGAGAGAGAGAGAGAGAGAGAGAGAGAGAGAGAGAGAGAGAGAGAGAGAGAGAGGCAGGCAAGGGAGGACAAAGAAATGGAAAGAGAAAAAAAGCCATGTCTTTGACAAAGTATATAGAGCAATAAAATCCTGTATAGAGATAATAAAGTTCTTCTTCTTCTTCTTCTTTTTCTTCTTCTTCTTCTTCTTCTTACTACTACTACTACTACTACTACTACTACTACTACTACTACTACTACTGCTGCTGCTGCTGCTGCTGCTGCTGCTGCTGCTGCTACTACTACTTCTACCAACAACAACAGCAACAACAATAACAACAATGATAATAATAAGAAGAAGAATAGAAGTAATAACGAATATGACAACAAAATAATAATGATAAAGACAAGAGGACAGAGAAGAAAATCATTATCACAACCAAGGGAGAAAGAGCAAGATGTCATGTTGTATTATGAAATGAAATGGAGAGCAGTATAGTGCGCTGTTTGTGTGTGTGTGTCTGTGTGTGTCTGTGTGCATGTGCGTGTCTGCATGTGTCTGCGTGTGTGTATGAGTGTGTCTCTGTGTATGTGTCTCTGTGTGCGTGCATGCATGCGCGCGCATGCCTGTGCATGTGCATGTATGTGGGTGTGCCTGTACATGGGTGCTTGCATGTGTGTGTGCGCTTGCATGCGTGCGCGCATGCGTGCGTGTGTATGTATGTATGTGTGTGTGCCTGTGCGTGCGTGTGCCTGTGCGTGCATGCATATCTGTGTATGCCTGGTGTCCGTGGGTGTAAGTGAGTGAGTGAGTGAGTGAGTGTGTGTATGCACGCACGCGGGTGCATGCGTGTGTAAGTGTGTGAGAAAGGTGGCAAAATAATGTAGATTGCATGCCAGGCTTAATACATACATACATACGTCTGTCAGGTCTAGCCTACATGACTGCTTGCTTAAAAGCTGTGTACAGTCTATGCTGGGAGCCAGGATGAGGAAGTGTGCAATGGGAACAGCAAAGCTAATGAAAGAAGATGAGAGGGTGCAGGGTAGAACACGGGGAAATATGAAAAGATTGTGTCAAAGAAGCGCGAGACAGAGAGAGAGAGAGAGAGAGAGAGAGAGAGAGAGAGAGAGAGAGAGAGAGAGAGAGAGAGAGAGAGAGAGAGAGAGAGAGAGAGAGAGAGAGAGAGAAGAGAGAGAGAGAGGGAGGGGGGGAGGGGAGAGAGATAGACAGACAGACAGGCAGAAAAACACAGAGAGAGAGAGAGAGGGAGAGAGAGAGAGAGAGAGGGGGGGGGGAGGGGAGAGAGAGAGGCAGTGGGAAGACAAAGCAATTGAAAGAGAAAAAAGCCAGGTCTTTGATAAAGTATATAGAGCAATAAAATCCTGTATAGAGATAATAACGTTACTACTACTACTACTACTACTACTACTACTACTACTACTACTACTACTATACTACTACACTGCTGCTGCTGCTGCTTCTGCTCCTACTACTACTACTACTGCTGCTGCTGCTGCTGCTGCTGCTACTACCAGCAACAACAATGATAATAACAATGAGAAGAATAGAAGTAATAATGGGTATGACAACAATAATAATGATAAAGACACGAAGACAGAGAAGAAAATCATTATCACAATCAAGGGAGAAAGAGCGAGATGTCATGTTGTGTTATGTAATGAAATGGAGAGCAAGTATACTGTGCTGTTTTTGCATGTGTGTGTGTGTGTGTGTGTCTCTGTGTCTGTGTGCGTGTGTGTGTGTGTGTGTGTGTGTGTGTGTCTGCGTGTGTCTTCGTGTGTGTATGTGTGTGTCTCTGTGTATGTGTCTCTGTGTGCATTCATGCACATGCGCGTGGCTGTGCATGTATGTGGGTGTGCGTGTGTATGCTTGCTGTGTGCGTGTGTGTGCACTCACATGCGTGCGCGCGTGCGTGCGTGCATATGTATGTGTGTGTGTATGTGCCTGTGCGTGCGTTTGCCTGTGCGTGCATGCGTATCTGTGTATACGTGGTGTTCGCGGGTTTAAGTGAGTGAGTGAGTGAGTGTGTGTGTGTGTGTGTGTGTATGCACGCGCGTGTATGTGTGACGTGTGTGTGCGTGTGTATGTGCGTGTGAAAGGTGGCAAAAATGTGTAGATTGCATGCCAGGCTTAATACATACATACATACATACATACATACATCTGTCAGGTCTAGCAGACAGGACTGCTTGCTTAAAAGCTGTGTACAGTCTATGCTGGGAGCCAGGATGAGGAAGTGTGCAATGGGAACAGCAAAGCTAATGAAAGAAGATAAGAGGATGCAGGGTAGAACACGCGGAAATATGAAAAGATTGTGTCAAAGAAGCGCAAGACAGAGGGAGGGAGGGAGAGAGAGACATATAGACAGGCAGAGCGAGAGCGAGAGAGAGAGAGAGAGAGAGAGAGAGAGGAGAGCGAGCTCAAACTCGAGCTGGAATGTTTTAATGAGGGTAAATGGATAAGGCAGGGCTTCTTTACACCAGGCCTTCATCCTCCCCCACCCCCCTGAAAAAAAAAGGAAACCAACAGGCGAACATACATGAAGAAATGCCTAACATAAACAATCAAGCTGACAATAAACTTACATTCACACTCGCACAGTCATACTTTTAAAGAGAGAGAGAGAGAGGGGGGGAGACAGAGAGAGAGACAGAGAGAGAGAGAGATCCGGATGCAGATTTGAATGATCTACTCATAGAGGGCATTGCCCCAAGGGAAGAATATACATGGAAGATAGAGACATACATTCTGTAGGCTCTCTCTGTGTATGTGCACGCGCGCTCGCGCACGTGTGTGTGTGTGTGTGTGTGTGTGTGTGTGTATGAGAGAAAGAGAGAAGAGAGAGAGAGAGAGGGGAGAGAGAGAGAGAGAGACAGACAGACAGACAGACAGACAGACAGAGTTAAACATGCAGACGTACTGAGAACTAAATGAAACCAGTACCCCACCCTCCAACACACACAAAACACACACACACACACACACACACACACAACACCCCACACACACACACACACACACCCCACACACACACACACACACACACACCCCACACACACAACACGCACAAACTGATGATCCAAAAAAGACAAACATGCTTCTTTACTCGCCTCCCGCATACAAAACCAAACCGCATTTCCATCCTTTGTCCAGTAAACAGACGAAACAAAACAGCAAACAGTTGACACCCTGTCTCGGATTGTTACCCAGTCTCGAATTGTTACATAACAGGCAAATCCAATCCAACCCAATCGAACCATCTGCATTGCTCCGGCGACCACACAGGCCTTAACTGGGATGTCACCTTGTAAAGTGCTCAATCTCAGAGCAAAACTGCAACTATTCCCAAATTAAAACAGGTTTTTAAAACCAGATTCTCTGTCCTTTTCTTGTTTCAACGCCCTGGCTAACTGCGAAAAGGATCAACCAAGAATGGTCACCAGATTGTGGGTGATCTAAGACTTGAAACTCAAAAATACTTTAAGTCAAGTCAAGTCAAGTCAAAGTCAAAAACACTTGAATCATCCCATGAAGGGCAATTACAATAATGACAGGCAGATTGATACGCATCAAAAATGTCAAAGACACAAAAAGCTATTATTTAATATTGGTTAAAACATTCCAAAATGACTTCAAATAAAATGTCACGAACACAAAAACACACACACACACATACACAGACTCACACACACACACATACACACACACACACACGCGGGGCGCGCGCGCGCGCGCGCGCACACACACACACACAGACACACACACACACACAGACACACACACACACACACACACACACACACACACACACACACACACACACACACACACACACTTTATTGTCTCAACTAGAGAGAGCACATAAACGACACACAAAAATGATATCTAACCGACACCCTAACCTTCGATAAAAACCAACCTTGTTCGTAGTAACCAGCGTATCAGACGGATAATGCCCGACTCTGTGAGGAAATTAAAAATGGTGTCCGATGAAACATCGATCTAAAAGGCAATTGTTACACATCATGTATGTACGGGATAGCCTAGTGGTCAGAACATTGCGCTCGCATTCTGACGACCCGGGTTCGATTCCCGTTCAAGGGGATATTTTCCCCTGGAGTTAACATCAGTGCAAACTCCACTCTCCCCAAAAGTCCTTCCGATGAGACTATAAACCGAGGTCCCGTGTGCGAACGCACGCAGAACATTCTTGCGCACACGTTAAATCCTGTTCCGCTTTTCGTAAGAGTAGGTCATTGTGTGCCCGTGGGAACAGATGACAGAATTTACAAAACCGCATACACACGGGGACTGGATGTAAAAAACACATAAGTGCTTATTCCATTATCCTCTATATAAAAGAATAGAAAATGTACTAGTTCATCCACGATATCACAGTCCAGTTAGTTGAAGAAAGATCGCTAAGTCTTGTTAGTCTGCGTAGCTCATAGTTTCCGACACCAATGGCATGTACAGATCTCTCCAAGCATGAACAGAGAAAAAGGCCATTCCTTTCGAGGTATCAGTTACCTTCAATAGTTTAACATACAGTAGTAGTGAACAACAACAACAAAAAGCCCAATCACAGTGTGTGAGTAAGGACTGCATGCCCCATCTGTGAAACTTATCAACAGTTGCAAAGAGAAGATCAATGATGATACCGACCGTGCTCTCTGTCTGTCTGACAGTCTGTCTGTCTCTGTCTCTCTCCCCCCTTCCTCTTGCCCGCCTCCACCCCCTCTTTCTCTTTTTGTCTAATTGTCTCTCTCTCCTTCTCTCTCTCCACCCCTCTCCACCTTGTGTGTATGTGTCTATGTCTCTGTTTATTGGTTTTGCGTATTAGTCTTTCTCTCTATGTTTTTCCCTCTATTTCCCTCTCTCTCTCTCTCTCTCTGTATATCTGCCTGTATCTCTGTCTGTCTTTCTCTCCCCCCTCTCTCGCTACCCCTCTCCACCTTGTGTTTATGTTTATTTATCTATCTTTATGTTTGTGCGTATTAGTTTGTCACTAACACACAAGCACACACACATACACATACACACACTCGCACACCCCTCCCCCATAAAACACACACACACACACACTTACATGAAGCAGACGAAACGAAACATAGATCTTCATGGCTGAAACACGTTACGTGAGTTATAGCTTGTCTGGAAAACTTTCTGTCTCCATTTCCAGCGCCAAGGCCTGTGCCTTCGAACAATGCTTTCAGTTGAGTTAGTCATTCTGTTTTTACCCTTGTGCGTCTCATCAATTCTTTAAACATAGTATGGCTAGGGAATCAAACATAGAAAACTAGAAACAGAGAAAGCGAGGGACAGAGAGAGAGAGAGAGAGAAGGGGAGAGAGAGAGAGAGACAGGGGACACAGAGAGAGACAGAGAGAGGGGAGAGGGAAGGGAGGGTGGGAGGGATGGATTGATTGATAATCTTTATTGATTGATAATCTTTATTCCCAAGAGGGCAAGAAAGAATGCGAATGCGAAAGTTTTATTCATTTTAGGCCTTGGCCCCTCATGAAGGGGGTGTGTGTACATAATCAACATTCCAAAACATGTTGCATAAGAAACATATATGAACAGAAGAATAATACCTCGTTAATAGATGACATAAGTATACAAAGTCTAAACATGGAAGGACAAGAAAGAGAGAGAGAGAGAGGAGAGAGAGAGAGAAGAGAGAGAGAGAGAGAGAGAGAGGGATAGAGAGAAACAAACCAAAAGACATATATACAAACACACTGTCATACTGTCACACAAACCTGTACTCTCTATCAAAATGAGAACAAATCCTCTGAAAACAGAGTAAGGTTGCCAATAATTATGGCAAAGGTTTTTTAAAAAAGAACCACCAAGTCACATTACACGCTAAATGGATGAGACTAAAAACCGAGGTCCCGTGTGCGAACGCACGCAGACCATCTTGCGCACACGTTAAAATCCTGTTCCGCTTTTCGTAAGAGTAGGCCATTGTGTGCCGGTGGGAACAGATGACAATTTACAAAACCGCATACACATGGGGACTGGATATAAAAAAGCACATAAGTGCTTATTCCCTTATCCTCAATATAAAAGAATTTTTAAAAAAATAAACGTCTCATCATCCAGTGTGTAGTGTTCTCACAGAGATTCTAATCTGTGAGAAGTGAGAGAGAGAGAGAGAGAGAGAGAGAGAGAGAGTGTGTGTGTTCTGGATGATCTTTCAGAGGCTTCAGTTTAAAAGCACAGCACAACCACAAGAACAAACAAACATCATGTATTCTCACTGCGATTCTAAGCTGTAATGAGTGAGACAGAGTGCATATTCTTGACAACCTTTGGGAGGCTTCTGCTTAGGGATACTGCACGACCACAAGAACAAATAAACAACACGTCTGTTGACTTCTTCTATGCACCTGCTCAACCATGGTCTGTCTCGCACTCAAGTGAAAACAATACAAACGTATATATATATAGATGCAAAACTTACGAGCTCGTGGTGGCGTGATACCTGTGGACTAGAAAAGGTATTGACGCTGAAATAGAATGAATGTTCTTTTCGTGCTATTGATTTCACTTTAATATTTCATAAAACACCACAATGTACATCACACAGTCATGGTAAGGTGAAAGTCTACCTTTGCAATTTGGTATCAGCTATCAAAATAGAAGTAGAACAATACATTCTTGTTGTGTCTGTGTGTGTGTGTGGGTGGTAATAGTACGATGATGTGTGTATGTGTGTGTGTGAATGTGTGTCTGCGCGCGCGTGTGTGTGTGGTAACAACACTATGGTATGCAGAGAATGTGTGCATGTGTTTATTATTATTGTATCTTATTCTATTTCATTCTTTTATTTCGAGAATAATGGGATAAGTACTCATGTGCTTTTTTTGTTTGCAGTTTTTTTTTTAAAGCACCCACTTTTTGTCATCCATTCCCATCGGCACACGATGGCCTACTCTTCCGAAAAGCGGAACATGTTTTAACGTATGCGCAAGACGTTATGCGTGCGTTTTCTTCCATTGTGTATTCTCACAGCGATTCTAAGCTGTAGTGGGTGAGACAGAGGGCATATTCTTGACAACCTTTGGGAGGCTTCTGCTTAGGGATACTGCACGACCACAAGAACAGACATCACGTCTGTGGACTTCTTCTATGCACCTGCTCAACCATGGTCTGTCTCGCACTCAAGTGAAAACAATACAAACGTATATATATAGAGATGCAAAACTTACGAGCTCGTGGTGGCGTGATACCTGTGGACTAGAAAAGGTATTGACGCTGAAATAGAATGAATGTTCTTTTCGTGCTATTGATTCCACTTTAATATTTCATAAAACACCACAATGTACATCACACAGTCATGGTAAGGTGAAAGTCTACCTTTGCAATTTGGTATAGCTATCAAATAGAAGTAGAACAATACATTCTTGTTGTGTCTGTGTGTGTGTGTGGGTGGTAATAGTACGATGATGTGTGTATGTGTGTGTGTGAATGTGTGTCTGCGCGCGCGTGTGTGTGTGGTAACAACACTATGGTATGCAGAGAATGTGTGCATGTGTTTATTATTATTGTATCTTATTCTATTTCATTCTTTTATTTCGAGAATAATGGGATAAGTACTCATGTGCTTTTTTTGTTTGCAGTTTTTTTTTTAAACACCCACTTTTTGTCATCCATTCCCATCGGCACACGATGGCCTACTCTTCCGAAAAGCGGAACATGTTTTAACGTATGCACAAGACGTTATGCGTGCGTTTTCTTCCATTGTGTATTCTCACAGAGATTCTAAGCTGTAGTGGGTGAGACAAAGGGCATCTTATTGACAACCTTTGGGAGGCCTCTGCTTAGGGATACTGCACGACCACAAGAACAAACAGACAACACGTCTGTTGACATCTTGTATGCACCTGCTCAACCATGGTCTGTCTCTGCACTCAAGTGAAAACAATACAACGTATATATATATATATATATATATATATGCAAAACTTACGAGCTCGTGGTGACGTGATACCTGTGGACTAGAAAGGTATTGAAGCTGAAGTAGAAGATTGTTCTTAACGTGCTATTGATTTCACTTTAATATTTCATAAAACACTACAATATACATCACACAGTCATGGTAAGGTGAAAGTCTACCTACGCAATTTGACATCAGCTATCAACATAGAAGTAGAACAATACAGTCTTGTTGTGTCTGTGTGTGTGTGTGTGTGGGGGGGGGGGGGGGTGGTAATAGTACGATGATGTGTGTATGTGAATGTGTGTCTGCGCGCGAGCGCGCGCGCGTGTGTGTGTGTGTGTGTGTGTGTGTGTGTGGGTGGGTGGTAACAACACTATGGTATGCAGAGAATGTGTGCATGTGTTTATTATATTTTATCTTAATCTATTTTATTCTATTATTTCGAGGACAATGGGATAAATACTCATGTGCTTTTTTTTAAACATCCACTCCCAGTGTGTATGCAGTTTAAAAAAACATTTTGTCATCCAATCCCATCCGCACACGACAACCTACTTTTCCGAAAAGCGGAACACGTTTTAACGTATGCGCAAGACGTTCTGCGTGCGTTTTCTTCCATTGTGTATTCTCACCAAGATTCAAAGCTGTAGTGAGTGAGAGACAGAGGGCATATTCTTGACAACCTTTGGGAGGCTTCTGCTTAGGAATACTGCGCGACCACAAGAACAAACAGACAGCACGTCTGTGGACTTCTTCTATGCACCTGCTCAACCATGGTCTGTCTTGCACTCAAGTGAAAACAACACAACGTATATATATGCAAAACTTACGAGCTGGTAGTGACGTGATACTTTTGGACTAGAAAGGTATTGAAGCTGAAGTAGAACGAATGTTCTTTTCGTGCTATTGATTTCACTTTAATATTTCATAAAACACCACAATGTACATCACCTAGTCATGGTGCAGGCGAAAGTCTACCTATGCAATTTGACATAAGCTATCAAAATAGAAGTAGAACGATGTAGTCTTTTTGTGTCTGCATGTGTGTGTGTGTGGTAACAGTATGATGGGGTGTGTGTGAATGTGTGTGTGAATGTGTGTCTGCGCGCGCGCGCGTGTGTGTGTGTGTGTGGTTGGGAGGGTGGTAACAGCACTATGGTATGCATAGAATGCGTGCAGGTGTTTATTATTATTTTATCTTATTCTATTTCATTCTTTTATTTCGAGAATAATGGGATAAGTACTCATGTGCTTGTTTTTTAACATCCACTCCCTGTGTGTATGCAGTTTAAAAAAAATTGTCATCCATTCCCACAGCACACAATGGCCTACTTTTCCAAAAAGCGGAACATGTTTTAACGTATGCGCAAGACGTTCTGCGTGCGTTTTCTTCCATCATGTATTCTCACTGTGATTCTAAGCTGTACTGAGTGAGACAGAGTGCATATTCTTGACAACCTTTGGGAGACTTCTGCTTGGGGATACTGCACAACCACAAGAACAAACAGACAACACGTCTTTTGGCTTCTTGTATGCACCTGCTCAACCATGGTCTGTCTTGCACTCAAGTGAAAACAATACAACGTATATATATATATATATATATGCAAAACTTACGAGCTCGTGGTGACGTGATACCTGTGAACTAGAAAGGTATTGAAGCTGAAGTAGAACGATTGTTCTTTTCGTGCTATTGATTTCACTTTAATATTTCATAAAACACTACAATATTCATCACACAGTCTTGGTAAAGTGATAGTCTACCTACGCAATTTGACATCAGCTATCAACATAGAAGTAGAACAATACAGTCTTGTTGTGTCTGTGTGTGTGTGTGTGTGGGGGGGGGGGGGGGGGGTGGTAATAGTACGATGATATGTGTATGTGAATGTGTGTCTGCGCGCGAGCGCGCGCGCGCGTGTGTGTGTGTGTGGGGGGGGGGGGGGGGGGTGGTAACAACACTATGGTATGCAGAGAATGTGTGCACGTGTTTATTATTTTTTCATCTTATTCTATATCATTCTTTTATTTCGAGAATAATGGGATAAGTACTCATGTGCTTTTTTTTTTTACATCCACTCCCCGTGTGTATGCAGTTTAAAAAAAAAAAGGTCACCCATTCCCACCGGCACACGATGGCCTACTCTTCCAAAAAGCGGAACATGTTTTAACGTATGCGCAAGACGTTCTGCGTGCGGTTTTTTTTTCCCCAATTGTATACTCTCGCAGTGATTCTAAGCTGTAATGAGTGAGACAGAGTGCATATTCTTGACAACCTTTGGGAGGCTTCTGCTTAGGGATACTGCACGACCACAAGAACAAACAAACAACACGTCTGTTGGCTTCTTGTATGCACCTGCTCAACCGTGGTCTGTCTCGCACTCAAGTGAAAACAATACAAACGTATATATATATGCCAAACTTACGAGCTCGTGGTGACGTGATACCTGTGGACTAGAAAAGGTATTGACGCTGAAGTAGAATGAATGTTCTTTTCGTGCTATCGATTTCACTTTAATATTTCATAAAGCTTCACTATATGCATCACCTAGCCATGGTGCAGGCGAAAGTCTACCTATGCTATTTGACATCAGCTATCTAAATAGAAGTAAAGCAATACGGTCTGTTTTGTGTCTGCCTGTGTGTGTGGGTGGTAACAGTACGATGATGTGTGTATGTGTGTGTGAATGTGTGTGAATGTGTTTCTATTTCATTTTATTTTATTCTTTTATATCGAGGATAATGGAATAAACACTTATATGCTATTTTTTACATCCAGTCCCCTGTGTATGCCGTTTGTGTGTGTGGTAACAGCATGATGGTATGCAGAGAATGTGTGCGTGTGTTTATTATTATTTATCTTACTTTCTGTTATTCTTTTACTTTAAGAATAATGGGATAAGTACTCATGTGCTTTTTTTTTTACATCCACTTCCCGTGTGTATGTAGTTTTTAAAAAACCCACTTTTTGTCATCCATTCCCATCGGCACACTATAGCCAACTCTTCCGAAAAGCGGAACATGTTTTAACGTGTGCGCAAGACAATCCGCGTGCGTTTTCTTCCATTGTGTATTCTCACAGAGATTCTAAGCTGTAGTGGGTGAGACAGAGGGCATCTTATTGACAACCTTTGGGAGGCCTCTGCTTAGGGATACTGCACGACCACAAGAACAAGCAGACAACACGTCTGTTGACATCTTGTATGCACCTGCTCAACCATGGTCTGTCTCTGCACTCAAGTGAAAACAATACAAACGTATATATATATGCAAAACTTACGAGCTCGTGGTGACGTGATACCTGTGGACTAGAAAAGGTATTGACGCTGAAATAGAATGAATTTTCTTTTCGTGCTATTGATTTCACTTTAACATTTCATAAAACACCACACTATATGCATCACCAAGTCATGGTGCAGGCGAAAGTCTACCTTTGCAATCTGACATCAGCTATCAAAATAGAAGTAGAACAATACAGTCTTTTTGTGTCTGTGTGTGTGTGTGTGTGTGGGTACGATGATGTGTGTATGCGTGTGTGAATGTGTGTGTGAATGTGTTTTTATTTCATTTCATTTTATTCTTTTATATCGAGGATAATGGAATAAGCACTTATGTGCTTTTTTTTACATCCAGTCCCCGTGTGTATGCTGTTTGTGTGTGTGGTAACAGCATGATGGTATGCAGAGCATGTGTGCGTGTGTTTATTATTATTTTATCTGGTTTTCTATTCTTTTATTTCGAGGATAATGGGATAAGTACTCATGTGCTTTTTTTTTACATCCACTCTCCGTGTGTATGCAGTTTTTTTTAAAAAACACCCACTTTTTGTCGCGAGGGAGAGGAGATGGGCGCCGCACTCAATATGCTGGCCCTAGAGAAGTGAGGTCTCTGACGCCTCGCTCCCCTACGACCTTATAGGTTATGGGACTCCTTTACCTATTTTTACCACTTTTTGTCATCCATTCCCATCGGCACACGATGGCCTACTCTTCCAAAAAGCGGAACATGTTTTAACGTATGCGCAAGACGTTCTGCGTGCGTTTTCTTCCATTGTGTATTCTCACAGAGATTCTAAGCTGTAGTGAGTGAGACAGAGAGCATATTCTTGACAACCTTTGGGAGACTTCTGCTTTGGGATACTGCACGACCACAAGACAACAAACAGACAACACGTCTGTTGGCTTCTTGTATGCACCTGCTCAACCATGGTCTGTCTCGCACTCAAGTGAAAACAATACAACGTATATATATATATATATCCAAAACTTACGAGCTCGTGGTAACGTGATACCTGTGGACTAGAAAAGGTATTGACGCTGAAATAGAATGAATGTTCTTTTCGTGCTATTGATTTCACTTTAATATTTCATAAAACACCACAATGTACATCACCCAGTCATGGTGCAGGCGAAAGTCTACCTTTGCAATTTGAC
>CM054153.1:31954018-31966518 GCA_028751875.1 Rapana venosa | reverse complement strand
ACCAACAACAACAATTAGCTAACCAAATCAAAGAATCCGCCTCCTTCCAGCAGAGTTTTTGATACACTTTCCAATTTGATTGAGCTGGACAGAAAGAAAAAGGTAGCGGTACCCAAACATTTACCTCCTCCTGTCTCCTCCCCTTTTCTTTAGATATATATTTTGTTTTAGAACAGGTAACCAGGTGGAAGCAAAATGTCTCGGCCAATTTAAAACTGCGCTTCTTTAACGCTTTAAAAAAAACCCCAAACATGTGCAACTTCGTTAGCTCAAGAATTACTTATTGTGTGGAGCCAAAAGCGTCCTTGGAGAAACAGTTAGTTCCTGATTGCTTAAAAAAAAGCTTTCCAAACACACCCACAAAAGCAAAAGCAAATAAACCGCTAAGAAACGCAGCGCCCGCCTTTCAAGTTTAAACAATGAAAGCTCCTATGGGAAAGAACCAAATGATCACAGCTACACGCAAATTCTACGAACAAGAGAAGCCACAGAATTATATGTATCTATTCATTCATACATGCAAGCATGCATGATCCATCCATCCATCCATCATCCATCCATCTATCTATACATCCATCCATCATCCATCCATCCATCCATCCATCCATCCATCCATCCATCCATACATACATGCAGCCACCTATCCATCCAACGTCCACATAGCTACCTTTCTGTCAATATATGTAAATTAAATCTAGTTGCTAATAGGTCAACCAAATAATTATTTTGACCCTCCCCCCAAAAAAACCCCACCACCAAACAAATCCTACAACAATCAACAACAAAACCATCACTAATCAACCAATCAAATATTCAACCGATCAAACAGAAGAAAATTCAGTCACTCGGACAAACAATCAGCCCATCAAATCAAAGAAGGCACCTTCTCTTAGCCAGAGTCCTTAATTCCATTTCAATTCAATTTGTATTACAGAAAAAGGTAACCCAATTTCAGCATTTCCTTTAAATTGTCTGTTAGTTCTTTAAATAAAATGTTCCCTAGCTTAGAAAAGGTAATCACGTGAAGGTAAAAAAGTAGGAATCAATCCAGAAGTCGTTCCTCCCATTCATTTTTTCCCATGCTTTACACGGTAGCCAGAAGGAAATAAAACGTGCTAAGCAATTCAAAACTGCACTTCTTTGACACTTTTCAAAAAAGACGTGGAACTTCGTTAGCGCAAGAAATACTTATTGAATTCGAGCAAAACCATCCTTAGAGACACAATTAGTTCCTGAATGCTCGAGGAAAAAAATTCTCTGAAACACACATGCCAAAAACAACCTGGCTAGCAACACAAAACATTACTCAAACTTTAACAATGAAATCCTCTTTAGGTTAGAGAAAATTGAACAAAAACCCTTACCCTGTCCACAGCTATACGCATAATATACTAGCTTCCACGCAAGCACATTTTTGTCTATAATTATCATTACGAAGTGAATTGCTGTTGTTGCATCGAATTTACGTTTCTTCACTCAAAGCGATACTACACGATGTTAAGGGGGAGGGGGGTGGAACTTATAAAAATATAGACGAATCTTACTCTCAGTAAGTGAATCAAGTACATTAAAATATTCATCAAACCATTATTTATTGATCATACACCATCATAGAGCTTTGGTCAGCGTGTTGGGTTACTGCCCGTTAATGTCGCGGGTTCGAATCCAATGAAAGTTAAAGGATTTTGCTGACTCCAGCTGGCTTCTCTTTCCATTGACTTTGCTATGGGTCTATAGGAAATTTTGCGAAAGAGTTGGATCACACAGTTAAACTTAATCTACTTTGTAGATGCGGTTTTGAGAGCAGGTTTTACTCAAATTACCTGCCCAACACTGCAGGTATCTGTATCTTACCGGGACAGGTTGACGCCCGGGTGTGTTATGATAGAAACCTTAGGGTAATAATAATAATAATAATAATAATGTATGGAATTTATATAGCGCTGAATCTTGTAAAGCAACAAATCAAAGCGCTCAGATGACTTTTTTTATATCGAGGATAATGGAATAAGCACTCATGTGCATTTTTACATCCAGTCCCCGTGTGTATGTGGTTTTGTAAATTTTGTCATCTGTTCCCACCGGCACACAATGGCCTACTCTTTCGAAAAAGTGGAACAGGATTTAACGTGTGCGCAAGATGTTCTGCATGCGTACAGCCCTTTCAAGTAGTCAAAAAGCACGTACACTTCCATAGCAATAAGATTACATTATCCTCATCACCATAGAGCCTCACCTCACCTATCCCATAGTCCCTTGGTCCGTGGGGACACTAATGAAGATTTTGCAACCAGCTTCCTCCACTCCCTGCAGTCCTCTGCTTACCATAGATTAATTGTAAAGGTGTCCAATAACCAATAAGGTCGTAGGGGAGCGAGGCGTCAGGGATCTCACTTCTCTAGGGGTCAGCATAATGAGGGCGGCGCCCATCTCCTCTCCCTCGCTGCTTTACCTTCCCTGGCCTTAAAGAGGCAGGTACCCATTTACAGCTGGGTGAAATGGGGAACTGTACTGAAGCCAAGGCGCACAAACGGTCACCCATCCAACTGGTAACCACGCTCGACGCTGCTTAACTTGGCTTAGGGGAAAGCGAGTGTTCTGACCACTGAGTTATCCCGTCCCCACCATAGATTATCATGGGATAAAAGAACAATCATCTCTGACTGGGTGGGCTCGGCTTTAGTTCCCGATGCACTTGTATGCTTGGTGTCAGCTGGTGTCAAAACCTTCGATGCTACAGATTCACAGAAGAAGACTTTTGGGTGACGTTGTGAGGATCTCCACTCCAAGATGACGTCCCGATTCATGGTTACACGACAAAGCTATTGTTGTCGTCAGTAAGGGGCTTAGTAGGTAGTGCCGTGTGACTTTCAGCTCAGACCAGGCACCACTGAACACCACCAAAGCGATCCAGCAGCAGTGCAGGGCTCTTCCAGCTGTTGACCCATCAGCGGCCTAACAGTATTCAACTCCCTGTGGATTCATACCTGTATTGTTCCCTGTAGGAACAAGGAGGGAGACGAAGATTCAGACAGAAACAAAACGATGTGAAGACAACATCAGAGAGTGGACTGACAGGCCACTATGTGGAACGAATTGCTACGGAATGCAGAGGACCGCGGGAACTGGAGGAAGCTGGTTGCTAAATGACGAGCCGGGTTTCGCCTAAGGTGGAGAATAGAAATAAGGCGGAGTGGGAACAGCAGGTCAGGAATGTAACAGAAAATGAAGCAGAAATCAAAACAAAACAATAATCCATAAACTAAAGGTGGAAACAGCTAATCAGAAAAAAACACCCCAGCCAATGAAGCAATCTTGCAATCAAATGAAATAAGCCATCTTCCCTTCAATTCAATTTGGTCCGACAGAGAGAAAAAAGGGTTAACACAATTTCAGCATTTCCTATTGTCTCTCACTCCTTCCTCTCCATATTTCATCTTCTTCTCTCGCTTGAGAAAGGCAATCACGTGAAAGCGAAATTTATGAAACAATTTAAACAATCGTTTCTTTTGGCATTTCTTGCAAAAGGCGATTCCGTCTCTGCAATATTTTCTGATTCTGCTGAGGTGAAAGTATCCTTTGAGACACAATCAGTTTCGGCATAGTTAAAAAAAAATCCCCCAAACACTCAAAACAAAAGCAAACAACCAGGCAACCAGCAAGAATGCGCTTTTCAAATTCAAGCGGTGAGCTCCCACACGGGGAATCAACATGAGACAGGGAAAGAAAGAAAAAAACAACCCACAACTAATGCTAACAAACGCACGCACATTAATTTTTGTAGGCACGGAAGCCAGTGCAATGTACCCGTACTGCTTGCATTTCCATCTTTCTGTGTACACAAATAAGTATAGACTATGTAAAGTTGCATGCAAGCATATATGCGTAACACACACACATGCACACACACACACACACTTATCCGTATGAGCCAATCGGATTTAGGAGAGAGAGAGAGAGAGAGAGAGAGAGAGAAGAGAGAGAGAGAGAGAGAGAGAGAGAGAGAGAGAGAGAGAGAGAGAGAGAGAGAGAGAGAGAGAGAGAGAGAAGGGGGGGAGGGGTAGGGAACGAAACACAAAAGAGTAATGAAGTTTGAATAGTTTTAAGTATTAAGACATAAAAACAACCAAAACAAAAACTATTTGAAAAAAACCGATACCGTTTAACTTCTTTTACGACCACGGCGGAACACGTCATTTGACTTAGGGGAAAAAAAGTTATAACACGCAACAACAACAGAATATTTGCCCCGTAAATGCATAACACATTTTTTATTACGTACATTTGCAGGTTATTTGTATGTTTAAATGCTTGTACGATATCAACCACACAATGGCAAGCGGAAATAACTTTTTTTCTAGCACAGAAGCACCACCAGCCTCTGTGTTAATATAAAATAAGTACGCCTACAAAATTCGGTTTACGAGTATGTCAGCTCTCTCGTTTAACTTGTGCAGCAAAAGTAAAATGCTTTCAGGATATTTTCATGCTACAATAGTTCATGTGAAGATTCAAGATTCAAAGAATAGTGAAGAATAGTCCAATCTATGCTGCAAGCTTTGCCTTTGATATTATGCAAATACCTGGACAGAAACTTTAGAATTTGTTTACAGCAGCAATAGCGAGCAAACGTGCATAGTTATATTCTTTTTTTCTTAATGTGGCTTTCAATTGGTTTTTACCTTGCTATACGAACAACTGTAGTTTTGCATCTAATAGTTTCCCTACTTTCCTGCAGGCACGCAAGACATAAGAACGATACAGGGGACAGGATAGCCTAATTGGCTATAACGTTGCATATTGCGATCGTGATCTGCTGATCCGGGTTCGAATCATGTCCAATGGGATATTTTCCCCTGGAGTTAACATCAGTGCCCACTCCACTCCCTGTAAAAGCTTTTCAGATGAAGCTATTAAATGAGGTCCCGTTTGCTAACGCACGCAGAACATCTTGCGAACACGTTAAAACCTGTTCCGCTTTTCGGAATAGTAGGTCATTGTGTGTCGATGGGAACAGATGACAAAATTGACATACACAACGGGACTGGGTGCCAAAAAAAAAAGACATGAATACTTGTTCCATTATCCTAGAATAAACCAAATAGCTCTTATTTTTATTGTTAAGTATTTCCAATCTTTGCATTGTTGAAGGACCATTGTTTGCAGATCCGTTTATCTATCTATCTATCTATCTATCTATCTATCTATCTATCTATCTATCTATCTATCTATCTATCTATCTATCTATCTATCTATCTATCTATCTATCTATCTATCTATCTATCTATCTTTTACCGTCACTTTTAAGATTTTGGTGTATGTAATTTTTTCCCCATCGGATTTCAAAATGTTAAATTTCAAATAAACTACAATGCATGCACAACTAGCTGCAGTAAGCTCAATGCGATGGCAAACCTTCCGATCCTTACTGGGCATGCTCACGTTTCCCCACAAACAACCGAACGCTGACATGAGTTACAAGATATCCTAACGAACGTCTTCATCACCTGTACGTGTATTTACATCAAAGAGAGAGAACCACCGGTAGACCTACCCACAAGCTGAATTGGAAACTCGTCAATATCTCAATCCTCGATCAAAACAGTGCCATCAAGATTCAAACCGATACCAACAACGAAACAAAATACAACAAACCCTACGACTTATCCGCATGGCTTTTATGCCCAATGAAGAAAAAAAAACATGTTGTCAAACCAACCCACCACAAACAACACACACACACACACACACACACACACACACACACACACACACACACACACACACACACACACACACACACACACACACACAAATAAGCTCACGGAAAAAACACTCTAATCTCACCTGCCAAGCTAGCAAAACATATTGTTGTTTAAGCAGATTAAACCTTGATAAATTGGTGTAGACATATCAAACGACCATAACCTGAGTAAACGGCTCGATGTAGTTTTGTTCTTGTGAAATATTACCAGAGAGCTAATAACGTGTTTAAATTTTTTTTCCTAATTGCCCACGTCAGCGGGAGAATGAGGATACAGATATGTAACACACTTGTGCACGCGCGCGAGCGCGCACGCACGCGCATACACACATTCATGCACACACAAACACACACTTAGTGAGAGTGACAGACAGACAGACAGACAAACGAGTATACAGACATAAGTACAAGGACAGAGAGAGAAGAGACAGAGAGAGAAAGAGACAAACAGAGAGAGGAAGAAGACAACAGCGAAAAAAAGAAAGAGCGACAAAGAGAGAGAGAGAGAGAGAGAGAGGAGAGAGAGAGAGAGAGAGAAAGGGGGGGGGAGAGGGAGGAGAGAGAGAGAAACAGACAAGACAGACAAGACAGATAGACAAAGAAAACAGAGAGGACATAGACAGAAAGAGGAGAGAGAAGAGAGAGGAGCGGAGAGTGAGAGAGAGAGAGAGAGACAGACAGGGGGCAGAGAGAGAGAGACAGACAGACAGACGAGAGAGACAAAGACACAGAGAAGACATAGACAGAAACAGGAGAGAAAGAGAGAGAGAGAGAGAGAGAGGAGAGAGAGAGAGAGAGAGAGAGAGAGAGAGAGAGGAGAGGAGAGAGAGAGGAGAAGAGAGAAGACAGAAGAGAGAGACAAAGCGACAGAGAGACAGAGACGAAACAGGATTGGAGAAGAGAGAGTGAGAGAGAAGAAGAGAGATTACTTACGCAGGGATCGAGTGAGAGAATCACACGCAGATCAGACCCGAGACAAAGCGACAGTGACAGTACGACTTATAAAGACAAAAGAGAAAGAAGGAAGAAAAGAGAGAAAAAGAGAAACGTTTATAAACAGATCAGAGTACTAGAATCCGTACTTAGAGAGAAATAACACAGGAGACAACTAGACGAACTAGAGAACAAGAGAGAAGTAGGAAAAGAAGAAGAAGAAGAATTATGAAAAAAAGAGAGACAAAAATGTGAGTTTTTAAGGAGAGAAAAACCAAAGCGAAAACACACAAGACAGAAGAAGGCAGCAAAGAAAACAGATAAAAAGACAGATGAGAAAAAAACCTTACTTCGACAGTTAGGATAAAAATCAACTAGCCTGACTATCAATCATTACTAAAACGTGAAATTGACCATAAGACAAAACAGTAAAAAAGAAAGAAGAAAAGGCAAAACTGTAAAACAATGGGATTGATATTAATACTTTCAAACTTACAAATGAAGATAAACGGGGGACAACTGACAATAACAACAGAGAACGAACAAAAAAATAAAATTGAAGAAAAAAGAAAAAAAGTTCAATTTCAAAAAAAAAAAATATCTCAAAGCTGAAAAAACATAGGAAAAATCAAGAAAAAAAGAAAAACGAAAAACAAAGCTACATTGGGTTATAAAATAAACCAACAAAAATTGAAAGTGGAAAACGAATAAACAAACTGAATAGGAAGACACCAAAACAAAATAGAAAAAATGGAGAAACGACTACACCTCTTCAACAACAACAATGGAAGAGAAACTCATCTGCTCATTCAATCATCTCACTACAGATGAATAAAAAACCACCTAAATTTCCTTTCACATTAAATTTCTTGTTCTTATCTAAATGGAATTCATTAGTAAAAGAACAACTACTAAAAAACTTTGAAAATTCAAATTTTCCACTACAGTATATGCAGCTCTTAACAATAGATTGAAATGATGATATGAGACCCCTGATCCCCCCCCCCTCTCTTCCTGATCTTCTCTCTTATCTCTCTCTCTCTCTTCCACATATTGTCTCTGTGAATTTTCTTTCACATTAAATGTTCTTGTCTTTTCGTGAAATGGATTCATTGAGTGTAAAAGTACACTCTAAACTTTGTATTGTGCATGACATTTTCCACTACAATATACGCAGCTCTTAACAAAGATTGAAAATGATGATAATTGAAACCCCTGATAACCCTTTTCTTACCTGAAAATAAAATTCTTTTTTTTCCACGAACCAAGACACACTTGAATATTTTGGAGTTTATTTTGTCCGAGTTTTAAAAAAAACAAACAGAAAAGCATTTTCCTCGTCATCTGTGACAATCTGAAAGTAAGCAACGACATGAATATATGAAGGTTTGATTGCAGTGTTGCCCGATTGCTACTTCTATCGCTAGAGAGAGAGGGGGAGAGGGGGAGAGAGAGAGGGAGAAAGAGAGAGAGTGAGAGGGGAGAGAGAGAGAGAGAGAGAGGAGAGAGAGAGAGCCAGCAAGAGAGAGAGAGCATGTGTGTGTGCACGTGTGTATTTGTTCGAGGAAGCATGTTGTATGTGTGTGTGTTTGTGTCCGAGTGTGTGCACGTGCATAAATGCACGTTTGTGTATGCAAACCTGGGTTTTTTCCCCTAAAGAAACCATAATACAATTATGCAAACTCATGATCAAAAAGTCAATCAACCTACTTCATTAAATTCAAAGTGAATTATTAGCTTCATCAATCTTTTAAAATGCCTTTTCCATTTGGGCCTTTGAGAGAAAAGTCTCAAATAGAAATCACCCCCCCCCCCCCCCCACACAACTTAAATCTCCAGTGTCCCTATCTCCCTTGTGAACTGAACTGCATGGATGTTAAGCGCTTAAAAGCATTACCAGAACTGCCCATCCTTCTGCCTCCAAAAATATATACATACGAACGGGATTGCAAAAAGATTGCTTGCTTTGCAGGAACGAAATTCAAATTCGTTATAGGAAAAATCAGTCTGGAATTGTTTATTTACACACACGCGCGCAAACGCACGCAAGCACACACACGCACACACAAAGTGCACACACAACACAACCAAACACACACACACACACACACACACACAACACACACACACACGCGGCGCGCGCGCACGCACACACAACACACACACACTCACACACACACACACCACACACACACACACACACACAACTCTCTCTCTCTCTCTCTCTCATCTCTCTCTCTCTCTCTATTGGTTTTCCACAAGGATAAATCATAGCTCCAATTTTGTTTACTCTGTACTTTATCATGATCTTCCTGAAATCCTATCAGATGATGTAACTCTCTATATATAATACATAATTATTTGTCGACAAAAATGATACAGAGAGACAAGGGTGGGGCTTCACACGACAACACACACACACACACACACACACAGCTTTTCAGAGCAACCTGCAACGGGAACGACACGAAAACAATAAAACGCGAAACCCAACAGCCAGCGACTACGCCTACTAAAAGCTCATGGTTTTTCTCCTGTTACGCAAGCTCTCTTCCACAGTTTGCAGTCTTAAAGAACACTCTCATTAGCCATTGCCCTACAGACCTACGAACTTGTCACACAATCCATCCGATTTTACGAGCTTCTACATATTGAGAGAGAGAGGGAGAGAGAGGGGAGAGAGAGAAAGAGAGAGAGAGAGAGAGAGAGAGAAGAAGAGAGAGAGAAGAGAGAGAGAGAGAGAGAGAGGAGAGAGAGAGAGAGAGAGCGAGCGAGAGAGAGGCGAGAGAGAGAGCGAGGCAAAAGAGAGAGAGAGTGAGAGGGAGACGAGAGAGAGAGAGCGAGAGACCCGAGAGGAAGAGAGAGTGAGGGAAGATACCAAGGAGAAAAAGAGAAGATGTGTGTGTGGTGTGTGTTGTGTGTGTGGTGTGTGTGGGGTTTGGGGTGTGGGGGTGGGGGGTGGTTTGTATGTGTGTGTGCGCGAGTGTGTGTGTGTGGGGTTTGGTGTGTGAGGGGGTGGTTGTTGTGTTCGTGAGTGATATGAGGTGTGTGTTGTGGTGTGTGTTTATTTTTTTTTTTTTTATTTTATTTATACATTAAAGAACGAGATTTCTCTGCGTGAAATTTGGGTGCTCTCCCGGGAAGCGCGTTCCCACAAGACAGCGCCCCCCTTTTTTTTTTCTCTTTTTTTTTTTTTTGGTCGCCTGTATTTTTTTTCCCTACAGAGGGGTTTTTTCAAAAATTTTTCCCCAGGGAAAAACCCCTTGTTCCCGGGGGTTCTTTTAGTGCGCTAAAATTTTGTTAAAACACAGGGGACCTGGGTTTTATCGTTATCCAAAAAGCTAGCGCCAGCCCAAACCATCATGGTTAATGGAGGGGGAAAAAAAATTTCGGGCCCCCAAACGGGGTACAAACCCCGCGCACACACCCCGCCCGGACTTTTCGCTTTTGACAGGCGCTTTTAACTTAGACCACCGATCCCATAGGGGGTTTTTTGGTGTGTGTGTGTGTGTGTGTGTGTGTTGTGTTGCTTTATTGGTGCGGGGTGCGTCCCGTGGTGGTGTGTGTGTGTGTGTTTTGTGTGTGGTGTGTGTG
Source organism: Rapana venosa (assembly GCA_028751875.1). Lineage (NCBI taxonomy): Eukaryota > Metazoa > Mollusca > Gastropoda > Neogastropoda > Muricidae > Rapana > Rapana venosa. Next base: position 31,956,227 of record CM054153.1, on the reverse strand, counting down.
TGGTGTTGTACACCATACGCCCCGTATCATCTAAAAGTGAAGGTAGTGATGTATGTGTGTGGTGTGTGTGTGTGTTGTTTTTGTTGTCTCAATTTAGCTTTTTACTTTTTGTTATTGCGGGGGATGGGGAAAATGAAGGGGAAAAGTTAAAACGAGAGGGAAGGGAAAAAGAAAAGAATGATTGGTAAAGTGTGTGGTATTTTCATGCAACAAAAAAAAAAAAAAAAAAAAAAAAAAAAAAAAAAAAAAAAAAAAAAAAAAAGGGGGGGGGGGGGGGGTTTAAACATGAGTAAAAATTTTAAAAAATTAAACAAATTGTTAAATGAAAAAACATGAAGTAACTAAACAAAATCTATGGCTGTGAAAGACTTTAACAAGGGCCCAAAGGTATTTTGGATTTTTAAATTGTTTCCACAGACTGCTCAAAAACGTGGGAAAAAAAGGTTTTACAATTGGACACCAAAATATTGGGGTTTTGGGAAATTTTCCCCCACAGAGCCCCCCCGAATTTTCAAAATTTTGTTAAAATGCATTTAATTTTATTAAAAATATAGTGTATTAACTCTTCTCGTAGTTGCGATACTTAAATGTGTTTGAGAAGGATAACATGAAATAAGGTTTAGTCTGCAACTCTTAAGACTTTTCCTTGAGTTGATTGTTCTCCCCACTTATAAACGATGTTTGTTCTAACAAACGGTACCCCCCTGTAAGAAAAAGGGAACATGCATTTCTGTCGTTTCCCCAATTTGAGTCTTGCCCCCTTTTTGCAGTCGTCACCCCCTCATTTGAAAAACTCCAACGTGCGGGGTACCCAACAAAGGAACAAAAAATACCTCTTAAACTTAAAAGGTGTATCATATTTAATTTCAAAATGATTCTAGATATTTTTGGAATTTGGGGGTTTTGATACAAAAGTACCGATTAGAGTTACACAAAGAAAGATGGGAAGATGGGAAAACAAAATCAAAATAATTTAAGAGCAAAGAATTGAAAACAATTCAGCTGTAAATATGAATGATGTTTACCAAATAGTTTGTTTCTTGTTTTTAGAGCGGGTGTGCGAATGCAAACCATTTCATTTTTTTCTAAAACGCCATTGTATTTTCTTTAAAGTTGTCAGAATCGTATTTAAATTGTGTTTTGGGAACGAAACCCATATATTTTGGTTTTTTTCTTTCTTTCATTAGTACATTCTATATCAAAATTTGTTTATTTATTTCCCCAAAAGGGCAGGGCACAACTTCTTTTGATTTCTAATTCATAATGTTTAAAAGTTCAGACTTTTAAAAAAAAAGGTCTGATACATAAGTACAATAGGCTTTAAAACACAAAAATTTGTCTACCCCTTTTAGGAAAATTTTTTTTTGCTTCGATTCTTTTTTCACTAAAAAAAATTTTTCATTGTTTTGTCTGCGTAAAAACAAATCTGGCCATGAAAGTTGTCGGATTCAGCTGGGGGAAGTTCCCCAATTTCTTATAAGTTGTAGGTGGAGGTGGGGAAATGGTACCCAATGAAAATTTTATATGTTTTACGTTAATTTGGATTTTTTTTCAAAAAAAAATTAGGGCACAAAAGAAGTTTCTTGCCCCAAAGCGTTTGGGACCGACGGGGGGACGTGCTAAGTTTTTCGAGTGACCTATCTTGCCCCCAAGACTGTCTGGAAACCTTTTAAGAAAATTAATAATTTTTCCTTTTGTTAAAAGTATCCAATATGGCTTTCCCAAAGTAAATTTTTGATGTAAGTAAAATCCCAAAAAAATTTGACGTATTTGTGTATGAATTAGCCCCCCCAACCCTAAACTGGGGTAGTGTTTTGGAAACCTGCCATTGTTAAAAAGCATAATGTGGTTTTTTCTGTGGAAAATGTCAGACCCTTTCAAAAAATATATTTTTATAAAAACTAACTCTTTTTGTAGATCTTTCTGGGTTAAAAAGAATCTCCTTTTGTTGTATGCGCTTAAAAGCGACATTCATCCACTACATATATCATCGCATATTGTACTGGTTTTTTCTTTGACAGTTTGTGGTAGATATATAACAGTTATTAAAAAGAAAGGGGCTATAAAGAACCCTGTGGTAAACCCATAGGGAACCTAAGTGTGAATAAAATATTCCCTACTCTACTTTTATATTCTGTTCATAAAAAATTTTGATATAAAAAAACATGCCCAGATAATCCAATATCTTTAGTTTATGCAGTTTTTAGCA
>CM054153.1:31921518-31939018 GCA_028751875.1 Rapana venosa | reverse complement strand
AGGATACTTATACTGACATACCTCTGGCATCCCCACGGGGGAACATTTTTATTTGAATCACGCAGATGGTGTGAGTAATCAATCGCAGGGCTGGTGTAGAGTTGCGCCTAAAGTGTGTTCTGCTTCCTTGGAAAGCTTTAATGTTGAAAACATAGTTAAGTTTATGGCCAGAACTGCTGAACACTACTGTAAAAGATCTTGCTAAAACTCCAATCCCCCCTTTCTCTTCCCCATTCCTGTACTCTAAAAAAAAAAAAATTCGATATATCAAAATTCAAGCTCACACTAATGTTATTAAAAGTATATATCCTGTGTTTGATACTGACGCTCATCACAGAGAATTGAGGCAATCAGTAAAGTAAGAAAGAAAGAAAGAAAGAAAGCAAAAAGAAAGAAAGAAATACAGAAAGAAAGAAAGAAAACAGAGACCAAGCTACGTGGAAAACCCGCCAAAGAAAACCGTGTTTGAACTTTCTTACGTTCTGCAACATGGCTGTCAGTCTTTCGGAGAGATTTGATTGATTTGTTAATTAAGCATATCGCTTGTTAATTGCCAATGATTCGTTTATAAATGATGCCTTTTTTGTAGCAATAACTCATTAATTGCATTCTGATAGATGGAACTAGCGTGTCTTGAAAAATGACAAGTTTATTGTTAGTTGCTGTCCAACCACATCATGACAAGGAGATATTGATGTTCATTCTTTCTTTCTTTCTTTCTTTCTTTCTTTCTTTCTTTCTTTCTTTCTTCTTCCTTCTTCTTCTTCTTTTCTTTTCTTTCTTTCTTTCTTTCTTTCTTCTTTCTTTTCTTTTCTTTTCTTTTCTTTCTTTCTTTCTTTCTTTCTTCTTTCTTTCTTTCTTGTTTCGTTGTTTCTTTGTTTCTTTCTTTCTTCCTTTCTTTCATTCTTTCGTTTTTGTTCCTTCCTCCCTTCCTTCCTTTCCTCCTTCCTTCCAACCACACCATACAAGGGTGTATTGATTTTCTTTCTTTCTTTCGTTCTTTTTTTTCTTTCTGTCTTCCTTCCTTCCTTTAACACACCATAACAAGGGTCTATTGATGTTCTTCCTTCTTTCTGTCTTTCTTCGTCTTCCTTCCTTTCTTCTTTCCTGCCTGCCTGCCTGCCTTCCCTTTCTTTCTTTTTTTTTCTTTCTTTCTTCCTTTCTTTCTTTCTTCTCCTTCTTTCTTCTTTCTTTCTTCTTTCTTCTTCCTCCTTCCTTTCTTCTTTCTTTTTTATTCCTTCCTTCCTTCTATCTCTCCTTCCTTCCAACCACACCATTACAAGGGTATTCCTTCCTTTAACCACACCATTACAGGGGTGTATTGATTTTCTTTCTTTTTTCGTTCTTTTTTTTCTTTCTGTCTTCCTTCTTCTTCCCTTCCTTCCTTCTTTTCCTGCTGCATGCCTGCTTGTCTTCCCTTTCTTTCTTTTCTTTCTTTCCTTTCTTCCTTTCGTCTTCCCTTCCTTCCTTCCTTCCTGCCTGCCTGCCTTCCCTTTCTTTCGTTCTTTCTTTCTTTCTTTCTTTCATTTGGCGTCTTTTCAACGCTAATCATAGGGAGACTTACAGACAAGCATAAACGCTTTTTCATCATGACGGTCGATATTGTAAAGCACTGTTCTGGTGAACAAATTGCGTTTCAGTTTATCACCCTGTTTCTACTTTGCTTAGTAGACTGCAATTTCATCACCATACAAAAAAAGCAATTTCCCCTGACCAGATGACTTCACACACACACACACACCACACACCCACACCCCACACCCACACCCACACACACCACACCCCACACACGCACCACACACACACAACACACACACATCGTCTAATATAACTTTCTAGTGGATAGCGTTAAACGATACAAACACAAACACACACACACACATACACACAACGTACACACACACGTACACACACACACACACACAATGTCTAATATAACTTTCTAGTGGATAGGCGTTAACACAAACACACACACACACACACACACACACACACACACACACACACACCACACACACACACACACACACACACACACACACACACACACAACACACCACCACACACACACTCTGTCTATATAACTTTCTAGTGGAAAAACGTTAACACGTACACACACACACACACACAACACACACAACACACACACACACACCACACACACACACACACACACACACACAAAACACACACACACATACACACGCACGCACGCGCACACACACACACGCACGCACGCGCACACACACACACACATCTAATACAACGTTCTAGTGGATAGACGTTAAAACGAACACACACACACACACACACGCACACACACACACACACACACACACACACACAACCACACACACACACACACACACACACACACACACACACACACACACAACACACACACACACCAGACACTCACACAACTAACACACACCACACCAAAACACACACACACACAATCCACACACTCACACACAATCACATACACACACACACACCAAACACACACACACACAATCAAATTCACACAAACACACACACACACACACACACACACACCACACAACACACACAACACACACACACACACACCACACACACACACACACACACACACACATCTGTCTAATACAACTTTCCTATTGGATAGTCGTTAAACGAACACACCACACACACACACACACACCACACACACACACACATCCACACACACACACACACAGCACACACACACACACCACACACCACACACGTCTATATAACTTCCTAGTGGATAGACGTCAAACTAACACCCCCCCCCCACCCCATCACAACGCACATCTGTCTACACAACTCTCTAGTGGATAGACCTTCTAAAAAGAACACACACACACTACCACGCACACACACACTCACGCACGCACGCACACACCACCACAAACACATCACACTCTCTCTCTCTCCTCTCTCCTCTCTCCTTTCTCTCTCAAAACGGAAGAAGGTATGTCCCATACTTTAGATTCCTCTACTTGTGTGCGCATAATGATTAGTTTTTTTTTTATCTACTGCGATAAAACTGCGATATAACTTCCACAGACAGAATGCTGTGACAACAGAGTCTTGCAGAGACGTATACATCCTAGAAATCAACCGTCTTAAAAACTGATATCACACCAAGGTTAACACCGGTTCTGCCTTTCCCAAAAGTAGGCCATTCGTGCCGGTAAGAACGGATGACAAAATAGTATTTTTAAAAAACCCCATATACAATGGTGGTGTCGTGTTTTCACTTCATCTCCGAAGTCGGAATACTCCTACCTGAATAGTGGGTAAAAGCGGGTCACACACGTACGTGTCTCACTACTGGTGAATTTAGCTCACAGCTCTATCACAGAGACGAGGAAACAAAGAAGAAGGGAAAAAAACAGAATCGAACCAGACACAAAAAACTGCCTCCCCCCCAAAAAAAAAAGTCCCCAACCCCAAATCAGACTGAATGATTACAGAAAACTTCAGCTTTTTGTAAAAAAAAAGAAAAAAAAGAAAAAAACCTCATGTCAATAATTAGATGGACAATGACGAAGGCACTTAATGATAAAAAGAAAAAAAAGAAAAGAAATGAAGAAAACAGACACTGAAAGGAAAGAAAAAAGAATATCTGGCTTGATAATTAACGATTGTGCATGTAGAGAATGTCCTTCACAACCCCCACCCTCTCACCCTGTCTGTGAATTATATCTTTCCTGTCTGCCTTCGTCTGTGGGCTATTTCTCTGTTATAAACAGGGAACGAAATTCAATAATCTAGGAAAGGATCGGAGAGGGGGTGGAGGGAGGGGAGGGAGGGAGAGAGGTAGTTTATTTCTTTTTGTTTGTTTTTATTTTCGAAGTAAACTTTGTTGCAGTATGTATGCATACAAAAGTGTATGTGTGTGTGAGTGGGGGAGGGGGTATGTGTGTGAATGTGTGTGTGAGTGTGTGTGTGTGTGAGTGTGTGTGTGTGAGACAGTATGTTGTGTGAGTGATTGCGTGCGTGCGTGCGCGTGTGTGTGCGTGTCTGTGTGCATGTGCGCGCGCACGTACGCACGTGCGGGCGTGCATGATATTATGTTTTTAAAAACACTCCTTTTTCACATTGAAAATCATCCTTCTTAAGAGGAAGAAACAATATTTTGTTCATTAAAGCAACGCAAGCAAAGATTACAATAGCATGGTAAATAATCCTCTAATTTCATTCTCTGCACAAGCTTGTGAAATAGAATCTTTATAAACAGACTATCAACAAATCATGTATAATAACCTAGTTTCACATCCTTCTCCGATATAAAAGTTGGCCGAAAAAAATATCATATTACTTGATATTATATTTCGTATCTACAAAATAAATCATTAAATTATCTTGGGCATATTTACTTGGCCCTAAACTGTCATTTCGTTTTAGGGTTGGGATACACAATCGTGCGCTCCAGACTATGACAAAACAGAAGGGTAGGGTAGAGATAACATATCTAGCGACAGCGGCTGATCGATAAAAGTGGGGAAAATTGGACAACATGTCGTCAACATTTCATAAGATGATAATAGAATTTTGAGCCTCTCGGGTTATAGACACTCACTAAATGTCTCTAGATATGAAATCACCTTAACCTTTCTGTCTATTTGTCCCTCTGTTTCTGTTTTGTTTTGTGGTTTGTCTGAGAGTCTGTCTTTCTGTCTGTCTGGTTGTCTTTGTCCTTCTCTCTCTCTCAGTCATTCTCTCTTTCTCAAGCCTTCTCACTCTCTGTCTCTATCGCTGTATGTCTATCCCCTCTCTCTCTCCTCTCTCTCTCTCTCTCTCTCTCTCTCTCTCTCTCTCTCTCTCTCCTCTCTCTCTCTCTCCCCACTCCCTCTCTCTCCCTCTCTTTTTCTCTCCCCCCCTCTCTCTCTTTTTCCCCCTCTCTCTCTCTCCTTTCTTCCTGTTTTTTTTTTCTTAAAATGTGTTTTTTCGGGTTTTTTCCCTCTCCTCTCCCCCTCTTCTCCCATTCCTTCATCTTTCTTTTTTCCCCCTCTCCCTCCTACTTTCTCCCCTCTCTTTTTTCCCCAAATTTTTTTCAAAAACCCTTTTAATTTAAAAACTGTTTTTGAAAAAAACAAAAAAAAAAAAACAAAAACAAAAAGAAAAACACCAAAATTTTTTTTTAAAAATTCGTTTTCATTTTAAAAAAATTGTTTTCACAAATTTTACAAAAAAATTAATCACATTATTTTAAGGGTTTCTTTTCCCCTAACCCCTGGTTTGTAAACCCGTCTGTTTTTTTTTTTTCCCGTTTCCCTTTTATTCCTTTCGCCCTTTTTATTCCTTTTCCTACTTTCCTCATTCCCCGTTTTTCCTTCCCTTTCTTTTTCCCTTTTTCCCCTCCCCCTAAAATCTCTCTCTTTTTCCTCTCTCCTTTCTCTTTTTTTTCTCCTTTTTTCTCTCTCTTTTTCCTTTTCCTCTCTGTCCCCCTTTTTTCCCTCTTTTTCCTTCTGTGCCCTCTTCTTCTCCCTTTTTTCCTCTCTCCCCTCCCCCCTTTTTTCCCTTTCTTTTTATTTTTTCTTCTTTTCCCCCCCTCCCAAACTTGTTTTTCCACCTTTTTTCCCCAAAGTTTTATGTTTAAAAACCCAAAATTTCCAACCCCAGAAAAAATTTTTTGAAAAAACCTTTTTGAAATGAAAACCCAAAAAAAAATTTCCAACAAAAAAAAAAAAAACCCCCTAAAAGAATCCTGCTACCAATTTCCATTTTTTTTTTTAATTTTTGTAAAAAGCCCCCATTTCTGTTTTAAAAACCCTTTGGGTTGTGTTTTTCGGGGTTCCCGTTTTTAAAATTCTCCTTCCAACCCCCCTTCTTTTAAGTTTTTCCCTTTCCCCTCCTTTCTTCTCCTATCCCTTTCTCCTACATTTTTCCCCTTTTCTGCCCTTCCTTTTTTCCTTTTTGCCTCCTTCTTTCCTTTTCCCTACCTTCCCCCTTCTCTCTCCTTTCTTCTTTTTTCTTTTTCCTTCCTGCCAGCCCTTCCAACCCCCCTCCCCTTTTCTTTCCTTCTTCGCTTTTATTTTGCAAAACCCTTTTCCTTCATCCTCTCCCTTTTAAACCGGCTCTCTTCTTCCCTTCCTCTCTTCTCTCTCTGGCACCCCCTTTTTTCCTGCCTTTCTTCCTCATTTCTTTTCCTTTCTTTGTCCCCTCTCTTCCCCTTTTCCCCTTTTCTCTCTCTGCCCTTTCTTCCCTTGTACTCTCTTATTTTCCTTTCTTTCTCTTCTCCCTCCCCCTTTTTCCCCCCTTTCTCCAAATTTAAACCTTTTTATTTCGCTCTTTTCCCAAAACCCCCACCCCACGAACCCTTTCCTACTTATTCCCCTTTTTCCCATTTTCTTCCTTTCCCCCTTTTCAAAACCCCCCCCTTATTTTCCCCCCCCAAAAACCCTTTTTTCGTTTGGCACCTATCCCTTTTCACTTTCTTTTTGTTTTCCCTCCTCTTTTTCCCCAAATTTATTCAATTTTTTTTTTTTTCTTTTCTTTTTTTTTTGCCCCTTCTCTCTCCCCCCTCTCTTTAAAACTCTCCTCTTCCTTCTGTTTTGTCTTCTCTCTTTGTCTTCTTTCTCTTCCCTACCCCCCTCTCGCCCTTCTCTCTCCTCCTTTTTCTAAACTCTCCCCTTTTCTCTTTTTCCCCTCTCCCCTACTTCCCTCTTTTCCCCCCTCCCCCCTCCCTCCCCCCCCCCCCCCCCCCCCAAACCCCCCCCCCCCCCTCCCCCCCCTTCCTTTCCCTTCCTTTCCCACCCCCCCCCAAAAAAATTTAATTTGTTTACCTAAAACCCCAATTGCAACGTCTTTATCCACCCCGTTTCCATAAAAAAAGCCATACATACCTACCCCCTTTTTCCCCCGGGAAAAAAGCTAAAATTCTCTCGGGAGAACGGCAAACCCCAGCCCATTTTTTTTTCCCCCCATCAAACAACGCGTTTGTAACGAGGGGCACTTAGCCCTTAATCACAGGGGAAATTTCATTTTATTTTTGGAAAAAGGTATATCGCGGGTTTTTCCAGTACGTAGTGCTATTTTTTTTGGTCAATTCTGACTTGTGTTGGTGGTGGTGTGGTGTGTGTGTGTGTGTGTGTGTTTTTGTGTGTTGTGGTGTGGGGTGTGTGTGTGTGGGGTTTTGGAAAAACGCTTTCCCTCCCTCTCCCCCCCAATGGGGTCAAATTTTCCCTTTCTATCTTTTTTGCCCTGTCCTGTCTCTGATCCTTTTTTTGTCTGTCTGCCTGTCCCCTTTCCTCTGTCTGCTCTTCTTTTTTCCCCTTTCTTTCGGGCCCCCCCTTTCCCTTTCCCTTTCCCCCTTTCCCTTTCCGCCCTTTCCCTTTCCCTTTCCCCTTTCCTTCCTTCCTTCCTTCTTCATTCATTCATTCATTAAACCCATCCATTCATACCTTCTTTCCTTTCCCCCTTCTCTTTCTTTTTAAAAACCTCTATTTTCAAACTTAAGTCTTACTGCTTTACCCCCCCTGCTTCCACGAAACAATGCCTTTATATGCCCCAACTTTTTCCCCGGGGTATTGAAGGGCTCCATTCTCTCATTGAAGGGGGAGAACCCAGCCCTTTTATTTTCCCCATAAAACAACGCTGTTTGTAACGAGGGGGCTTTTTGCCCTAATCAAAAGGGGAAATTTCATATTATGTTTTGTATATACATACCTTCTGATTTTTCCCAGTATGTAGTACCTTTTTTTTGGGGTCAATGCTGACTTTGTGTTTGTTTTGCAAAACGCTTCTCCCCTCAAACCGGGCTCCCCTGTCTGTTTTCTGGCTCCCCTTTCGTCGGGCTCTCGGGTCTCTGTATCCCCTCTCTTTTCTCCCTCTCTTTTCCCTCCCCTCCTCTCCCCTTCTCTCCCCTCTCTTTTCTTTTTCCCCTTCCCTTTCCCTTTCCTTCCTCCTTCCTTCCTTCATTCATTCATTAAATTCTTTTTTCAATTTAACCTCTCTTCTGAACGTCAGTACTTACTGTTTTTAATCCCCCCCCGTTTTCCACGGAAAATGCCATACATTAGTCACCCTTTTCGCACGAGTATTGATGCCCTTTTCCTTTTGGGCAGAACATGAACCCACACCATGTCACCATAAAACCCAACATTTTTGTAACGAGTAGCACTTAGCTTTTTAAACCAAAAAGTATTCCCCCTTATTTTTTTGTACGTAGCGAACACAGTCTGAGTTTTCCAGTACTAAAGCCGAAATTTTTTATACAATACGGCCAAAATTTTTGCAAAGCGCTTCCTCTCTCTTTCCCCCCTTTCCTCAATCAGTCTCCCTTCAACTCTCTTCGGGTCGCCCCTGTCGCCCTTTTTTTTCTGCCCGTCTGTCGTTTTCCCTTCTGTCTGTCTGTCGCCCTGTCTGCCCTGCCCTCCCTCTCCTCTCTCCTCTCTCTCTTCTCAATCTCTCTCTCTCTCTTTTGCCCTCCTATGTAGGGGCCAAATCCTTTTTGTCAAAAAATCTTTCGAGTTCGAGTTCTCTCTCTCCTCTCTCTCTCCTCTCTTTTCCCCTCCTCATCCCCTCTTTTTCCCTCTCCCCATTTTCTCTCCCCCCTCTCTCTCTCTCAAGCCCGAAGTCTGAAAATTGCCCTTTCATGGGATGATTAAAGTGTTTTTTTTGACGGGAACCTTGACTTGAAGCCCTCTCCCTCTCTCTCACTGACTTTTTATCGTTATGTTAACCTTCCCCTTTTAAATCCTCAAAAAAGCTCATTTTCTTTTTTCCCAAAAGTTTTTTTTCCCTAAACAATCCCCATTCGGGGGTTTTGCCTTTTTGTGTTAGGAACCGACTATCGATGTTTATACCCTGCCAGAAAACAGTGCCCCCCAAAAACCATTTTTCCCACCATCAACAACACTCGGGTGACTAGGGATCGCACTTTTCTTTAAATTTCACAGGGGATTGAAAACGCAATCATAGGGTGAAAATAAAGCAAACTAAAGCAGTGTACTAATACGTAAGCCCCTTTTTCAACATTACTGACCCAAGTTTTCGCGGTACCCTCTCTCTTTTCCTCTCCTCTCTCCCCTCTCTCCTCCCCTCCCCTCTCTCTCTCTTCTCTTTTCCCCCTCTCTCTCCTCATCTCTCTCTCCTCTCTCTGTTCTCATTTAGTATCATTAGGGTTATCTAATCCTTTTAAATTTATTAAAGTTTTACTAGCTCTTAAAACACTCGCAAGACAACAAAAACGAAGTGGTTTGGTAAACCCACACGCCCCTCGGGGTCTTGCTAAAACAACCCTACAAGGCACAGGGGAGGGGGGGAAAGAAAAGAGGCGGAAAAAGGGAAAAGAGGTGGGGGGACAACATTCGAGAGGGGAAACAACATGGGGCTGAGAAAACACCCTGAGAGGGCCAAAAGCCCAGGGGAAAGGGAGAAAGGGGTTGCCCAAAAAAGCTTCGAAGGCTTTAAAAGGGAAATTCGGAATCTGAGGGACGGTGAGGGTGACGGTGACTGATTAAAACCCCTTTAGTTTTCCCCACAAAACCCAATTCAAAGCATCGTCTCGCTTTTTTTTTTTCCTGTTAAAATATCAAAAGGGAATGCCCCTTTCTCTCCAAAGGACAGTAAAACCCAAAAACCAAATTATTCACTATAAAAAATTAAAAGGAACTTTTGTAGCAAGGGGGATATTTTCGCATTAATTACAGCAATATAAAAGTTCATTGTGGACATACCAAAACCGTGAGAGGGCGTAAAAATGTCCATATTGTTTTCTGTTGACCTCCGTGTAAAGTTTCTCTCCCCCCCCCCCCCCCCTCTCCCCTCTTGGTTTTCTCTCTGTCTCTCTCTCTCCCCTTTTCCCCACAAAACGCACGCACACCAAAACAACACACACAACACACACACACACACCCCAAACAAAATATATAAATATTTTATATTATAATATATATATTTTATATAAAGAAAGAGAGAGAGAGAGAGAGAAGAGAGAAGAGAAAATCTGTGCCTCAGTCCTCTTTTTTGGGCCCCTCTTTGGGTTTTGCCTCCTCTCTCTCTCTCTCTCTCTCTCTCATCCCCTTTTCCTCTCCTCTCTCTCTCTCTCTCTCCCTCTCTCTCTCTCTTCCTTTTTCCTCCCCCCCTCTATCCTGGGCCCCCCAAAACCCAAAACCCCAATTTTCCCCCCCCCCCCATCCCCCCTTCCCCCCCTCTTTTTTTCATTGGACTTTGGGTTAAAAAAAAAAAAAAGCCCAAAGGCTTAATTCCCCCAAACCTCGAAATAAAAGAAAAAAACAAATAAAAAAAAAACACACACACACACACACAAAAACGAACGCACCGCGCCCCACACACACATGCGCGCCCGCACGCACGCACAAACCCCACACACACACAAGCTACCAAAGCTAGCTACACCTACTACACAAAGTCTCAATTTAAATTTTTTTATAGTGAAAAATGGTTTGGGTTCACTGTCCTTTGGGGAAATGATGCATCCATTTTTATATTCAGGTATCAAATCTTCCGTGAAAATTTCCCCCAAAACCAAACCCAAAAAACAAAAAAAAAAACCGGGGTTTAAACCCCCTTTCAAAAAATATACCTCCTCGCTCAGGTTTTAAAAAATAAAATAACCAGGGGGTTTTTTACAGGAAAACCATGTTGGGTTTTTAAAAAAAAATGGAAAAAAAACAATAGACCCCAAAATTAATAGGGGGGAAAATTTTTAATTTCAGAAATCCTTCAGAAAACCAGAGACTGGGTAGAAAAATTCAAAATCCCTTATGGGCGAGGGGAATACTTTTTTAAAAAATGAAAAAAATTATTCTTGGGGATTTTTTAAAATAGACTTATTAAAACGGGGGATGGGAAAGCTCAGTGGTTTGGAGCACTACTTTCCCCCAGCCCAAATTTTAAACGGCCCAGCGTGGTTACCAATTTTGGGGTTTTGACCGTTTTCGCGCCTTGGGTTTAGTACAGTTCCCCCCATTTCACCCACTGTAAATGGGGCCTGCCCTCTTTAAGGGGCAGGGAAGGTAAAGCACGAGGGAGAGGAATGGGGGGCCCCCCCTCAAATGCTGGGCCCCCGAGAAGTGAGGCTCTGACGCCTCGCTTCCCCCCAAAGACCTTTAAAGGTTTTGGGGGACCCTTTTCCTTTACCTACCCTTTTTAAAAACCTAAAAAACCCAAAAAGGGGCCCAACATTACTAATTTTTGGGCCCAGAAACAAATAAAAATAACCCAAATCGGATAACAAAAAACTCTAAAACCCTTTTAAAAGATCATATCTATACACACAAAAAAAAAATAACAAAGATGTGCTCCCTAAAGTGGAAGCAGTGATCAAATCCTTTTGCTTTACTTGGTTTTAAAAACTTTCAAAATACCTAAAGAAAGGGGATAAAAAAATTTTTTTAAAAGGGAAAATTTAAAAAATTTTTAAAGAGCAAGAATTTTTTTTCAGACTTGACAAACTTTCCATTCATGCCCTTATACCAAATCCAGACCCTTTATGAAGCTGCTGATTTTTGGATTAGGATAATTTTCTTCAGTTACGACAAACCTTCCCCTTTCATAAAAAAAAGAGTTCAAGAAAAAAACAAACCCCCTTGGGTAAACCCAAAAAAATAAAAACCGAAATACACCTAAGAGACTATTTGAAAACACATGGTTTTAAATGAAACAGTTCAGAGCACAAAAAACAAAGTAAAATTCCTAAAAAAGCAAAAACAAAACGTGATTTCATTCAAAATTTTTAATTTCAACTACCCCACTCCCGACAAGTATTTGGGAAAAACCCTCAATAATTTTGGATAAAAACCCAAATCCAAAAAAGTCAACAGACAGTTAAAGATATAAACAGCTGATGAAAATTTAACAACCCCTTTCAAAAAATTTTAAAGACAAAAGGGAAAAATCAAATGACAATCAAATGAAAAAAGATCCCCATTTCTTAGAAAAAATAAATCGAAACAAAAGAAAAAAAAATTCCCAAAATTTTAAACCCACAACCAAAAGACAATCACAGACGTCTTGGAAAAACCTGTCCCCCTTCAAAAAAGTTTCCCGAACACGGTTTAGACCCTTTTAGATGGAAGAATAATTAAAACTTTGTGGGGCCAAATTATAGCTGGAAACCCGAATAAATTTTAAAAACTTGTCATAGAAAAAACAACTTTCCTGCCATATTTAAAAAAAGGGAAAAAACATAAAACCCCCTCCACAAAAAGTGATATGCTTGCCTTCAAATTAAAGACCAATTTCCCCCTTTTCTCTGTCTTTTCAAAAACCCCTTTTAAAAAAAAATATCCAAAAAAAAAAAACCGTATATTCCTACTTTGTTTAAAAAACAATCTATTAAATGGGAAAAACAGTCAGGTTTTCGTAAAAACTATTTTCCCTTTACACAACTTTACACAAATTACAGACAGTCTTTCCCACACAACAACAATGAAAATAAATATACCAAACCTTTCCCTTTTTTTACTTTAAAAAGCATTTGTGTAATCCAAACATTCCCTATTAAAATTTTTAAACTCCCTTTTATAAACTAACACCAAAATGGAATCTTTTGAAAAAACTTTTTGTCGAATAGGCAGCGCTAGTAACTGCAAAAATCAAACAACAGAACTATACCATTAAACATGGAGTACCCCAAGGGGGCAATATTGGGTCCACCCTTTTAATTTCAACTATGAAAAAGACTTACCCCAATTTCCCAGAATTAAACTTTTGAAAATGTTTTTCTGATACACTCCCCAATTTTTAGTGATTTTGAAACCCCCCCAGACTTTCAATCAAACTTCAACAAATATTGACAGATTGGGTTTCTTTTGGGCAAAGCTAAACCAATGTCCCCCAAAAACCGAAAAAATAAGTGTAAAGTATGCATAGCAAGAAAAAGACAAAAAATTAAAGATAAATTCCAACCCTGTTTGGTTTGAAAAAAAGAGTAATTTAAGAAGTTGACTCTCACAGAATTTTGGTTTTAATTTTGACAAAAATCTTTCTTGGGGAAACCCACCAAAGTTATTTGGGGCTAGGAAACTCTTTCTTACAAACTTCCCTTTAGTTATCAAAAATAAAACATTTTCGAATAAACCCCTCTCGCAAACCTTTTTTTTCGGCCATATTTTTTTCCTATAGTTTTACTATGTTTTCATCTCTTTGGGGAACCCCTGCAGTGATACAAATATAAAATTGATTCATAGATTTATAAAAAACATGAAACCTTTTTCTACTAAAACAAGCTCCCTAACCCTCAAAGATTATAAGAAAAAAAAATACCTAACCTTCAAAAAAGACTTACTAAATAAAGCCTATTTGTCCAGAAAGTTGTCAAAGAAATGTCCCCCCAAAGATCACCCAAAAGCTTCAAAATCAATGAACACAAACATAACATCAAATAACTTTTCCCAGAAACCCAAAAAAATAATCTTTTCAAAACAAACTTCTTGTACTCGGTATTTACTTTTTGGAACAAGCTCCCAAAAAGCCCAAAATGATCAAAAACAAAAATCAGTTCAAAAACACAGCTAAAAAGCCATCCCAATTCTTTAATGCCTAGGAATTTAAATAATAAGGCAAATCAACCATAATTAAAAAAGGGAAAAACAACCATACTTCATTTAAACCCCACTAATTTGGAAATTCCCACAACAAAAAAATTTAAGTGTAATTTTTTACTGTGACTAGAAATTCTACAGTCCCCACACTTATATTTTGTGGAGGGAGGGGGGGCAAAAAAGGACACTAATTTTTGCAAAAAGTAAGAGTAAAACTAAGCAACAAAAATAAAAATCTCAATGTTAAAAAAAGGGGAAAAGGGGGAAAAATTTTTAAAAAAAACCTTTTTTTGGAGACCTGATAGCTTGATAGTGTGTTTTTTTTTTTTTTAGCCCTTTTTTATTTTATTTTTCTTTTTTTTTTTTTTTTTTTTTTTTTTTTAATTTTTATTTTTGTTTGGTTAATTTTTTTATTGGGGTTTTTTTTACATTTTTAAATGAATTTTTGTTTTTTAAGGTACTGTTTTTTTTATTTTTTTGTAATAATTTAGTTTTAAAAATTTGGGGTTTTAAATTTGTATTAAAAAAATTTGTTTTGTTTTAAAGTTTTTTTTTAAAAATTTTTTTGATTGGAAAAATATAATTTTTCCCCCCCCTTTAAATCCTTCCCCCACCACCAATTACCCCTTTTGGCCCAAAACAATTTTTTACCCCTTTTGGTTTTCCCCATTAAACAATTTTAAACAGGGGAAAGTGATTTGGGGTTTTTTTTATAATTATCCCCTATTTTAAAAATCATTAAGGTAACCTTTAATTTGACCTTTTTCCCCCCCTTAAGTTAAAAAAAACCCCTTTTTAAAAAAAAAAAAAACCCTAAAAAAACCAAAAAACCCCAACCCTTTCCCCCCTTAAGGGGAAAAATCCCCCCCCAAAAAAAAATCAAAAAAAATTACGAAAAAGGCCCCATAAAAAAAAAAACGGAATTCCTAACCAATCAAAATTTAAAAAAAAAAAAATAAAACCTAAAAATTAAGTTTAAATTTTTCCCCTGACCCTTTTTAAAGATTTTCCCTTTTTAAAAAAAAAAAAACAAAATTTATTTATTTAAAAATGTTTTTCCCTTTTAACCCCCCCCCCCCAAGGGGTTTTAAAGGTTTTTTTTATATCGTTTTTTTTGTATATGGGGGGGTAAATTTTTTTATTTAATGTTTTTCCTTTAAACCTTTTTTTTCTTTTTTTTTTTTACCCCTTTTTAATTAAAGGGGTTTAATAATTGTTCTTAAAAAAAAAAAAATTTTTTTAAAATAAAGGGGATAAAAAAAAGGGGGGAAAAAGGGGGGGGGTTATTAAGGGAAATTTCTTGAAATTAAAATTTTTAAATTTTTTTTGAACCCTTTTTTAAACACACACACACAAAAATTCCAACAATGGGTATTCCACAGGGATCATTATCGCTCCATTTTTTCAATTTTCCCTTATTTATGATCTTCCTCAGTGCCTCTCCAGTAATGCCATCCACGTCCAGTATGCTGATAACATTTGTAGGGTGGATAATGTTACGATGAAAAAGAAAACACCAAAGAGGCATCTAAACTATATAAAAAATATGTATCGCTTGAGCTAAACAAACTTAATGACTACATTTTTAGAGAATGGTCTTTCATTGTCTCCTGAAAGGACTAATCTCGTACTTTTCAATAATGGCACTAATCCACATTCTACCTGTTTTCCAAATAGATGGGAAAGTGTTGAATATAAAACTTGGTGAATTTTTAGGAGTATATTTTATGTCTACACTAATTTTGGAATTATCACATTGATGTTTAAATACTAAGGCTCGAAAAAGTCTTAATCTTCTGAAAGTTATTAGTAAACAAGTGGGGGCTTATGATGTAGCTGTTTTTAAAACATTTTGCATTATCTTTTATACTTCCAGACTCATTTATGGCCAGAAGCATTTTTCAGTGCTCCAAAAAATATTTATTACAGAAAATGACAAGACTAGACTGCAAGGCTTTTCGATTACTCTGGGGGTACCCTTTTCATGCATCGTCCATGGGTACCTATAAGGAGATAGGACTTTGCCATTAGACAAATATCTACAACTGGCTGTGGCTAAATATCTCTTACGTTTTCACACAAGAAACCAATGTGGACAACGAAATTAGTATAAGATCGATGTCAAAATTTCCAAAAAGACACATTCTATTCGCTCTGTTACCAACAGCTAGAACCTATACTTCTCAATTATTTGATCAAGCAGATATAATTCCCACAAAGTAGCTAAATCGAAGATTCCCCTCCTCGCCTTGTCCCCCATGGGAACTTAAGAGAGCTAATTTGATGTAAAATTTTTCCTCTTTAACGAAAAAAGTAATGAAAATATTCTTAACGCATCAGTAAAAGAATATATACAAACAAAATATCCAAATCATTTAAAAATCTACAAAGATGGTTCCCCTTTTGAACAATAATGAGGCGGGTGCAGCGTTGTCATACCATCTTGAAAATAGAGAGATCTTTTTTATGTAGGAAAAAATCGATCTATTTTAAACAGCTGAATTGTCTGCTATTTTGATGGCTTTTATTATCTTCTAGATTTTCCTAAAGACATATTTCAAATGCTTTTCTGTGTTGATTCCGGGTCAGTCTTACTTGCCCTGAGAAACTTCAGTTCAAAAGTGAGACAAGATCTCATAACTGACATTAGTCATTAATTCATTTTCTGATGATACGAGGCACTGGTGTTACTTTTGCGGGATACCCTCGCACTGGGGTATTTACTTAATGAAAAAGTTGACAGAAAAAGCAAAATGTGGAGCTGAGCATATCATGGGTCTTGCAGCAAAGTGTTTCTCTATCCATCCATGAGGGCTATAGCATTTTACAAAATGCATTTTGGGAAAACACTTTAAAAGAAACTACAAAGTACCGGTTATTCCTGGAGTGATGATAGCCCATGTATTATCTTTTGATAAGATCAAATATCGTAATTTAAAATGAAAAAAAGAAAATGTTTATGTCTTATATACGGTTTAAGCTCAATGCTTTTAAAAACATTTTTTTTTAAAAGCAACATGTATCTGTGGTGAAAATCTTACCAATGATCACATTTTTTTACGATGCAGAGATCTGAAAAACATCTTACCTGCCTTCCCAGTCCGTAGCTTACGGCAAGTTCTTAAAGACATTCCATTAATGAAAGAAACTATATGTCATTAAGCCCTACTCCTATTTAACTCCTCTGATATAAGGATAGCTTCAAGTTTTATGAAATTTGGGAAAGTTAGTATTTTTGCTGTTTGATGTTTTTGTGGTTGGTTTTTTTGTGTTGTTGTTGTTGGTGGCTTTTTTCTTCTTTTTTCTCAGAATTTTGCTTATGCTTTTTTTAAATAATAGTTTTTATTGCGATTGATTAGTTATGTGCATACCCCCCCCCCTACAAAACCCCATAAGAAACGTGCGCGCGCGCACACAACACGCACGCATGCACACACGCAGCACACACACATACACACACTTTCCCGTCTGATAACTATTTAGTGGAAGGACGTTAAACTGAAGAACTACTTCTACTACTTACTACTACAAACTACTTACTATACTACAAACTACACATACTATACTATTTACTACAACTACTACTACTACTACTACTACTACTACTATACACAACACACACACACACACACACACACCACACACACACACACACACACACACACACACAAAACACACACACACACACACACACACACACACGCACGCACGCACTGAGGGGAGGTTAAAAATTTTGTGAGTCTCTGGCATGATAATATGGGGAGCCCCCCCTTCTGAAAATTATGTCTTCCTTTCTGTTTTTGCTCTTTTTTTTAAAGGGCAAAAAGTGGAACCCAAGAAATTTTTAAAAATCTATTTCACATTATTACATTGCATTAATTTTGGTTGAAAAGCCCTTTTGTTCAAAAAGTATGTTACTGCGTGTAGATTTGAAATGTGTGTGTGTGTTGTTTTTGGGGTTGTGGTGTGTGTGT
>CM054153.1:31896518-31919018 GCA_028751875.1 Rapana venosa | reverse complement strand
ACTACATCATGTTCATAATGGTAGATCATGAAGCAACACAAGCTTGTCTCTGATTCAGTGGCTTCTGTTGCTCAGGTCTCTTGGACGCCTTGCCTTCAGTCTAGGTTCCCCACGGACTTCTTTGCCTTCAGGGCCAGACGTTCACGACAGAAGGTCTCGGTACAGATATTGTGGTGGCTGCTATCAGGGATAGAATACGCATTTAGTCTTGCTCCGCAACAAATCTACTGTTATCTGTAGTGGGCTGAGTAAGATGCATCCTTGCCTAAAAAAACAGACACCAATTTAAACCACCAAAGTTACCTACCAACGCTACAGGGCCTTTCTGACTGGTGGCGTCACTGAGACCCTATCAGATAGCCATGGACCTCTGACTATTACCTTACGGTACGATGCGTCTAGATAGTGACTGGGTAGGAAGGATAAGAATAGGCACTGTTGGAACAGCTGAACGTGGACAGAGCGGTTAATAAAGCACACACAGAAGAAAAGAAAGAACGGACTATCTCTCGTCTAATTGTGTATAACCAAACCTTCATCGGCATAAAAAATCACCGTACAAAAGCTGATGTTGTATGACCGCCTTCCATTATTTTCTTTGGCGTTTAACCGGGCCATAAATCTGGTGTTCATTATAGACTAGTGGCACGCGCACGCGCGCGCATACACTCATACACTAACACACACACTAACACATACACACGCACAAACACGCACACAAATACACACACATTTAAACATGTCTACACACACATTCATACACAGGACATGGCAGGGATATGAAGGCGCGCGCACAAAACACAGACACACACGCACAAAACACACACCAAAACACCACACACAACACCCCACACTACAAACGCTTGGGGCTCACGCGCACACAAAAACCCCAAAAGGACGAGGAGGGAAGGCAGGGGTGGAGGCGGAGGAGGAAGAAGTCGTTTTAAACGCGGAGTTAAAGAAAAACTATATTATTGGAGTAGAGTAGCAGTTTGAGCGTTTTTTTCTTCTTCTTACAGCATCACGGTGACTTATTCTAGAACTACTATTACCTGTTTTGTAGTTTGTCTGTTCTCTTCTTGACTTGTCTTCTTCTTCATGTTGTTGTTTGTTGTATTTTGTTGTTGTTAGTTGTTGTGTTGATGTCTGTTGTTTAGTGTTCTTTCTTCCTCTTTTTCTTTTTTTTCCCTTTTTCCCCCTTTCTTCTTCGTTCTTCTTCTTCTTCTTCTCTTCTTCGTTCTATCCTCTTCTTCTTCTTCACTTCTTCTTCTTTTTCTTCTTGCTCTTCTACTTGTCATTACTTCTCCTTCTTCTTCTATTCTCCCTCCTTCTCCATCACCTTCTCTTCTTCTGGTCAGATCATTCCCCCTTTTACATGAATCTCACTAGCCCTCCCCTCTTCCCTCCATCCCTCTCTCTCTCCCTCCCCCCCCCCCCACTCTCTCTCTCTCTCACCTCCCCCTTACTCTCTCTCTCCTCACTCTCTCATCGCGACTTTTCACACACATTCTCAACACCACAGCAATCAGCAACACACCCTACACAAAACAGGTTGATCCTCACACCAAAATCACCAGCCCGAGCGATCACAAGGCCTTAGCCGATGCCAATCACACTGCATACACTGGTCCTCCTAGCACCTATCCCAGCCACTCCCCATCCATAAATACAACTATCATCCCAAGAAACCCTCTATCATCTCCATCCATCCATCCATCCACATCCTCCAATCCATCCATCATCGCCATCCATCCATCCACCTCTCCTGCTGCGCTGCCACACGAGAAAACACTCCTCAAGACTGACACACAAGACGAACAGAACACAACCGATCGTATCTCACCAGGAGGAGGAGGAGGACTAGGGCGAAGAAATAATTTGTCGGAAGATCAAGTCTCAGTCGATACTGCGCAGGTCTACAATAGGATTAGCAAAGAGACAAAGACAAAGGGGGAAAAAACCACAAAACCAAAATCGCGTTAAATAAACCACTTAGAACAGCAAGCGGACAGCAGTCTTTCTGAGACGGTGATGTTGACTTGTAGTTGTGAAATCGAGTTGTCTTCGGTGGTCGTAGGCTGAATGCGCAATATGGTCCAAGGAAGACTAGACAACGTATCTTCCATTGTTTCTCTGCGAACGAGGAACTTCCAGTAGTAATGATAGAAAACAGTCAGTTTTCTAGAAAGGCATTTTCCTCTCTCTCTCGTCTCTGTCCTCTGTCTATGTCTTCTTCTGCGTCCCCTGGCTTCGGTCTGTCTGTCCGTCTCTCTCTCTCATCCCTCGGACTCATCACCTTCACGCTCATCTTAATTCCCACGAGGCTATACCTCTACTCCACCCAAACTCTCCCCGCCCTAGACACTAATAATCATCTGAGATCGTGCCTCCTCCACACCTCCATAACCACTCCCCCACTCTCCCCCCCCCGGACCATAGCACTCATCCAAAGACTCAGCTCACCCCCAACCTTCCTCTCTCCCCGCCCCCCACCCTCTCTCTCATCTCTGTCCTCTCTGTTCTCCGACTTTGTGCCTTCCATGTCTGTCTGCGACTCTCGTGCGTTTCCCTGTATGATTGCTCTAACATATCGGACAAGCTGTCCATGAATCGTGTTTCCTCCCTATTGGGGGGAGCGCGAGGGCGCTCTGGCGCCGTCTCTCTCTTTTCTATCTCCTCTGGGTCTCTTCTCCTCTCGCTGTCTCTCTGTCTCTGTCCGCCATCTTTTTCTCCTTCTCCTCCCTCTCTGTCTTTTTGTCTGCCTCGTCTGTCAACTCTCATCTCCTCCCACTTCTCTCCTCCCCCTCTCTCTCTAACCTTTTTCACACACATTTCTCACACAGAAACAGCTCACACCCAAACACCTACACCAGAATCAGCAGCCCAGGAATCACAAGGGCCTTAGCCGATGACAATCACACTGCGTATACTGGTCCTCCCAGCACACAATCACCAAATCCATCCCACCAATCAGAACTCAAGTCCAAAGAACCCCCCTATATCTCGCCATCCATCCATCCAACCATCCATCCATTCCCACATCCATCACATCCACCATCTCCACCATCCTCCCATCACCATCCCTCATCCATTTCAACCATCTCTCCCATCCATCCATCCATCCATCTGCCCATACCATACCATCCATCCCATCAATCCATCCCATCTTCTGCGCAAAGCTGCTGGTTGCTGCTCCAACATGAGAATAACAGCTCCCCAAAGGAACTGCGACACAACAAGCGACGGAACAGACAGAACTAATCCGCGTATCTCACCAGAGGATGGAGAGGCATGACCAGGGGGGAAAGAAATAATTGTTTGCGAACGATGCGTACTGTCACGCAAGCTCCCATACTATGGATAGCAAAGAGAAAAGACAAAGGGTAAAACCCACCCCAAACCAAATCGTGTTAAAATTAAACCAGCTAGATTACAGCAAGCGAGCCAGTTACTAGAGCGGCAGTGTGCCTTGCGTAGTGTCGAAGTGGAAGATTGTCCTTTGTATGTTGGGTGAATCGAATAAGGTCAGCCGAACCTAACTCGTATTGCTCATTGAGTGTCTCTTTGGCAACTCTATATTTTTTGATATAACAGTCAGGTTCTAGAGAAGGCATTTCTCCCTCTCTCCTCTTCAGTCTCTCGGTCACTCTGTCTAGCGTCTTCTTCCTTCTCTCTGCTTGTCTGTCTGTCTGTGCCGTCTGTCTGTATCCTCTCACTCTCTCTCTCTCTCGCTCCCTCTCTCTTCTCTCTCTCTCCGTCACTTCAACTTCATCATCATCCTCTCTCACATCCTCTCTTCTCTCTCATCTGCTTCTCTTTTGCGCTTATTTGACTGTCTGCCTGTCTGTTTCGTTCTGTTTCCCTATTGGAATGTCTTAATGCTCTCCATCTAGTCTATGGCTCTGATTCATCTCTCTCTCTCTCTCTCTCAAATCTCTCGCTTCTCCAATACGTCATTTCTCTTCTCTCTCCTCTCTTATCTATCTAGTCTATACTCTCTCTATCGCTCTATAGTCTTCCCTGCGATCATCCCTCTTGTCTTTGCTTATCTACTATTTATCCTCTGTCACTCTCTGTCCCTTCACTGTATCAGTCTCTCTCCGTCAGACACGACGACTCTCCGCGCTCCTCCGCGATCGATCGCTTCGCGCAGCACTCGCTACGAAGCGCTGCTAGAACCGAGCACGCGGCTCTCTCCATCTCGCTCTCTCTCCTCCTCATGTCATCATCACCTCTCTCTCTCTCTCTCTTTCCTTTCACGTTGTCTGTTCAGATCTCAGTTTCCCTCACTGATCGGCAGTCTGTCTCTCCTCTGTCTCCAGTCTCCTTTATCTGTGTCTCCTCTTTCTCGTTGGTCTTTCTAGTCTCAGTTTTCACCCATCTCGTTGGCGTCAGTCTGTTCCTCTCTCTGTCTCGTTTTTCTATGTAAGGCTCTCTCTAATTACGCGGGGAGGTAGGGGTCGTAGAGTCTGGTCTATCTGTCCTTTTATTTTGCAAGATGTCTGCATGCTGGGTCTCTGGCACATACATTCCTACTTTAGAGCAGCTCATTATCATTGTACAGGTTGCATGCTGGGCATGGGTTCGTGTTACCGGACCCCACCAAACGTCGAAATGAAACGGGCTATTAATGTGCATAAGTTTATCAAATATCTTCGCCTGTGTTAGTACCACTCAACATGATGGAGTAACCCCCTTTGAAAAACTCCTCCCATCTCCCACCTCAAAACAATGAATAAATCTCTAAAAAAAATAACCCCACTCATTTCGCCTCTACAACATAAAAGGATACAGTAACATCTCTAGAAAAAACGTCTCATCCTCTACCATTCACTAAGGAGTAACTGCAGAAATAACTCGCGACACGCCAGAGGATGTCGCTCTATCTTACCTTACCAAGGGAACAGAAGAGAAGTACACACTGCAAATTTCTCTGCATGCAGTCTAGCAGAAAAGATAAGGAAAGCAAATCTTACAGCTGAGCCATCATTTATGAAAGATTATCAAATACAATGTTGGGGATGTTGTTGTTGTTATTGTTGTTGTTGTTATTGTTGTTGTTGTGCGTTTTACAGCTTAGCACCCTCGGGGTCACCCAGAACATGCCACACTCTGACTCACTCATCCCACCTGGGAATCACTGTGAGATAGGAAGTATACCGGATGAGAAGTTTGCATGTATCATTGTTTTCAAGTAACTCGCCAGTAATAAAGTCAACCATACTCCGACTTCAGAGTATTTTTCTCCCGTAATGATGAGATTTTTTTTAAAATCGAGGATAATGGAATAAGCACTCACGTGCTTTTTTACATCCCAGTCCCCCCGTGTGATATGCGGTTTTGGTAAATTTTGTCGATCTGTTCCACCGCCCACAATGCCTACTCTTCGAAAACAGCGAACAGGAATTAACGTGTGCGCAAGAATGTTCTGCAATGCATTCGCCTGACACTGACACTGAGACACAGATTTTGGGCCTGGGCCAAAATACAATGCTGGGATGAACCAACCTTTTTTCCAGCATAGAGTTGGTAAATAGTGATTGTGTGCTGTTGGGTCTGTTGAACCTGTTGATGTTGTTTTGTTGTTTTGTTGTTGTTGTTGTTGTTGTTTTCTGAGGGGGTTGGTTAGTTGTTTTTCGAACGAAGTCATTGTAAGTTTGTACTCAAAGAGTGCTCTGACCACTGAGGTATCCCGTCCCCTAAACTGTAAGTAAAAGGTTAAAGGTAAAGGAGTCCCATAACCTATAAACTGTAAGTACACACTGGAAAAGAAGTCTGCGCGTATAACTCTCTTTTTCCAGAATGACGCCATATAGGCAGCCACACTCCAGCTTCAGATGATTTTTTTTTCTACTTTAAAGGCCTAAAAGCTCTTACCTGAGGTCGGGATAGCTCGGTGGCTCAGAACACTCGCTATCCTCAAGCTAATGTTAAACAGTGAGTGCTTATTCCCCCCAAAAAAACCCAAAAAACAAAAAAAGAGCGCTTTGATTTGTTGCTTTACAAGATTCAGCGCTATATACATTCCATACATTACTATTTTATTATTATTATTATTATTATTATTATTATTATTATTATTATTATTATTATTATTATTATTATTATTATTATTATTATTATTATTATTATTATAAACAGTTCTGAGCGTGGTTGTTGAGTAGATGGGTGAGACTGCTCTTTGCGCCTTGCTTCAGTACAGGTTTCCCCCTATCACCCAGCTGTAAATGGGTACCTGCCCCTTAAGGAGAGGAATGAAGGTAAAGCAGCAGAGGAGAAAGGCGTGCATCCGCTCCAAGATCTGGCTACTTCCGAAGCTGAATTACTGACGCTGTCGCTCCCGTAAAAAACTGCATAGGTTTCTGAGAACACTTATCTTTTTATAGCCCTAAAAGGTCTAACGCTAAAAGCTTGTCTTGCGAAGAAAATCTGACATTTCAAGCATAAGACTATGTTGATATGGCAGATTGGCAGATAGCTTGTACCACACCACAGACAAAACTTTTTGGTCGGAACCAAAACTTCTCATAGAAAAACTTGTCCCTTTTCTTCTACTCAGAAAAAATCATTCACTTGTATCTGGAGTTAAAAAATATATTTCCACAAACTGCATGGAACAACCATGTCTAGCTCATGTAATCCCACGTTTGAGCGTAAATAAGACTCTGGAAACCAAGAGCAAAGGGTGTTGTGTACAGATACTGTTCTCAGTTCTTGGTAATCTCATAGGGCATCAATTCTGTACTTCTTTTCTATCGAGTTAGCGACTGGGATACCCGAAAAGAGGCAGAAAGACAATGAAGGAGGAATGGATGGGTCCAATGATGGCGCGTGCAGCGAGGATCTTGCTTTTGTTTTTGTTTTGAATGAGTAGGGTTTTTGACAGATAGAGGGTATAAGGCACTCGCTGTGTGTGTGTCTGTTGTGTGTCTGTGGCGTCCCTCCGTTTTTTTTTTTAAAGATTTATTGAGCATGTTTGTAGATCTTTCTCTCCCTTTGTCCAATCTCATTCGTCTCTTCCCTTCTGTCTGTCTCTCTCACTGCGAAATCTCTATCAACTCACTCCTCCCTCGCGATCTAAACGCCACAACGTCTCCGTCCCTGCTCTCGCGAGCGTCTCGATCCCTCTCTATCTGTCTCTACTCTCAGACAGAGAAGACCAGACAGATACCTGTAACATACATGCACTTTCTTCTCTCTCTTTCTCTTACTCTGTCTAGCTCTCTTCAATCTCTCTCTCTCTCTCTCTCTCTCTTTCTCCTACTCTCACTCCCCTCTCTCTCCCCCTCCCTCTTTCTCTCGTCCCTCGCTCTCACTCTTTCTCTTCACACCCCCCCTTCTATCTCCCTTTCTCTCTCCCATCTCTCGCTCTCTCTCCCCCCCCTCTCTCTCTCCTTTCTCTCCTCATTCTTTTCCTCTCTCAACTCTCATCCTCCTCTCTTTTCCCCTCCCCCTCTCCCCCCCTCCCCTCTCTCTCTCACCATCCCACTCTCTCTCTATCCCTTCTTTTTCTCTTTCTGTCTCTCAAGATAACAGACAAACAGGAGGTGACATTAAGATATCCAGAACACATAGACACCACCGCGTTGAGTGCGTAAAACCCTACCAGCATCATAAAGCCCTGAAACCATATAAACAAAAGTTGAACAAACGGATCAATATTCTAAAGCCCATCCTCGCCCTCCATACCTCCCCTTATATCCATTCCCTACCAGGTTTCATGTGGATCTAAGTCAATACCACCGAGAAAATATACACGTTAATAGCCCTATTGGACGCTAAAGAAAGAGAATACGACAAATTATGCAGGATATAATTCTCATTCTTGTTTAAGAATGTTAGAAAGAAAGAGCGAGACAGAGAGGGAAGAAGACAGAGAAGAGAGACAGACAGGCAGAGAGAGAGAGAGAGACGAGAGTGGGGGTCCGGCAGAGCGAGAGAGAGAGAGAGAGAGAGAGAGAGAAGAGAGAGAGGAGAGAGAGAGAGAGAGAGAGAGAGAGAGCAAGAGAGCAGAGAGAAGACCAAGAGAGAGAGAGAGAGAGAGAGAGAACGAGAGCCAAGAGAGAGAGAGAGAGAGAGAGAGAATACAGTCAAGAGAATAAAGAGAAAAAGGAGAGAGAGAGACAGAGAAATGAGAATAGAGAGACGAAAGAGAAGAAGAGGGCGGTCTGGGGGGTGGTGGTAAGAAAAATATACGCATACGCCACGACTCTAAATGATGAGAAAAAAATTTAAATTAAAACATTACTCACCTTAACATCAACACTCAAGGATACCACCTCACTCATGAGTTTATCTACACATTCAGTATTTCTAACGGTTAAAAAAAGAATTATACGCACGGAACACCTAATCACAATGAAACCAATTACGACTCACCATGACACAAGAGGGCTAGAAAACTAAAAAAAAAATGCCCCAGTAATTAGAAATATCACGCTCATATGGGTTTTCCACTTTGAAATGAAAAAGGGACAAACACAACGGAAAATTAGCTTATCATTCATTCTTATCCGGCTTAGTCCATTTTGAAAGCACACCTTCCATTGAACAACACAACTCGTTAGCACTTCCGCCATCTGTTCTGCCATGTGTCCCCCATTAACATGGGCGCCCACGTTGAAAAGAGCCTTATTCTATATTTCACCTGCAACAACAACAGATGCAGGGTAATCTTTCTTAACGGCTTTAAACATACCCCACATTTTTGTTCCTGTTGTTTCTTTCTATTTCACTGTGATGCGTGTCTACATACCGCTCTTAGGACAAACGTGTACAACTAGGCGTGAGCGATCACACTACACCACAAAAAACATAAAGTACGCATGCATACAACGCACGTCCCGACTACGCACGCACGCACGCGACGCAGCACGGACGACGTGCACACTTCTTGAACCGTTATGTACATTTCGAAACACCACAAATCAACAGAATTACAAGCCCACTCGACAACAAAGCGAAACAAAACACGCACAACACAACACCCCACACAACAGAGTCACACACACACACACACACACGCACACACACACACCACACACACACACACCGCAAACACACACATACACACAACAACACGCGCACACAACACACACACACACACACACACACAACACACACGCACACACACACATACACACACCACACATACAACTACACACACACATAACACACACACAACCCACAACTACAACAGACACAAGTCAGAGAAACACAGTGGGGGGGGGGGGAGGGGAGGGCAACCAGTACTCTCTCATCACACGAAGACCTACACACGACAGGGGGGGAGGGGGGGGGGGGAAACATCACATACACACACACACACACACGCACACACCTCACACACTACACACACTACAAACACACACCTCACAAACACACACGCAGCTCGCGACTAGCCACACACACAACACGCACCACGACAAACAGACACACACACACAACGATTCTCTTCTCTCTCCTCGCTTTCTCTCACCCTCAACCACTCTCCTATCTCATTCTTCTCTCTCTCTCTCCCCCTCTCTAACCCTCTTCCCCCGCTCTTCACCTCTCTCTCCCCTCGCTGTCACCTCTCTCCAACACCCCAACTCTCTCTCTCCGCCTCCCTCTCGAACCCTCTCTCTCTCTCTCCCTCCCTCTCTTCCACTCTCTCTCCCTCTCCCATCCACACCCTTCCTCTCCCTCTCTTCTCGTCTCTCTCCCCTCTCTCTCACAACCCCTCTCAGCTCTCCCCTCTCCTCATCTCCAATCTCCTCTCTGCGTCCCTCTCTACCTCCTTCTCTATTCACCTTCCCTCTCTCTTCAACCTCCTCTCGTTCGCCTCTCAACACCCCCATCTCTCTCCGCCCCCTCTGCCCTCTCTAACCCCTCTCGCCTCTCCACACCTTCATCTCTCCTCCCTCGCTCCACCGACAATCTCCACTACTCCTCTCACCCACCCCCACCCCCTCCTCCCCTCCTCTCCCTCGATCCCATCTCTCTAACTCACCTCTCCTCTCTCTCGTTCTCATCTCTCGACCCCCCTTTCAAATCTCTCGGGAGACGGCCTCTATCTCCCCCCCGGAAGACAATACCTAAAGTTGTGCGTGTGTTTGATCCTAAATTGAACACAAGATCACAAACATATGACGCAAACGAATGTGAGCGCGCACGCTCACGCCAAACACACACACCACACACACAACACCACGAGAGAGTAGAGCGAGAGCAGAGAGATGAGAGAGAGAGCTGCAGACGCAGACATACCGGACACAGAACCAGCACAAATAGACACACACAGACAGACAGACAGACAGAGACACACACTCAAACACAACACCATCGAGAAGATGTACCACGTGAGCGGCAAGTCCCTGCGTCTGCTCTCTCTAGTCTCTGTCTGTCTCTAGGCTCTGCCTTGCTTGGTTTTGCTGTTCGTCTTCTTGTCTCTGTGTCTGCCTGTCTCTTTTTTCTCTGTCCTCTGTCTGTCTATCTGTCTGTCCTCTCTCTCTCTCCATCAACTCTCACTCATCAAACATCTCCTCCTCATCTCTCTATCGCCTCCTGTTCCTTTCCTCTCGTTGTGTCACACCTAACTACCCAACCAGAAGGAGCGAGAATCTCCCATTAATCCATTTCATCAAATTAACCCTGCCGAATAAAGCGAGCATCTATGGCACCGGGCGGACGATAACCCTTTCATAATCATAATGAAGGAAACGGCATTTTATCTTTCTCTCTCATTGCGTTCCAACCGAGCGCAGATTAGTTTCCTCCTCTCCTGACAATAGATCGTCATTCCTCGCTTGCTGCGACATGGTCACATCATCTAGCGCCGTGCGTGTTTCTGTTCGTACGGATGTTTGTTTTTTATATTGTCCGTGTATAAACTGCTATATTTGTGGGTCACCGTAAGACATGACAAACAAACGTACTTTATCCCTGTAAACTGTGTCATTTTTCGTTTCATTGGGCATAAGCGCTCATTTTTGTTGGCACGACTTAAGCTGTAGCAAGACTTGCTACCAGAATATTTGGTAAACGACTAGAAATTTCTTGCCAAGCTCCATAGATTCTTGTGATTATTTATCTCAACCATAAACATTCAGTGCAAACCGGTCCAGTCATGTTGTAGGTAACGCAATGCAGATAGAAGAATCCAAAGAAAATGAAAGACAAGATAGAAGAAAAAAGAAGAAGAAGAAGAAGAAGAAGCGCAAAGAAGAAAAAGAAGAAGAAGAAGATAGAAGAAGAAAGAATACGAAAATTAAGAGAAGAAGAAGGGTCAAGAAAAGAAGAAGAAAAAAGAAGACAAGAAAATTGTGAAGAAGCGAAGAAGCAAACAAGACAAAATTAAAGAAGAAGAAGAAGCGACCAAAATATAGAAAAAAAATTAAAAGAAAAGACAAAAATCGAAAAAAGACAACAATAAGTAAGCAAGGCTAGAAGAGACACAAACTACAAAGAAAAAACGAGTAGTAGATGACAACCATTCCCACCGATTCCACCTTCTCACAACAAGCACACAACAACAAGAACCCACCACCAACCACGAGTACTCCGACTACTATAATAACCATAAACGAGAATAACATCAATATTTAACAACAACAACAAAGACGATTTCCACCCCAAAAGACACGACAAACAAACAACAGCCAATAATAACTCTACAACAAACGAGGCGGAAACACACCAAAACACGACACGCGAGGATGACCATGACACATGCCGGAGAGAAAAAAAAACACCTAAACCCAAAAAATTAGAATTCATGTCCACATAAGCTATGCATTGGAGGCGTGCTGCGGCTCAGCAATCAAGCGCGAGGGCTCAGTGCTTTTATTCTCAACAGCAATATTAGGCCGGGCCTCGCGCAGTGAGCGATGGAGATCACAAAGGATGTTATCGTCAAGACGCATTGGCGATATCTAGATGTTTTATTTCTTCATTGTTTTTGCCTTAGTGGTGCGGTGGTCGTCGTTTGCTTTTTGCGTTATCAAGCCGGCTATGAACAAACAAAGCCACATTGATTTTTTAACTGAACGGTTTACGTATCGTGTGTGAGTGAGTGTGTCGTGTGTGTGTTAGTGTCTGTACGTGTGTGTGTGTGGTGTGTGTGTGTGTGTGACGTGTGTGTGCGCTGAGTGTGTGGCTGGGTGTATTGTAGTGTGTGTGTGCTGTGTGAGACGTGGCGGGTGCGGCCGTGTGTGTGTAGTGTGTCGTTGTGTTGTGTGTGCTGCGCGCGCGTGTTAGTGTAGCGCGCACGTGAACCTTTCTTCTTTTTCTTTAATTCTTGACATTCACGAGAACGCGAACTAGAACAACATATCAACCACACACTTAAACACACAAACAATCACTACTCATTGCGCACAACGTTTAAACAACCGCTGTTTTTTCGCTTTTCGAGGAGGGTAGCAATTGTGTAGCCGTGGAACATGTCACTATAGCTAAACTGCATTCACAAGGTAACGGGATTTAAAAAAAAAAAAAAACCCGCGAGTGCTTAATCCATTATCCTCAAATAAAAGAATAAATAATAGAAATAACACACACACGAGTTTCTTTGTTTAATAATACCACTTTAATGTTAAAAGACGTGTAAATTAAAAGAAACACACACAAATACATACACACACACATACCCACACACACCACACAAACACAAAGCCACACCGCCACACCCACACACACACACACACACAACACACACACACACACACAAAACACACACGACACACACGTCCTTCGTCTAAGTCCCCTTTGATGAGACTATAACCGAGCCCCCGTGTGGGAAGCACGCAGAACATCTTGCGCACACGTTTAAAAATCCTGTCCGCTTTTCGTAAGAGTAGGCCATCGTGGTTGCCGGTGGGAACTGATGACAAATTTACAAAACCGAATAATACACGGGGACTGGATGTAAAAAAGCACATAATACTTAATTCCATTATCCTCGAAATAAAAGAATAAAATAAAAATAAATAAAAAATATTAAACACGCACGCACACACATGCACGCACAACGCGTACGACACGCACCAGGCACACACAAACGTAAACACAACACACACACTTCAGATTCATATAGATGAAATATTGTCCTCCTAAATTTGCCAGACTTAAAGCAGTTCAAACATGTACTTTAAGAACACTCAGAAATGTCGGAATGACTTGAGTTACGCCGAGTTTCATCAAATGCCGAGTCCACAATAAACTTTGAATTATTTGTAATCTGAAGCTTAATCAATGTCTTAATTTAAATGATTATACGGAACTTCCTCCTTGCTGCGAATTTAATATGCAACTCGCACAAAATTACCCTGAGCAATGTTCGCCTGGGATATCATGCACCAAGAATTAAACTGAGAGCCTATAATCGTCATCTTTCTATAATGTCTGTCTGTTTGGGTACTCGTCTGTCTATCTCCCAGCTTATCATTATTATTCCTCCGCCTCCTCTTGCTCCTCCTCCGTCCGCCACCTCATCATCATTATTTATTAGTATTATTTTATTATTATGATTATTATATATTATTTAATATTATTATTATTATTATCATCATTATTATTATCATCATTATTATTATTATAATTATTATCTAATATTATTATCGATCATTAATTTGTTGCAGTTTGTTGTTGTTGTTTGTTGTTTGTTCTTCTTCTTATATTCTTCTCTTCTTCTTTCCTCCTTCTTCGTCTTCTTCGCTCCTCCTCCTCCTCCCTCTCCTCTCCTCCTCTCACTCCTTCTTCCCATCTCCTCACCCCTCCTCCTCCTTCTTCCCTCCTCCTCCCCCCTTTTCCTCCTTCCCCCCCTCCCCTTTCCCCTCCTCCTCCTCCCTCTTTCTCCCTTTTCTTTCTCGGCTCCTTTCTTTCTTCTCCTTTTCTTATCTTTTCTCCTCTTCATCAATTCTTCTTCTTCTCTTCCTCCTCATTGTTTTGTGTCGTGCGATCGACTACTCACAAAACATAATGGACCACATCTCCAAACTACCAAACCCCCACCTCACCTTACAATAAAAACTTCTCAGCAGAGCCATAGCAGATGTGTATGCTAGCGCATCGCCAGTATACTTTCCTAGACATAGTCCTCCTGGCCCAGCTTTGCTTCCCTATGAAGCGAATCCATAAAGTTAAATCTCTTCACTCACAGTGGAAAGCATTTTCAAATGTACAGACAATTAATAAAGGTTCACACGATGTGAACCTTATCTATAAAGCTAGATATGGACATACATTTGAATAGAATTCGTCATAAGTTATAGACTTTGGCTGTATCAACATAACTGTTAATAAACCTTTAGATATATAGAACATGATGATGATGACCTCAAGGTTGCTATGCCCATTATGTAAGCACAAACAGTGGAAGATGAAGTTCATTCTTCTTGTGCTGTGCTGTCCGGTATTACAGAAAGATATAAGACAGAACTACATTCCGTAAAGTATAGTAACTGCCCTAAATTTAATCTTTAGATTCTGTCTCTACTCATGGAATCAAATCAACCCTGATATCTGTACGCACAGCCCTTGCTTTATATTTGTGTACAAGCCTTTTACAGAATAAGACAGACATCTTTGGTTTCTTAAGTCATAACAACTGTAATAACCCCTCATTTTTTACTTGTGCGTAGTCTTGGGTACTGCCACATAAACACTTTGCGGATTGTGTGTGTGTTGTGTGTGTGTGTGGTGTGTGTTACTTCATTGTCTCCACACTCAAAGTTACTGAGCAGTTCTGGTCAACCCCCTCTCATGTATGGGCCAATGGCCTTTTGTGAATAAATCTTTCGACGTTCGATTCAAAGTCCCTCCCTCCTCACTCTCATCTCACACTCCTCTCCTCTCCATTCAACAAACCCCAATCCTCTCGACTCGCCTCATACTCTCTCCCTCTCCCTCACTCTCTCTCTCTCCTCTAGCCTCTCCTCATCCATCTCTCTCTCTCATCAGTCTCTCTCTCTCTCTTCTCCCCACCTCTCTCCCCTTATCTCTCTCTCTCTCCCCCCTCTTCTCTCTTTCTCTCTCTCTCTACCTCCCCCTCCCTCTCTCCTCTCTCTCTCTTCTCTAGGTTTAACTTTTTTTTTTTTTTTTTTTTTTTTTTTTTGCTGCCCTCATCTTCGTGACGTCCCCGCCCTCGCTGTTCCCCCACGCCGCTCATATTCAATCTCCCTAACCACAGCCTACACCAGCATTTAGCTAATGTCTCATCATCAGGGTCCTCGGAGGCTCACAGGGACCCATCACTATCA
Source organism: Rapana venosa (assembly GCA_028751875.1). Lineage (NCBI taxonomy): Eukaryota > Metazoa > Mollusca > Gastropoda > Neogastropoda > Muricidae > Rapana > Rapana venosa. The sequence goes on along the minus strand of CM054153.1, from coordinate 31,903,779 downwards.
GGGCCACCGCGGGCCACCAGCCAGAGGGCCCTAGCACTGATGGCGGTCACTTCAGGCGGAGTTCAGTGGTGCGCCTGTCTCTCGAGACTAATTAATACGACAGGCGACACCACCTACTACAGCCCCACTAACGACAGTTAAGCTTCAGTGATCGCGGAAGCCCAGACGGAGTGAGTTGCCCACCCGAAGGTGAGCAACCACCAAACGAGTCCCTCTCATCCGACCGTCCCACGCGAACCCTCCAACCCAAAAGGCTTTGACACACACTCACCACAGGTACAGAAGTGTATGGGTAAACCGCATCTGAGGTCAAACCAATGAGAAAACCAGAGAACCCTGGGACCACCGAATCAAGCATTTTTTTATTTAATTGCATGATGACCAATGACAATGAGCGATGACGTAATTACTATGGCTGCTTGTAGAAGTGCACTATGCTTTGAGACTACTTGACACGGGTTGTACACTACGCCTTACTATCACAAAAGATATCCCAGACGTCACACCGGGCCGGATCAGATACAGACACCTGCAGGTTGGCCAGTCATTTGAGCACACTCTCTCAAACTCGCAATACGCGCATCCGTTGAGCTCGAGGATGAAGCTCGACTGTGTGGTCCCAAGTCATTCCCACTGAGCTCACAGCACACTTCACTCTGGGTAAGGACAGCGCCGGCCGGAGTCCGAGAAAAAGACCTATGACTCTTATGCGATTCGAACCCGCGCGACCTCCATACCCCGCTAACCCAAGGCGCTAACCACCTAGCGCGCGCCATGGCGCGGCTGTGTTATACCTTCTTCTTCACTCATACGATGTATCACCTAAGGGCGGAGGGCTGAAGTGTAAAAAAAAAACCAAGCACAACATGAGATGCCTATTTCATTATCTCCTCGAATTAAAAGACATTTTCGTCCATTGTCAAAAATATGTGATCATTTCTCTCTCTCCATCTCTCTCTCTCTCGTCAAACCATCGTCTCTCTCTCTCTCATCCTCCTCTCTCCATCTCGCCTCCTCATCCGCTCATCTCTCTCTCTCTCCTCTCTCTCTTTCGTCCATCTCTCTGTGTCTCTTTCTCCTCTCCTCTCTGTCCTCTCTTCTCCCCCTCTCCTCTCTCCCTCTCTCTCTCTTTCTCCCCTACCATCACTGCCACACCTTTTATCTCTCTTCTCTCTGTCTCTTCTCCCATCTCTGTCTTCCACCCCGCCCTCCCTCTCTCATCTCCTCTCCTCTCTCTCTCTCTCAACTCTCTCTCTCTTGCACTCTGGAATTTACTTCCATATATCAATACTGATGTATCCCTAAGAGGGCGGGAATGCATATGTAAAAAAAATCCCCACATGGCGCGGCGTTGCATTATCCTCGACAAATAAAAGAAATCTGTCATATGGTCAAAAACATGCGTGTCATTCTCTCTCTCATCAGCTCTCTCTCTCTCTCTCCTCATCATCTCTCTCATTCTCTCTCTCTCCTCTCTCTTTCTCTCCCTCTCTCTCTCTCTCAACTCTCCTCATCTCTCTCCCCACACTCTCCCCTCCCGTCCTCTCTTCTCTCTTCCCTCTCTCTCTCCCCCCTCAACATTCCTGTCTCTCCCACCCCCCTCCTAGCTCTCTGCCAACCAAATTCATCAAATTTGTCTATTGTCATTTGTCATCAGTTCCTCCCGCTCTCTCTCTCGTCCCACTCCCTCGCTCTTTCTCTCTCTCCTCTCTCTCTCTCTCTCTCGTCCTCTCCATCTCTCCCATCTCTCCCCTCTCTCATCCCTCTCTCCTTCTCCCTCCCTCTCTTCTCTCTCTCTCCCTCCTCACTCTCCCCTCGACTCTCCTCTCCCCCTCTCCCTTCCCTCCTCTCTCTTCCTTTTCTCTGCTCAAAATGAGAATACATTGCTCCAGCGGAAAAGGCATCAGAAAGAAGCACAGATCACTAATCTTTCATATTTGCTAGGAAGGACCTGCGGGACCACTATAGAGAAAATCAGATGTTTTGCGTTTCTGCCAGTTTTGGAGATAAAAAGGACGAGGAGGGAAGGCAGGGGTGGAGGCGGAGGAGGAAGAAGTCGTTTTAAACGCGGAGTTAAAGAAAAACTATATTATTGGAGTAGAGTAGCAGTTTGAGCGTTTTTTTCTTCTTCTTACAGCATCACGGTGACTTATTCTAGAACTACTATTACCTGTTTTGTAGTTTGTCTGTTCTCTTCTTGACTTGTCTTCTTCTTCATGTTGTTGTTTGTTGTATTTTGTTGTTGTTAGTTGTTGTGTTGATGTCTGTTGTTTAGTGTTCTTTCTTCCTCTTTTTCTTTTTTTTCCCTTTTTCCCCCTTTCTTCTTCGTTCTTCTTCTTCTTCTTCTCTTCTTCGTTCTATCCTCTTCTTCTTCTTCACTTCTTCTTCTTTTTCTTCTTGCTCTTCTACTTGTCATTACTTCTCCTTCTTCTTCTATTCTCCCTCCTTCTCCATCACCTTCTCTTCTTCTGGTCAGATCATTCCCCCTTTTACATGAATCTCACTAGCCCTCCCCTCTTCCCTCCATCCCTCTCTCTCTCCCTCCCCCCCCCCCCACTCTCTCTCTCTCTCACCTCCCCCTTACTCTCTCTCTCCTCACTCTCTCATCGCGACTTTTCACACACATTCTCAACACCACAGCAATCAGCAACACACCCTACACAAAACAGGTTGATCCTCACACCAAAATCACCAGCCCGAGCGATCACAAGGCCTTAGCCGATGCCAATCACACTGCATACACTGGTCCTCCTAGCACCTATCCCAGCCACTCCCCATCCATAAATACAACTATCATCCCAAGAAACCCTCTATCATCTCCATCCATCCATCCATCCACATCCTCCAATCCATCCATCATCGCCATCCATCCATCCACCTCTCCTGCTGCGCTGCCACACGAGAAAACACTCCTCAAGACTGACACACAAGACGAACAGAACACAACCGATCGTATCTCACCAGGAGGAGGAGGAGGACTAGGGCGAAGAAATAATTTGTCGGAAGATCAAGTCTCAGTCGATACTGCGCAGGTCTACAATAGGATTAGCAAAGAGACAAAGACAAAGGGGGAAAAAACCACAAAACCAAAATCGCGTTAAATAAACCACTTAGAACAGCAAGCGGACAGCAGTCTTTCTGAGACGGTGATGTTGACTTGTAGTTGTGAAATCGAGTTGTCTTCGGTGGTCGTAGGCTGAATGCGCAATATGGTCCAAGGAAGACTAGACAACGTATCTTCCATTGTTTCTCTGCGAACGAGGAACTTCCAGTAGTAATGATAGAAAACAGTCAGTTTTCTAGAAAGGCATTTTCCTCTCTCTCTCGTCTCTGTCCTCTGTCTATGTCTTCTTCTGCGTCCCCTGGCTTCGGTCTGTCTGTCCGTCTCTCTCTCTCATCCCTCGGACTCATCACCTTCACGCTCATCTTAATTCCCACGAGGCTATACCTCTACTCCACCCAAACTCTCCCCGCCCTAGACACTAATAATCATCTGAGATCGTGCCTCCTCCACACCTCCATAACCACTCCCCCACTCTCCCCCCCCCGGACCATAGCACTCATCCAAAGACTCAGCTCACCCCCAACCTTCCTCTCTCCCCGCCCCCCACCCTCTCTCTCATCTCTGTCCTCTCTGTTCTCCGACTTTGTGCCTTCCATGTCTGTCTGCGACTCTCGTGCGTTTCCCTGTATGATTGCTCTAACATATCGGACAAGCTGTCCATGAATCGTGTTTCCTCCCTATTGGGGGGAGCGCGAGGGCGCTCTGGCGCCGTCTCTCTCTTTTCTATCTCCTCTGGGTCTCTTCTCCTCTCGCTGTCTCTCTGTCTCTGTCCGCCATCTTTTTCTCCTTCTCCTCCCTCTCTGTCTTTTTGTCTGCCTCGTCTGTCAACTCTCATCTCCTCCCACTTCTCTCCTCCCCCTCTCTCTCTAACCTTTTTCACACACATTTCTCACACAGAAACAGCTCACACCCAAACACCTACACCAGAATCAGCAGCCCAGGAATCACAAGGGCCTTAGCCGATGACAATCACACTGCGTATACTGGTCCTCCCAGCACACAATCACCAAATCCATCCCACCAATCAGAACTCAAGTCCAAAGAACCCCCCTATATCTCGCCATCCATCCATCCAACCATCCATCCATTCCCACATCCATCACATCCACCATCTCCACCATCCTCCCATCACCATCCCTCATCCATTTCAACCATCTCTCCCATCCATCCATCCATCCATCTGCCCATACCATACCATCCATCCCATCAATCCATCCCATCTTCTGCGCAAAGCTGCTGGTTGCTGCTCCAACATGAGAATAACAGCTCCCCAAAGGAACTGCGACACAACAAGCGACGGAACAGACAGAACTAATCCGCGTATCTCACCAGAGGATGGAGAGGCATGACCAGGGGGGAAAGAAATAATTGTTTGCGAACGATGCGTACTGTCACGCAAGCTCCCATACTATGGATAGCAAAGAGAAAAGACAAAGGGTAAAACCCACCCCAAACCAAATCGTGTTAAAATTAAACCAGCTAGATTACAGCAAGCGAGCCAGTTACTAGAGCGGCAGTGTGCCTTGCGTAGTGTCGAAGTGGAAGATTGTCCTTTGTATGTTGGGTGAATCGAATAAGGTCAGCCGAACCTAACTCGTATTGCTCATTGAGTGTCTCTTTGGCAACTCTATATTTTTTGATATAACAGTCAGGTTCTAGAGAAGGCATTTCTCCCTCTCTCCTCTTCAGTCTCTCGGTCACTCTGTCTAGCGTCTTCTTCCTTCTCTCTGCTTGTCTGTCTGTCTGTGCCGTCTGTCTGTATCCTCTCACTCTCTCTCTCTCTCGCTCCCTCTCTCTTCTCTCTCTCTCCGTCACTTCAACTTCATCATCATCCTCTCTCACATCCTCTCTTCTCTCTCATCTGCTTCTCTTTTGCGCTTATTTGACTGTCTGCCTGTCTGTTTCGTTCTGTTTCCCTATTGGAATGTCTTAATGCTCTCCATCTAGTCTATGGCTCTGATTCATCTCTCTCTCTCTCTCTCTCAAATCTCTCGCTTCTCCAATACGTCATTTCTCTTCTCTCTCCTCTCTTATCTATCTAGTCTATACTCTCTCTATCGCTCTATAGTCTTCCCTGCGATCATCCCTCTTGTCTTTGCTTATCTACTATTTATCCTCTGTCACTCTCTGTCCCTTCACTGTATCAGTCTCTCTCCGTCAGACACGACGACTCTCCGCGCTCCTCCGCGATCGATCGCTTCGCGCAGCACTCGCTACGAAGCGCTGCTAGAACCGAGCACGCGGCTCTCTCCATCTCGCTCTCTCTCCTCCTCATGTCATCATCACCTCTCTCTCTCTCTCTCTTTCCTTTCACGTTGTCTGTTCAGATCTCAGTTTCCCTCACTGATCGGCAGTCTGTCTCTCCTCTGTCTCCAGTCTCCTTTATCTGTGTCTCCTCTTTCTCGTTGGTCTTTCTAGTCTCAGTTTTCACCCATCTCGTTGGCGTCAGTCTGTTCCTCTCTCTGTCTCGTTTTTCTATGTAAGGCTCTCTCTAATTACGCGGGGAGGTAGGGGTCGTAGAGTCTGGTCTATCTGTCCTTTTATTTTGCAAGATGTCTGCATGCTGGGTCTCTGGCACATACATTCCTACTTTAGAGCAGCTCATTATCATTGTACAGGTTGCATGCTGGGCATGGGTTCGTGTTACCGGACCCCACCAAACGTCGAAATGAAACGGGCTATTAATGTGCATAAGTTTATCAAATATCTTCGCCTGTGTTAGTACCACTCAACATGATGGAGTAACCCCCTTTGAAAAACTCCTCCCATCTCCCACCTCAAAACAATGAATAAGTCTCTAAAAAAAATAACCCAACTCATTTTGCCTCTAAAAACATAAAATGATAAGTAACTCTCTAGAAAAAACGTCTCTCCTCTACCATTCACTAGATGAGTAACTGCAGAAAAATAACCCGACACCCAGAGGATGGCTCAATCTTACTTACCAAGAACAGAAGAGAGAGTAACGCATTTTCTGCCATGCAGTACAGAAAAGATAAGGAAAACAATCTTGCTGAGCCATCATGGATTTAGAAGGAGTCTGCTGAAATCAAGTTTTCCGGGTTGTCTAGTATCGTGCTGGGAAAAATACCAACACTACCATAGAAACATGCGTGCTCCACCGGATTCCTCCTCCCTTTTATTCTACTTCGTCTTCTTCTTCTTCTTCTTCTTCTTTTTTTCCTTCTTTTCTTCTTCTTCTTCTCTCTTCTTCTTTTCCCTTTTTCTTCTCTTCTTCTTCTTCTTCTTTCTTCTTCTTTCTTTTCTCTTCTCTTCTCGCGTCGTGTCGGTGTCTCGTCCTCCTCCTCCTCGCCTCCTCCTCCTCGTCCTCCTCTCCTCCTCCTCCTCTCCTTTCCTTTATTTTACTACTACTACTACTGCCCGCTGCTGCTGCTGCGCTGCTTCTTTTTTTTTTCTTCTTCTTCTTCTTCTTTTTTTTCTTCTTTCTTCTTCTTCTTCTTCTTCTTCTTCTTCTTCTCTTCTTCTTCTTCTTCTTCTTCTTCTTCTTTCTTCTTCTTCTTCTTCTTCTTCTTCTTCTTCTCCTCCCCCCCTTCCCTTGTCCTCCTCCTCCTCCTTCCTCTTCTTCTTCTCTTCTTTCCTACTTCTTCTTCTTCTTCTTCCTTCTTCTGTCTTCTTCTTTTTCTTCTTCTTCTTCTTCTTCTCCCCTCCTCCTCCTTACCTTCCTCTTCTCAACGTTTCTACCAAAAAAACATGCACCTACAACTTCTAGTGTAATCCATGTGTTTCTCAATCCCAATTACACGCCTCCTGCATAGCCTTCCCCGTTTTTACGCCCTGAGCACAATCCCACGGAGTCCCATCTTACTTATCACTCCAAAATTAGGAACTAGTTACTCCCGAGGAGTAGCACTGGGAGGGCAGGAGCATATCTGTCAAGGAAGACGTGGGACAGATATGGAAGACGAACCCTGCCCCACCGATTCAGGACTTGTCTACGGGGAATTAGACTCTTTGCTAATACCTTGATGAAAGTGGATTGCAAATCATGTAGATTTTTTTCTTCCTGTGCTGTTTGCTTTTTTCTTCTTGTTTTTCTTGTTTTTCTTTTCCTCCTCCCCTCATTTTTTTCTTCGTTTCTTCTTTTTCTTCTTTTCTTCTTCTTCTTCTTTTTTCTTCTTCTTCTTCTTCTTCTTTCTTTTCTTTTTCTTCTTCTTTCTTTTTTCCCCTTCTTCCATA
>CM054153.1:31871142-31896018 GCA_028751875.1 Rapana venosa | reverse complement strand
TCCCAGGTCGTCAGTTCACCCCAACTTTACCCTCCTCCTCGTCCCCGGGTCGGCTGCTTTGGGGAAAATCCCCTGCACCTACCTTACCGCCTCTGCTAAACTAAACCCTTTTTTTCTATCTGTTTCTTTCTTCCCCCCCCCCCCCTCCCCCCGCCAGCAGTCCCCTCCGTTTACCTTTCGCTTCCGGCTTTGTTTTGCCGCCAAAATTCGGTGGTTTCCCAAGATCCCAAACGAAATAAGAATCCCAGAGAAGTTTGGAAAGTTGTCCATACCTAAGTCGAAACACTCCCTCATTTCCCCAGGTAGTATTGGCGCCCCCCCCCCCTCGCTGCTTAAAAATTATTAAGGGACTTATGGCTTATCTGAGCAACCAAGCAAAACCCATCGAAACCCCAAATTTAAAAAAATTTTTCATTCTTGTTTAAAACATAAAATAGGGTAGAAAATCTTGTAAATTTTATAAAAACCCTGTAAAAGCATTCAAACACACCCACGCACCTTTGGCCATCTTAGAAAAGGAAGGAATGGTATGGGGGGTGGGGCCAAATGCGGGGGGAAAATAGGTTTTAATAGTTTTACCCGGATTTAAAGTGTATAACTGGTTTGAAAAGAAGGAGATTCCTCGATGGACCCGGATGGAAGCGCGCAGGGATTGTGACATTGGTTTTCGTACCCCGGCTATCTCATAGAGGGGGGGAAACTGAAGAGTACAGCTTAACCTTCCCAAGAGGTAAAGGGTGCCTTTTTGGGGGAGACAGAAAAGGCTACTAAACCTTCTCTTTGGAAAGGAAGCAGTAGCCCCAAAAAGGGGTAAGCCAGATTTTTTTGAGAAAAAATTAAAGTACCCCGGGGGGTTTTTTCGTATACGGAAGGGATGGTTTAGGGTGGAAAAAAAACCGGAGAATAAAAAAACCCCCAAACGAAAGAAAACGTGAAATTTGGTTGAACAGTGGACAACTTTTTGAAAGCCCTAATAGGTAAATTATAAAACCCGCCCTTTATTTTTTATGTGTTTTCCAGAGGGAGAGGTTTGTGTCGTCCCCAAATTTAGATTTGGGACTTTGTTTTCCGTTTATGGCCTTTTAGGAGGTGAGGTTATGGTCCCTTTCCACTCCTCCTTTATCTCTATTTATTTTCGTTCATCCATTATTCTCAACCCCCTTTTTCGAACTTTCGGGGAAACCTGTTTGAACATGCGTGCAACTGCGTCCCCGGATTTTTAAGAGGTATTATTCCCTGGATTGAACAGTGAAGAACCACCAAAATCCCTTGGGAACTGCATGCCTGTGTGCGAGAAGAACTTTCCAACATGTTAACCCTTTCTTTTTTGGAAAGTAGGCATTGTGCCTGGACAAAGACTTTTTAAACAAAAAGGGCTATTAAAAAGCCTGTGATAATTCATTATGAAAAAAGTTTTTGAAAAAAAAATTTTCCCTTTGTTTCTCTTTCTCTCTCAATTCTCTTTACCATACAAAACCCCCATTTTTTTTTTTTCCCCTTTTTTCTCTTTCTTCTTTTAAAATAGTGTTTGGGAAATGTTTTAAAATTTCTTCATTATTTCTAAGGTCATCTTTTTTGATAATGCTTACCTTTAAAGCATTTCAGTTCACATTTTTCCTTCGTTTCTTGTTTCGTTGTTTCCCTCATCTTTGGAAAACTTGGAGATTTTTTTTTGTTTTGCCAGGGTTTTATAAAAATTTTTAAATACTGTTCTTTAAACCCCTGTCCTTTTTGAAATGGTTTAAAAATTTCGGTTTTCTTCTAAATTCTTCCAGTTTATTGCTGGTAACCCCCCCCCCCCCCAAATTTGGGTTTCGGCTGGGTTTTTTGGCTGAATGCAAATTTTTAAAATTTTTAAAAAATGATTTTTTCCTTCTCAACTCACTCCTTAAAAAATTTCGTTTTTTTTTTTTACTTTTTTCCCCTTTTTTGAAAGATTTTTTAAATTTTCCCTTTTTTTATTTTGATCCGCTTTTTTTTTTTGAAGGGCAGGCCTTTTTACAGCTGGGCAAGGGGTATAAAAAAACAACCAAAACGCCCCCTCAATAAAACCCCTGTTTTTTTTTTAGGGGGGTGTTGGGGTTTCCCCCCCTTTTTAATTTCCCTTTTCTTTTTCTCTTCAAAAAAATTTGTTCCCCCTTTTAAAGTTTAGATTCTCGGGATACCCTAGGGGTTAAAAACATTGCGCTGGCAATCTACGACCCGGGGTTCAAATTCCCTTTTAAAGGAGGGTATTTTTTCCCCTGGATTGACACCCAGTGCAAAACCCACTCCCCCCCAAAAAAGTCCTTGGGGTGAGACAATAAAGCGGGGCCCCCCTGTTTTCGAACCCCACGCAGAAAAACTTCCCCAAAAACCGTTCAATCCTTTTTTCCGCTTTTTCGGAAGAGTGGGCCCCATTTTTGGGGCCGGTGGGGACAGATGACAAAAATTTTAAAAAAAACCAACATCCCAAAAGGGGGACGGGATTTTAAAAAAACACAAAGTGTTTTTCCCTTTATCCTCGAAAAAAAAAAAAAGGGAAAGGGAAATAAAATAAATCTCCTCTTTGTCTCTTCTCTCTCTCTCTCCTTTTCACCTTCCTCCCCTCTCCTCACTGTTTCTCTCTCTCCTCTCCTTCTCCCCTCTCCCCCTCCCCTCCTCTCCTCTCTCCCTCTCTCCTCTCTTTTCCACCCCTATCTGTAAATTGTCTCTATTTCCCTTCCCTACGTCTATCTTTCTAACGGGTAATCTGTCTCTATCTCTCTATCTGCCCTTTTATCTCTCTAATCTGCTTTTTCCTCCTGTCTCATAAATTTTCTCTCTATCTTTTTCTCTCTGTTTCTGTCCTGTCTTCTCTCTCCTTTGGAATACCTTGGTGAATTTTTTTTTTTATTGTGCCTAGGGGGCTTTTTAAAAAAAATATTTTTAATACTTGCTTTTTTTAAACCCCTGTACCATTTTTTTGATAAAATTTTTAAAACTAAAATTAAATTTCTCTCCTTCCTTTCCCCCCTCTCCTCCCCCCTTCCATTTATTTTTCCGGGCCCCGGCCCTCCCCCCCCCCCCCCCCCCTCTCTTTCGGTCTGTCTCTCGTCTCTGCTCTCTTTCTCTCTCAAATTGCGAAAGTTTTTTTTTATAATAAAACAATTCGCATTCCCCCTCTTCTTTCTTCTCTCCCACATCTCTCCCCTTCTCCTCCCTCTCCTCTCTCTTTTTCTTTTTCTCTCCTAAACCCCTTCATCTCTTTCTCTCTCCCCCTTTTTTAACGTTTTTTCTTCCCCCTTCTCAGGTTAAGACAAAGCATCTAAAAAATTTTCCAAACATCGGGAAAGTAGAACCCTTTAAATTTTGGGTTCGAATTTTTTCCGCATTGTGTGGGAGTGTTTCTCATTGTTCTCTTGATTTATTTAGTAGCAGTAGCTAAGGGCTATCTGATTTTAGAACCATTCTGATTCCATGCTGAATGTTCTGTGTTCTTTTTGCTTTATTTTGCAGTGCCTGTTTTGTTATTGGGATTGTTTTTCTCTATGTGTGTTCCGGTGTTGCTGGGTTTTTTTTATCTCCCTGTTTGTCTGATACTTTTCCTGTTATCTTTTTCTCCTTCTCTCTGTCTAGTGTCTTTCTCTGCCTCTCCTCTCTCACTGCTCTCTCTCTCTCTCTCTCTCTCTCTCTCTTCTCTCTCTCATCTCTCTCTCTCTCTCTCTGTTATTAGAAATGTATACATGTGCAACCATAAGCGACCACACATACACAAATGACACACACACACACAAACAAACACACACAAACACACAAACATACATACAGACACAAACACACACACGCACGCGCGCGCATGCCAGCATGCATGCTTGCATTCTGCAGATACATTTTCATGGACAATACTTCTAATGCACATGAAATACTAAAAGAACCATTCCTAAACCCATTTAAGTGTGTACCAAATAAACACACTGCAATATACAGCCAACCAGTACCATTAAACACTATTATGTTCTCTTTCTCTCTCATTCTGTGTGTGTGTCTGTCTGTCTGTCTGTCTGTCTATCTGTCTGTCTATATGTCTGTCTGTCTGACTCTCTTATCCCCCCCCCCCCCTCTCCTGTTCTTGATCCATCCTACTATATGTTTTCCTTTAAAGCATCTTGCGCACACCTTAAAACTCTTCCACTTTTCGGAAGAGTAAGCCATTGTGTGCCGATGGGAACGGACGACAGGGTTTACAAAACTTCATACATACAGGAAATGGGTGTAAAAAAAGCACATGAGTGCTTATTCCACTTCCTTCGAAATAAAAAATAAAATGAAACGAATATGTTTTCCTATCTTTCACTCAATTGACAAGGCACCCTCCCAAAGGCATTATGTCATTAATGGATACGAATCAATGTCTTTCGGTCAATATGTCCCTGTTGTGTTTCAGAAAGATTGTTTTGCATTCATTTATATGTCGCCCGGTTTATTTCCAGCGGTAGCTATTTAGCAATCCATTATCAGCACCATTTTTATATTGACTGTCGCGTCGTTCTGGCTTTTAGTGTTCTATTGTTTTGGGGATTTTTGGGTTTTGTTGTTTGTTTGTTTGTGTGTGTGTGTGTCAGTGAGTGAGTGAGTGAGAGAGAAAAAAGTGCACGCGCGCGCGCGCGCGCGTGTGTGTTGTTGCGTGCGTGCGTGCGTGCGCGTGCGTAAAGTGTGCGTGTATGTGTGTGAGTGTGTGCGTGTGTGCGTGTGGAGAGTATGGGGTTTGTTTCTGGCTATTATTTTTATGATCTCTCTGTCTGTCGTGTCTGTGTCTGTCTCTGTTTCTGTTTCTGGTTCTTCCTCTCTCTCTCCTCTCTCTCTTTTCTCTCTCTCTCTCTCTCTCTCTTCTCTCTCTCTCTCTCCTCTCACTCTCTCTTTTCTAAAAGAAGCCATGGCTTATCCATATACCCTTTTAATCAAAATTTCGAGTTCTCTGAAATCTGTCTGTCCGTCTGTCCTCTCTCTCTGTCTCTCTCGCTGTCTCTCTGTCTCTCTGTCTCTCTGTCTCTCTCATCTCTCTCTCTCTATCTTGGTTTTTTTTTTCATGTTGAGGGATGGATGAAAAAAAGTCTTTGTAACTTATTCTATTACCCTCGTAAAATAAAATTGCGTTTGCGTTCTCTCTCTCTCTCTCTCTCTCTCTCTCTCTTTTCTCTCTCTCTCCTCTCTCTCTCTCTCTCCATTCTCCTCTCTCTCTCCCTTTCTCTCTCTCTCTCTCTCTCCCTCTCTCTCTTTCTCTCTCCTCCCCTTCTTTCTCTTCTTCTTTCTTTCTTTCTTTCTTTCCCCCTTTCATTTCTCTCTCTCTTTCCCCTTGTTGAATTTTCCCTTTCCCACCACCCAACCTTGTGTGTCCAAGCCAACATTACTTTCTGAATTTGACTTCTTCGCTCCTTCGCCTCTCCCCCCTTCGCTCCCCCTTTTTGTTCTTTTTCTCTGCCCCCTTTGCCCCCAAAAGCCGTTACCCCCCGGGTTTTCTTTTGTTTGTTCCCCTTTTTTTTTTGAATTCTCTTTTTTTTTTATTTGTTTATTTATAGGAAAGCCCCCCCCACCCCTCCCCCCCACCCATTTCCCCCTTTCTTCCTTTTTTTTTTTTTTTTTTTTTTTTTCTTCTTTCTTAAAAAGGGTTTTTTTTACCGTCCCTTTTGGGTTGTTGGTAAAACGCTCAGAAAAAAATTTTGTTTCTTCTTTGAAAAAATTTTGGTGCCAAGGTTGAAAAAGGGCCCCCATGATTCCAAAGAGAATTTTTCCCTTTTTAAGTATTTTTGGGGGAAAAAACGAAAAAAATTTTAACAAAAGGCAATTTACAAAAATTACAAAAAAAAAATCAGCCAAAAAAGGGGTGGGGAATTCTCACTTTTCTTTATCTTTTTTTCAAATCCCCCCCCGGGCTTTCCCCACCATCTTTACTTCTTTTTTTTTTAAAATTTTTTTTTTTTTTTCTTCTTTGGGGTAATAATCCCCACTTATTTTTTTTTTCCCCATCCCCTTTATCTTTTGTCCTCATCTTTCCCCCCCCTCCTCTTTCAAACCATTTTAATTTCCTTTTCGGTTTCCTCCCTTTATTCCGTGTTTTTTTTTATTTTTTTCTTATTTCTTTTTTTTCCCTCCTCATTCCCCTTTTTCTACCTTCATTTTCTTCTTTTTTCCCTTTCCCTTTTCTCTTTTTTTCTTATTTTTTTTTTTTTTTCCCTTTTCTTTAATTTTTTTTTCTTTTTCCTTCCACTCTCTCTCTCTCTCTTCTCTCTCTCTCTTCTCTCCCCTCTCTCTCTCTCTCTCTCTCTTCTCCTTTTCTTTCCTTCTCTCTCCCTTCCCTCTCTCCTCCTCCCTCTCTCTCCCTTCCTTCTCCCCTCCATCTGTGTGTGTGTGTGTCTTCTCTTTTTTGTCTACCCTTTATTTCAGAACGATTGGCTCTGCCTCTCAAAGGCTTTTTGTCTATTTTGGTGGGGCGGGAAATGAAAGTTGGGGGTCACCTGCCCCCAATCGACCTTGAGACATGGGGAAATTTTGTTTTTTTGTGTTTTTTTAATAGTGTCTTGGTTTTTTATGTGGCGATTTTGATATCTAAACCGTTTTGTTTTTATTATTTTTTTTTTTTTTCCTTTATTATGTTTATCTGTGTTGTCGTCTGTGTTTTATGGTCTCCTGTGTGTGTGTACTTTTTGCTTTTGGCTTTTAGGTTTTCCCTCTATTTTCTTTTTCTGTTTCTCTGTTCCTGTTTTTCTTACCACCCCCCCCCTCTCTCTCTCCCCCCTTTTCTCTTTCACACACGGGGACTGGTTTAAAAAAAAAAAGCACATGAGTGCTTATTCCTACCCTCGATAAAAAAAGCTAAATAAAAAAGAAATAAATTTATCTCTCGATCTATCTCTGTCCCCCTTATCTCTCTCTCTCTCCCCTCCTCTTTCTTCTGTCTCTTTCCTACTCTGACTCTTTTATCACTCATCCTTACAGGAAACACCCCACCCCACACACAACACCCGCACACCACAAAAACACACAAACACCAAAAACACATCAAAACACAACACCACAACACACACACACCACTTCCCCATTACTCGCTTTCCCCAAGCCTTTTCGGTAGGACATGCATTGCGGATGGAAAAACCCGGGTGGTTTTTGGGGGGCCCAAAGGGGGAATTTCTTTTTTATCTGCCAGGCCCTTTTTTCCCTACGGTTGGTGTTTTGGGTTTTACTTTTTTTTTTGGGTTTTTCTTTGTTTGGCTTTTTTGTTTCTCTTTTCCTTTTGTTTTTCCTGTTTTCCTTCAAATCTTTCCTCTTCTTTTCTTTTTCCTTTTTTCTTTTTTCCTTTTTTTTCCCCTTGCCCCCCCCTTTTCCCCTGCGTGCCGCCGAACCCCCCCCCCCCCCCCCCTCCCCCCCCAATCCCCATTCTCTCTCTCCCCCCCTTTCACCCCAAAATTAAACAACACCCAGACACAACAAAAAACCAAAAACACAAACAAAAACCCCAAATCCCCGGGCGTTGAAAAACCCGGAAAACGGCTGGAAAAAAACACAAAACAACCCCAACAAAAGAAAAAAAAAAAATAATAAAAATCCCCAAACACACAAAACACATCCACACCACCAACACCACAAAATCAAAAAAAAAGGGCAACAAAAATTTTCAAAAAAAACAACCAAAAATTTTTACAAATTGCCCCCTCCCATACCCCCCCCTTTTCCTTCTTTTTCCTTTTTCCTCTCTTTTTTTCCCCCCCCCCCCCCCTCCCGCTTTCCTTTCCTTTTTTTTTTCCCTTCTTTTCTCCTTTCCTTCTTTTTTCCCTCCCCCTTCCTTTTTTTCTCTCTTTTCTCCCCTTCTCTCTCCCTCTCTTCTCCCCCCCTTCTCCCCCCCCTTTCCCTCTCTCTTTTTTCCCCTTCCTCTCTTTCTTTCTCTTCTCTCCTCTTCTCTCTCCCTTCTCCTTTCCCTCCCTTTTCTCTCTTTTCCCTCCCCCTTCTCTCTTTTCCCTCTTTCTTTCTTTTCTCTCTCCTCTTCTCCCCTCTTTTCCCCTCTCTCTCTCTTTTCCCCCCTTCTCTCTCTCTCCCTTCTCTTCTCTCTTCTCTCTCTCTCTCTCTCTCTCTCCCTATCCCCTTTTCCTTCCCCCCCCCCTCTTTCTTCTTCTCTCTCTCCCCCCCTCCCTCCTCCATCTCTCTCCTTCCCTCCTCTCTTTTCTTTCTCTCCCTCTTCCCTTCTTTTTCTCTTTTTTTTTCCAATCCTTTTCTTCTCTTCGCCCCCCTCCTCCCTTTTTAAAACCAATATTTTTTTCCCTTTCCCCTCTCTTTTTTTCCTCTTTTCTCTTCAAAAAGTTCGGGTTTCCCCTTTCCGACCCCTTCTTTCTCTCCCCCCCCTTCCCTTTTCCCTTTTTTCCTCTTTTTTAATTTTTTATTTTTTTATCAAAATAAAACGCCAGGTTTTTAATCCTCCCCCTTTTATCTTTTAAATTTTTCTCTTTTCCCCTCCCTCCTAATTCTTTTCCCTTTCCTCTTTAAAAAAGAAATTAACTAAAATAAATTAAAAAATCTTCTTTTTTCCGTCCCTTACTTTTTCTCTTTCCCCCCTTCCTTTGGGTTTCTTTTTCTTACTCCTTCCTCTTTTTCTCTTCTCCTCCCCCTTTTTTTCTTCTCTCCTTCCTCTCCCTTTTCCTTTTTTTTTCGTTTTTTTTTTTTTTTCTTCCCCCCTGGGCTTTCCCTACCCCCTTCTCTTTTCCTCTTCTTAATCCCCCCTGTTTCTCTTCTCTCCCCCCCTTTTTTCCCTTTATTTTTTTTGTTTGGCCTGTACCCCCCAAAGCATTTGTTTTGTAAAATTTTTTCTAGATAAAGGCGTTGTGTTGTTTCTTTTCTTTTTTATCACCTTTCTTGTTCTGTTCCTTTCCCCATTCCTTGATTTATCTTCACCCCCTCCCCCCTTCTTTGGGGTTTCTTTCTTTATCCCTCTTTTTCCCCTTCCCCCCCCCCTCTCTCTCTCCTCTCTCCCCCCCTCTCTCCTTTCGTCTTTCTTTTTTTTCTTTTTTTCTTTTTTTTTTCTTTTTTCTCTCTTTATCCCTTCTTTTTTTCTTTCTCCATTCAATTTTAATTTTTTCATTTTCCCCTCTTATTTTTGGTTTTTTCCCCCCCCCCCCCCCCCTCTCTCTCTTCTTCTCTCTCCTCTCTCTCTCTTTTCTCTCTTTTTCCTTCTTGCATCCTTCCTCCCTTATCCCTTTTCTTCCCTACTCTCCCTCCCTCCTCTCTTCTTTCTTTCTTTTTTCTTCTCTTTCTCTTTTCTTTTATTTTTCCTTCTCCCCCTTTTTACCCCTTCTTTTTTTTTCGCTTTCCCTTTCTTATTTTTTTTTCTTTTGCTTCTTCTTTTATGTGGGGGGGGGTAAACCCAAGGTTTTTCTGGTTTCTTTTGCTTTTTTCCCCATTTTTTTATTTTTTTGGGGGCTGGTTATCTTTTTTTCTTCCTTTTTTTTCCCCTTTCTCTTTTTCTTTTTCTCTTTTCCCATCCCCCCCCAAAAAAAAAGGGGGGGGGCCCCCCCCCCCCCCCTTTCCCCTTTCTCCCCCCACTCCTCCTCCTTCCGGGCCCTTTTTAAAAAAAAAAAAAACCCACGAAAAAAACAAAAAAAAAAAAAAAAAAAAAAAAAAAAACCAAAAACTGGGGGGGCCGGACAAAAATCAAAAAAAGAAAATTTTTTAAAAAGAAAAAAAAAAAAAGGGAAGAAAAAAGAGAGGGAAAAAAGAGAAAAAGAAAAAAAGAAGACCGGGGGAAAAAGGACGAGAGAGAAAAAAACAGAAAAGGGAAAAAGGGGAAAGAACAGAAAATTTTGGGAAAAACAAACAGACAACAAAAAAAAAAAGAAAAAATTTTCAAATTAAAAAAAAAAAAAAAGAAAAGGGGGTTTGTAAACCCAAAAAAAACGGAAACAGACAAAAAGGAAGCAATCGAGAATAAGGGAAAAAAAAAAGGGAAAAAAAAAAAGGAAAATATAAGAAAAAAAAAAAAAGGGGGAAGGGGGGGAGAAAAAAAAACAAATTAAAAACTACTCCCAGAAAGTAAAAAAGGGGGGAAATTTAAAACCTTTATATTTTGGAGAGGTTGGGGAAGGGGGGGGGAGGGGGGGGGGAGAGAAAAGAAGGGAAAGGAAATGGGGAAAGATTAAAAAAAGAAAAGGGAAAAGAGGGGAAGAAGAAAGAGAAGGGAAGGGGGAGGGTTTGAAAAAAAGAGAAAAAAAAAAGGAGAGGGGGGTAAAGGGGAAGAGAGAGAAAGAGGAGATGAGAGAAGGAAGCAGAAGA
The DNA here is from genome assembly GCA_028751875.1 of Rapana venosa. Taxonomy (NCBI): domain Eukaryota; kingdom Metazoa; phylum Mollusca; class Gastropoda; order Neogastropoda; family Muricidae; genus Rapana; species Rapana venosa. The sequence goes on along the minus strand of CM054153.1, from coordinate 31,885,746 downwards.
GAAAATAGAAAAAAAAGGGGGGAAAAGGGTCAAATGAGAAAAAAGGGAAAGAAAAAAAAAAGAAAAAAGCAAAGAAAAAAAGGCAAAAACCCAAAACCAAAACAGAAAAAACTTGGAAACACAAAAAAAGATGAAAAAAACCGAATGTGGGAAAAGGAAAAAAAAAAGGAAAGGGGCAGAAAAAAACCCTTTTCAAATAAAACAAAAAGGCAAAATGAAACCCAAAAAAAAAACCCAAAAAAAATGGGGGAGGGAGAAAAGAAAAAAGGGAAAAGAGGAGAAATGGGGAAAAAAAAAAAAAAACAAACGGGAAAAAAAAAAGGGGAAATTGGGGGGAAAAAGGGAGGGTTGGGGGGGGGAAAAGGGGGGGGGGGGGGGGGGGGGGGGGAAAAAAAAAGAAAAAAGGGGGAAAGAAAAAGTGGGAAAAAAAAAGCAAAAATTAGGGAGAGGGGGGGCGGAAGTTTGGGAGGGAGGAGAGAAAAAAAGAAGGGAAAAAAAAAGAGAAAAAAAAAAAAAAATAAAGGGGAAAACTTTGGAGGGAAAAGAAGAACAGATTTTTGGGAGGGGGGGGGGGAGAAAAACAAAAAAAAGGGGGAAAAACAAAAAAAGGAGAAAGAAAGGGAGAGGGGAGAGAAAGAGAAGGGAGGGCGAATTGAAAAAAAAAAAACCCAAAAACAAAAAAAAAAGAAAAATTTAACCAAATAAACAAAGGGGAAAAAAATAAAAAGGAAAAAAGGAAAAAAAGGTAAAACAAAAAAAACGAAAAAAAAAAAATGAAAAAAGAAAGGGGGGAAAAATGAGGGAATTTTAAAAAAACCAAAAAAATGAAAAAAAACCAAAAAGGAAACCAAGAGGAAAAAAAAAATAAAAACATATTAAATTGAAAATACAAAAAAAAAGGGAAAATAAAAACAAAAGTTTCCCCAAAAACTTTTAAATAAAAAAGAAGGTAAAAAAAAAAAAAGTAAAAACAACAAAAAAAAAAAAAAGTTAATCCAAAGGGAAAAATTTTAAAAAACCCCCCCAAATTTCCAAAAACCCAAAAATTAATTTCCCCCCCCAAAAGTTAAAAAAAATTTAAAAAAAAAAATTAAAAAAAACCATTGTAAAACAAGTTCCCGGGAAAAAAACCCCTAAACCCCAAAAAGAACCAACCACCTCAACCAAAAAAAAATTCCCCAAAATATTCAAAAAAAAATACACCACCAAAGTATAACCAAAAATTTTCAAACCGGTTTTCCCAACCCCTAAAACTTTCCAAATTATTCCTTTATTTTCAAAATTTTCCTCCAAAACCCAAAAATTTTCCCCCAAACGCCACCACACGTTTTTCAATAATTTAAAAATTTCCACCCCGTCAAATTCCAAGGGTCAAACAGTTCCCCACGTCTTTTCCAATTTTAAAACGCCCAAATGTCAATCCATGTTCAAAAATTCCCCCATAATTAATTTTTTTCCCAAACAGTTCCACCACGTCAATTAAATATAGGTCAATTTCCCCCACACGTCTTTCCCAAAATATAAATTCACAACATTCCCCCAACACGTCTTTTAAAAATTTAAATGTCAAAACGTTCCATACAGTCTTTCCCCATAAAGTTCACAATTCCACCAAACGTTTTTAAATTTTTCCCAAAACACCACCCCCTCCCCCCCCCCCTTCCCCCCCCCACCCCCCCCCCCCCCCCCCCCCCCCCCCCCGGGGTTTTAAAAACAAAAAACTTTCCAAATCCAAAGCGTGTAGAACAATTCCCCCACATGCCAAAAATTTAAAGGTTTGAGGAAGTTGGTTTCCTACCCAAAAATCGTTTTGAGAAGCGGGAGCAGCAGCTTTGCTGAAATCCGTGTATTTTTTCTCACAGAACGCGAGATCCCACGAGAACCCTTGCGGCAACTTTAAAAACCCTCCTGTCTTTCTTAAGTGGGCCCAGTGAATCCCTAAAAAAACAAATGACACAATTTAAGAAGAAAAAAAAACCATGCAAAAATGGTATTTGGGAAAATTATCCCTGAAGAGGGAGAGAGCTAGCTAAATGGGGGCAAAAACGATCGCTTTGCACCCCACACACACATAAACCAATTATTTATTATTCATTTTATTTATTCTTTTAATCGAGGAAAATGGAATAAGCATCTGTGCTTTTTTATCCATCCCCGTGTGTATGCTGTTTTGAAATTCTGTCATCTTTTCCCCCCCGGCACACAGTGGACTCTTTCAAAAAAGGGGACAGGATTGAACAGTGCGCAAATGTTCTGAGCTTCGCAAACGGGGCCTGGGTTTTATAGTCTCATCAAAGGGTTTTAAATTTCATTCGTTTTTTGTAAATGGGAAGAAAGGGGGGGGGGAAGGGAAACCCCCAGAACTTCAGGGTTTGGGTTTTGGCAGGCGAATGTCTTAGCCCATGCACCCCCTTATTTTGTAGACCTTGCCCTCTATCCCAAGCTAGAGAAAAGGAACAACTGTGTGCCAAAATATATTGGTGTTGTAAAGGAGATTTCATTCCCGTCTCATCCAAAAAACCACCAATACTGATTGTGTACTGGCGCCCCAAGTGCCCCCAAAAAACGTTAAATTCTTACAAAGAAATGTTGCGATCAGACAACGCGTAAATAATACTTGAAACCCAAAACCCAATGATAAAAATTTAAATTTTATTTTGCAAACGTATCTTGGGTATTCGATTCCCCTAATGGGACTAGCCTTTTTTCACCAAAAAAATAATGCCCCCCCCCTCTCTCTTTTCTCTCTCTCACCCCAACCCAAAATGCTCCACGTGCGTGCCCACCCCCTTCCCCCCCATTTTTTTAGCACACATACAATACTTTTCGAAAAAACATGAAAACACACACCAAAAACACACACACCACAATTTTTTAATATTTATATATATTTATATATATTATATTAAAATTTTTAATATTTTATATATAATACCTAGGGTTCCAAATATTCAAATCATTATCGTCAACCATTTCTTCATTACCCAATGGTAATTACAAGGCTCGATCTTTTGACCCTTCTGTCGTTGTCTTGGGGTAACAAGTCACAAATTTGGGGGAAAAATATTCCTTCATGCCCCCGGGGGGGGGGTCTGCCGTGTCTGCTCACCTTGCGTGTCCCCCAAGTGAGCACACTTGCCCCCGGTCACAAAATATTCCAAAACAATCTCTTAGTTAATGTTTTTCGGGTAAAAATTTTCAAATTTTCCGATCTTTTAAAAAAAACCCCTAGCCAAATAGCATGCAGTTAAAATTCCCTACGTAGACACATTCTAAAAAAAAAAAAAAAAAAATGGTTTTTGTAGCAAAATGGATACTATTGAATTACACAATGGGGAACGTGGTGCCAAGATACAAAAGAGGGGTTACAATACAATGCCCAAAAAAAAAAAGTGCGACGCGTAAGGCCGGACGCAAGGCACGATTGTTGCGCGCATTTGGGGGTGGTGTGTAAAAGTGTGTGTGTGTTTGTGTGCTGAGAACCCTGCAACTCAAGAACTGTATTTTCTGTGGTTTTTTATTTTTTTTAAATGTGGTTGTCTTTGTCTGGCCTATTGTCACTCAGCAGTTTTTTCGTTTTTTTGGGTTTCTTTTTTTGCTGTTTTTTGTCTGTTCGTTTTTTGTCCCTTTTTTTGTTTTCTCATTTTTTAAATTGTTTCCCCTGTTTTCTGTCCGTGTTTCTGTCTATCTGTGTGTTGGTCTCTTTCTCTCTCTCTCTCTCTCTCTCTCTCTTCTCCACCCCACCCCCCACCCCCCGGGCGGATCCGGTGGTTTGAGTGATGAATTCTTATTGTGACCGGGGTTTTTAAATCCTTCAAGGATTTTCTTCGGGTTAACACGTACCGACTCCCTTCTCCCTTAAAGTCCTTTCAAAGAGACTTAAACCCAGGTCCCCCTGTGCGAACGCACGCAGAAAATCTTGCGCACACGTTAAAACCCGTTCTGCTTTTGGGGAAATAGGCCATTGTATGCCCGGGGGGGAACGAATGACAAATTTTCAAAAAAAGCATACACCGGAGATGGATAAAAAAAAACCATGAGTGCTTATTTTAGCTTTGAAATAAAAGAATAAATAGAAAAAAAGAAAAAAATAAAACCTCTTACTACCCCCTTTGGGTGTGTGTGTGTGTGGGGGTGTGTGTGGTCAAAGTCAAAATCAAAGTCAAAGTCAAACTTTTTTTTTCAGATGGTACATTTTAATAAGCAGTGCATTTGCTTTTTTTTCAAAGCCATCATCTAAAAAAAGAAAAAAAAAAAAGGGGAAAAAAAGATAATGTAAGCAGAATAGAATAAAAAACCTAATCTTGGGAAAAAAATACAAACAAACCAAAAAAAAAAAAATAACAAAACATATGTGGAATAAAACAAAACAAAAAACCCGAAAAATTGAGAAAAAATTAAAAAAAAAAAAAAAAAATACTAAAAAAAAAAAAAAAAAAAACCAAAAAAAAAAAAAAGAAAAAACAAATAAAAAATTAAAACCACACCACCCCCTTTCCCCCCCCCCCCCCCCTCCCCCCCAAAAACCCAAAAATTTTCCCCTTTCCCTAATCCCGTCCGAACCCCCCCCAAAAAAAACCAAAAAAACCCCCTCAAACCCCCCCCCCGACAATCTTAAAAAAAAAATACAGCCCAAAAATAAAACCCCAAAATTCCCCCCAAAAACCCCCCCCCCCCCCCCCCTCCCGCCCCCCCAAAAAAAAAAAAAAAGGGAAAAAAAACCCCCCACCCCACCCTACCCAATAACAAAAACAACAAACCCAAAGGAAAAACAAAAAACGTGTATCTTTCCCCCCCCCCCACACCCCCCATATCCCCCACCACAATTTTCCAAATATAAAGAAAACAAAAAACCCAAATATACAAGCAAGAAAATTTCAAAAACACCATTCCCCCCCCCCCCGGGTAATATCACACATGAAATTTTTGGCTTTTTTTGGGTTTTAAAAACAATTAATCCCCCCTCAAAAATAAATTTCAAAAATCCACCCCCAACAACCCCCCAATAAAAAAAACCATTATTCCCAAGAACCGAAAAATAATACAAAAATAAATAAATCACATAAATTTATTGTAATCAAAAAATAAAAACCAAAACCCCCAAAAAATTAAAAAACCAAAAAGAAAAAACAACACACACCCTCCCCTTGTCCAAAACACACAACACACAACACACCCCACCAGATTAAACGGCGGGGTTAATAAATAACAACCCAAATAACAAATTTTCACAGTACAAAGAAAGAAAACTTGGGATATTGATTTTTAATGACAAGAAAACGGTACAAACACCTTTAAACAGTCTTTCTGTAAAAAAAAAACCCTTTTTAAGGTTTTATACTTTTTTTCTTAAACATTTCAATTTTTTTATTCCATGGTCACTGTAATACAAGAGGCTGTTTATATAGGTTTTTCTGGGGCTTAAAATTTGCAAAATTTTTTGTTATTTTTTTCTTTAAACTTTTAATTTGGGAGGTCATTTTTAAAAAACTTTTTGTAAACCGCTTTTTGAAAAAGTGGGGTTTGAAATGTCGGAATTTATTTGCTTATAACCTAATTGTTTTAGGGGCTTTTTTTTTTAACCTCAAGTTTTTTTCTCTTTTTTTTATAAACGATGAAAGAAATTTCAAATTCGTTTTCCCGCAGGGTTCCCCAAATAGTTGCGCTAGTCAATGATTGAAATGTGACGCAAAAAAATGTTTTCGAGAAGTTATTTAGAAAGGTTTTATTTTGGATAATTTAAATGCCCGTGACTGGGCGTTTACCTATTTGGGAAATTATGGATCAGTCCAAGTAATTTTTGTCAATGGTTTTAAAACCTAATATTTATGTAGTCAATTCTTCAACTATTCCCCTTATCCCAAAACAAAGGGGTTGAAACCCATCATTCATTTTTTTGCCTTTTTTGTCTTTGATACTACATACACTTTGTTTTTGTGCATTTAAGGGCATGTGGTTTAATTGGTCCGAAAAACAAACTGTCAATACTGATTTAAGTTTGCGGTTTAAACTGTGGAGTTAATCACTACAAAAAAGGTGGTATCGTCCAAAATTCCAGTTACTTTTAATAAAAAAGGTAAATCATTTCTCTGAAAACAGAGTGGTCCCGGATTAACGGCTTTGCTTTCCTTTTTTGTGTGTGTGTGTTTTGTGTGTGTGTGTTTTTGGTGTTGTGGTTGTGATGTGTTTGTGTATGGTTTTTGTGTGGTGTTGGTGTGTTTTAAAGAGAAGGAAAAAAGAAAAGTAAAAAAATGAAGCATACCCAAGGGGGAAAAACAACAAAGCCAGACAGAGTGAGACTAAACAATCTTAATATTAAAAAATTTACCCGATCACATTGCATGTTTTGGGTAACACACACACACACAGTCACACAGCCGCAAAATCAACACTCACCCCGCACGCACGCCTACCGCACAGACACACACAGCGCGCACGCGCACACGCGCTTGAAAAAGAGATTACATGAAAAACATAAGAACAAACGGGCTTCTGTTGGGTTCAAACCCCGGCCCCGTTGTTAGAGCTCTAGCCCTCTAGTCTTCCTTTCCTTTTAAGAGGAAAGCTTGGCAGGGAACACCACACACACCCCACACACCACACACAAAAGGGGGAGAGAGAGGAAGGGGAGAGACACAGAGAGAGAAAATGAGGAAGGAAAGGCAGCCCGCCCCTCTGCACACAGTTATTGACCCCTTTCCCCTTTTTTTTTTTTCCTAAACTTACACACACACAAACGCACGTACACACATACACACACAAAAACCAAACGGCACGCACACACACACACCCCCAAACACAAAAAGAGAGAGCAAAGCTATCACAACACACACCAACCACAAACCACGTTTTTTACCCCCCTCCTCCCCCAACCCCCCTCTGGGTCCTGCCCCCTTTTCTTTGTTTTTTTTTCCCCCTAAACTTTTTCCTTTTTCTCAAAAAAAAACCCCCAACTTCAACGACAGCGCGAAAACCACAAACAATGGGGAGAGAACGGGGCCTTAGGGGAAAATGAATAATGAAAACAAAGGCTTCACCACAACTTTTCTCAATTTTATTACGCAGTTTCACCTAAGCTATCATTTTGGTGGTTTGTTTTTCAAAAAAAAAAAACCCCCCGTGATACGTGGTTTTTTCTGACCCCTCGAAGCCAGGATTAAAAGGGCTTTGGGTTTTGAAAGCGCCCCGAAATCGATAATCAGCTTTCCCCCGGGTTTTTGTTTGTCAAGGCATGTTTTTTAAAAGGGGTGTTGTGATTTTTGGGTGGTTTGATATCTTGCAAGACTTAGGAAAATGAGTGTGGGGTTTAAATTGTTGTTAATATTAAATTGGTAATTTTCAGAGTAGTACGTGATTAAAAAAAAGATGTTGGAACTGTTTTTCCCCCGTTTAAGTTTTTTTTATTAATTTTAGCAGTTTTTTTTTTTTGTTGTTATAAATAGTCCATTGGGAGCCGTTAAGCGCGTCGGGTTTTCCATTATGGTGGCCTTTTCCGCCTTTTCGTAAGTTTTGTTCCCCCTTTTAATTTTCCTCCTCTTTTGGGGCGGGAAGGAAAAAGGGGGGGGGAAAGAAACCCCTTCTTGTGGCCTAAATTAGGCACGTGTCCCCCCCTTTAATTTTTGGGAAAAATTTCCTACCCCCCCCCCTTTTTAAAAATTATAATTTTAGCGGGGTTTTTCTGGTTTGTTTTAAAAAATCCGGGGGTTTTTTTTTAACTATTTTTTGTTTTGCTGTTGTCTTTTTTTCTTATTTTGTTAATACCTTAAAAAAGTTTTCGTTTTTTCCTTTTTTGTTTTTTTTTTTCCCCCATTTTACTTTCTTTTTTTTTGCGGGGAGAGGGGGGGGGGGGGGTAATTTTTTTTATTTTCCCATTCTTTTAAAAATAAATTAGAACTGTGTCTTTTTTTCAAAATTTTATAACACAAAATTTTTAAATCAAATCGAAAAGAAGAAAAAAAAGATGATTTAAAATGTATTGTTTTTGTTTTGGGTTTTTTTTATGATTTTTTGTTTTTTGGCATTCATTTTTTAAAAAAAATGTAAGTCGTATTTTTTTTCCTTTTGTGTGGAAATATTCTTTCAAAAAATTGGGCCGTTTCCTTTTTGGGTTTTTTTTATTAAAAAAAAACAACAAAATAATTGCCCAAGGTTGCCGCTTTTTTTGGGGAAAAAGGGGTCAGGTTGCGTTGGGGCCGGTAAAAAAAAGCTGATTTAGATTTGTGTTTTGCTGGGGATTCTTATTTCTACCCTCGAAGAGAAAAAGACTAAAGCAGTTTGCCGCTTTTGGGGATGTACTAAAACCCTTTTCCCTTTAAAATTTTTATGAAAGGGGGGCCATTTTATAAAGTAAAATGGTTGACAGATTAAAAAAAGAAAAAAAAGTGAAATGTTTTTGATGTTTATGGTGGGAGTGACATTCTTCTTTCCCCAAAACAGTAAGAACCGGTTATTATTTTCCGTTTTGAGGCTCTGTCATTTTCTTTTACCTTTGTCCCTTTTTTTTCCCCCTGATTAAATTTCCCCTCCCCAATCCCCACCTCTGGGCCGGGCTATTTATCGTCTCATTGGGGGGGAGGGGGCCCCCGTTTTCGTTGGGTTTCGCGTCTGAACCCTTTCAGCCAACCCCCCCGGATAAGGTTTAGGAGGTTTTTGGTTGGGGTTTTTTCTTTTATACACAATTCAGTCCCCTACCCGAAAGTCCTTCGATTAAACATGAAAAAGTGTTGCGAAGCTTTAAACCTTTCCTGTAGTTAAAACTGCTTTTAAAAAATAAACCTTAGTAATAAAACGGCCCATTTTTTTAAAAAAAAAAAAAACGCTGAATGGTTTTGAGTCGGGTACCTACCAAATTTAAAAAAATGGGGAAGGGAAATCCATTACCTCGGGTTTGGAGAGAAAAAAAATATGCACTAGAAAAAAACCCCTTCTTTCTTTTCCCTTTTTTAAAAAAAAGCCCACATGAAAGGTTCTAGCGAAAAACCCCTTCACCTTTTTTTTCACCACCCCTAGACCCTTCCTCACCCCAAAAAATTTTTTAAACCGTTCTCCCCTTGTCCCCCTTTTTCCGTAGAAAATTGTTCCCCCAAAATGGGGGGGCCAGGAGAAAAAACTTCACCTCGGTTTTTTTCGCCCCAAAAAACCACGACAATTTAAAAAAATTAATTTCCAGCGCGAAAAACACTCTTTTACAGTTTTTAGTTTTTCCCCAAAAATACGTGCAATCTCTTAAGGGTTTAAAGACAAACAAATAGTTGGGAAATTTTTTTCAGTCCCTTGGCTTTAAAGATGAAATGGGGACAAATGATAAGCCCCTGTAGATTAAAGGGAGCCAAATCTGTTTGCTTAAAAAAATTTCCCGGGATATTTGATGAGGATAAATTATCCAAAAACAAAGGTTTTAACCCCCTTAAATTTTAATTTTGGGACTTTCACTACCCCCGGGGGGGAGAGATCTTTTAAAATAAGGCATCTTGAAACCCCCTTTCCCCCCCCCCCCCCCCCAATTAAAAAAAAAAAAAGGAGTGGGTGGGAGGAAAAAACAAAAATGCGCCCCACCATGCGGTTTGGAAACCCAGGGTCTCTTGTGCCTCTTTCCCTTTTTTTTCCCCCAAATAAATTTAATTTCGTTAAAAATTTTTTTTCAAACGAGGTAAAAAAAGAGAAGATGGTTAACGGAAGGAAATTTTTGGGGGAAAAGGGGGAAACCAAAAAGTACCAGTCGAAAAAACCCCAAAAAAAAAAACAAAAAACAAATATATCCAAAAACAAAAAAAAAAAAACGAACAAAAAAAAAAACACTACTTTAAGAGAAAAATTTGGGTTTTTCCAAAAGAAATAAACAAAAAGGTGTATTCCAAAATTTTTTTTTTTCTAAATGCCCAAAGGACACACAAAAAAGATTTTCCATATTTTTCTTTCACCTTTTTTTTTTTGGGTTTTAAAATGAAAAACAAAAATTTGGGGAAGGCCCTTTTTAAATGAAAAGCAAAAAAGGGGATAGAATTAAATGTCCAACGCCAATTTAAAAGGAGAAAAAAAAAAAACAAAAAAAATTTTTTTTTCAAAATTTAAGAAAAATTTTGGGGGGCGGGTCTAGGGGCAGAAAAACTCGGTTTTTTCCTTTGCCAAACTTTCAGCATGATTGGGAAAAAGGTGGGGACCCACGTTTTTAGAAGCTAAATTATTTGATGTAAAAGGGGCCTGCTCTTTTCAGGAGGGTAAAGCGCGAGGGAGGGGATGGGGCCCCCCTTTTTTAGCGGTTGGAAAACTGATTCTGATGTTTCCCCCGGCATTTTTGAGAACCTTTTGTAATAAATTTTTGTGGTTGAACTTATAAAATGTTGACACCGTGTTTGAAATTAAATTCTGGGTTTTGATTAAAATTTTTTGGTTTTGTATTATAAAATTGCGGGATTTCAAAAAAAAACAAAAAAACAAATTTTTTCAAACAACAAAAAAAAAAACGTCCAAGAAATTTGCGCTCACCCTCCCCATTTCATGGGGTTTGGGTAAAATCTGCAAATAACACCCTGGGAAGAAAGAGTAAAAGGGGAAAGGAATGTTTTGCAAAAAAGACCTCTCATAAAATAGCCGCAAAAAAAAAAAAAAAGCACAAGGGAACCTTTTCTCCCATCAAATAATGGATTTTTAATCTACCCCCTTTTTTTTAAATTAAAAGGCAGCACCCTTTTCAAAATGAAAGGTCAGTGGCATAGAATAAAATGAACCAAACAAAGAAACACAATCAAAGGTAACAAAAATCAAAGAATACCCCCCCCCCCCCCCAAAAAAAAAAAAAAGACGAAAAATTCCAAACAGAAACAACATTCACAAAGACGAATTGGTTTTCTTAAGGAGAAAAGAGAAAGAACGTTCGCGTTTTTCCCTTTCTCACCATCTTCTCCCAGACTAATGAAACGTAAAGGAAAATGGATGCAGGAAACATGCGCTGATTAGAAAGAAGCCTGGATTGAAAAAAGGATGTGGGTGATGTGTTCGAAATAGTCCTTGAACTTTCCATTTGATAATCAGGAGGTTGACTAAAGAACTGATAACGATGTTGGAGTTCTGTGTTGTTGTTTTTTCTCCTGTCTTTACAAGCACGTTTCGTGACTTAACTGGCACTTTTTTCGTTGATGTATTCCTGTTCATGTTTGAGTTACCTTGGGTTTGGTAATTCATAAAGTTTGAATATGTTAGTGAATTGAAAATGCTATGATATGTATGATCAGACAACGAATGTTTGACAATTATTAACGTATTGAGTATGAATTTAAAGCTCACTAGAGCAATGAGTTAGGTATTAGATTAAATATGTGTTAGCAGAAGGACGTCCTACCTTAAGGGGTGCAGAGTATATGGAATATTTTGAATTCTCGGGGGAAAAGTCAGCCAAATGAATAAAAAATTATGTTTTCAATGATTTATCTGAGTCTTTTGTTGAATCCACTTTACCGTTTTCCGTATTACTTATAGTCCAAATGTTTGGCATTTCTACATAACAACTTCAAAATATAAAGATTGGAGAAAAAAACATAATCGAAGGAACTAAAAAGTACAATAAACAGACACAACATATCTCAGATAAATATTTGGGGCTTTTTTCTTTGACAGAAAATAAAATTAAACGGCGAAAAGTGAACGCTTACATTGTTTCTTTTCCAAATTGTCTACAGTAATGAAAGGAAAAGCTAAGATATAAAGAGAAAAGACAGCTGAGAGTTATTCATATTCACCGCGTTATTAGTTCCCTCCTTCTGTTTGTAAATATTTACTTAAAACTATTCATAAAAACATAAGTTTTCTCTATCATGATAGGTTTCATAAAAGTATGATTATATTACTTTAGATTCATTTCCAGAGTTCAATTGAAATATTTATTCTCTTGTGGGCTCCATTGATCTAAAGCTGTTTCTTAAAAACATATACTATATTCCATAACTCATTATTAGCATTCAAGGGTTAAAAACTTTCAATAAACTGACACCGAATACACACAATGATTCATCAGCACACTCAGACCAGGCACGCCATATATGTGCTAGATAGTTATTTTTTATGGTGTAAATCATAAAGATAAAATTACCCAAAACACCACTCAAACGCTAAGAAAAAACAAGTGAAACCTGAACAAATGGCTCCCAATTTGGCCATATTCTCATTTCGTGTTTAACAAGGAGTACAGTAACGCCTACAATTAAGCCCTGCAATTGAATAAGTTTCAACTGGGGCCATTTCCACTTTCGCTAAAATTGGAAAATGCGGGTGATAAAAACAAAGGGAGACAGAAACGGCTTGCAAATCGAAGAAACAAACAATGAAAGTCAAGGTACACAATACAGAGTGGAAGTGCATTTTTCTTAGAAAATGGGGTGGGGGTGGGAGATCTAGAAAGATGGCGCTAACTTTGTCTTTTTTTCTTTTTCTTTTCTCGATTTCTCATCTCTTGGTTTGATGAAATATAGAAGAAAGAATGGTATGTCATGAAAAGAGTGAAAACTTGGAATGAAATAGCAATAAAATTGAAAGAACTTGACTTTCATTGTCATCATTTTAAAAAGTCACTTAAATAACTACTATGTCATACACTAATTTTTCTTTACTGTCAGGATCCATGGTATCACATGATATTTTGGTTGATCAGTACATTTCAATATGCAAAATTAACTTACTTGACAATTTCACTGATTTAATGTTTACGCAGTTTTGCGTGTTAAAGATCCTGCACATTTGTTCGCATCACGTGTGGATTATTTTTTTTACAGAATCTTGGCAATACCCAGCAAGAACCCAGTGGCTCACTATGTCACTGGACTATTATTTGTTTTCGCTCCGCAGTTAGAGCTCCCAGGTTCACCAATAGTGTAATTTTTACCTTCCCGACCATTTTTCATCATCATCATCATCATCATCATCATCATCATCATCATCATCAATCTCGTGACCTTGGCGGTCGTGGAGGAGACACGAAAGACGATGCCGTGGTAAGCCTCCTCCATCCATCTCGGTCCTCGGCTCTGCGCAGTAGTGCCGAGTCATTCATCCTGGTCCATTCTCTGATGTTGTCCATCCATGACTTGTTCTGTCTTCCCCTCCTTCTGCCACCTTCGAGTGTTCCCTGCCGACCATTTTTACCCACCATTAAAGTAGCGGCATTTTGACTTGTTAAAAAAAAGGGTTACTTGATAGATTTGCTTACAAAATACATTTTCATAAAGCAAGGGAATAGAGTATGAAAGCAAAAAAAATTCAGTAAGAGAGAGGATAGTTTTAAAAAAAAGATACAAGACAAAAACAAATAGAGTGTTAGAAAAGAGGAAAATCCTAGCACAATATTTTCAGAAGGTAGGTCAGGGATGCTATTTTTTTCTGAATGAGATCCCAGCATACCCAAGGAGGAGCCGAGTTGTGTATTTAACTAAACATCTGCAGCTTAGACATTCTGACAGGTAGAAGTAGTTCCATAATGTATCATGCAAAAGTAATATTTCCTCGTGGGAGAGTGGGTGGGGTGACATTTTAAGAATTCATAAAATGCTGCCTTTTCCATTTCAAATACTTCCTGTTGTTTTTTGTTTTCTCTTTTTCTTCTCTTTTAAGTAATAAAGCTTTTTGCTGCAGAGTTTTATACACATTTTTTTTCAGGTAAGAATTCATAAAATGCTGCTTTTTCCATTTCAATGACTTTCCCTTTTTCTTTTGTTATCTCTTTTTTGTTTCCTTTTAAGTAATAAAGCTTTTAGCTGCATGGTTTATACAGATGCATTTTGTAAATTACATGTCAATAGCCAACATAAAACAGGAAAACACACAGAGAAACATAAACAATCTATAAAAAAAAAAAACCCTCCAAATTCTTGGAGATAAATGTGTTTCTCTAGGAAGAAATACAATGGAAAACGAAAAACAGTTTTCTTTCCCTCATCATTTGGAAATAATGAAAGACACTGAAATGAATGCGGAAACACGTGCCGGTTTTTTTGTTTTTTTTGTTTGTTATTTTTTTTGGGGGGGGAAGTGGCAACAAAAAGATGGCGGTATGGGAGTGGGGGGGTGTAAGGGGAGAGTGATGAACTCAAAGGTATAATGATAGTGTGTGTATATGTATGTTTGTCTGTATGGATTTTATGTAGGTTTGTATGTATGTCTGTATGTCTGTCTGTCTGTCTGTATGTTTGTATGTGTGTATGTATGTATGCCTGTTGTCTGTACTTTTTGTATGTATGTATGTATGTTTTATGTATGTTTGTGTGTATGTAAAGTATGTATGTATGTATGTATTTATGTATGTTTTTATGTTGTGTGTGTATGTATGTATGTATGTATGTAGATGTATTATGTGCGTGCGTGTGTGTGTGTGTGTGTGGTTTTGTGTGTGTGTTTTGGTGTGTGTGTGTGTGTGTGCGGAGAAAAAATAAAGAGAGAGAGAGAGAGAGGGGAGAAGAGAGAGAGAGAGAAGAGAGGAGAGAGAGAGAGAGAGAGGAGCGAGAGAGAGAGAGCGAAGAGCGAGAGAGAACAGTTCCCTATATGAATCATAAAAAGTACTGTTAGAACCAATCTTCTTGTTTCGAAGGTACTATCTGACACCGCAATGTATGCTATTTT
>CM054153.1:31846302-31848802 GCA_028751875.1 Rapana venosa | reverse complement strand
TCTATATCTGTCTGTCTGTTCCTCTGTCTCTGTCTCTGTCTCTCTCTCTCTCTCTCTCTCCTCTCTCTTCTTCATGTCCCTCTCTCCTTCCCTCTCTCTTCCTGATCAATCTCTCTCCCTCTCTCTCTCTCTCTCTCTTCTCTCTCTCTCTCTTGCTTTCTTTCTCTTCTTTCTTTCTTTCTTTCTTTTCTTTCTTTCTTTCTTTCCTTCTCTCTTTTACTCTCTCCTCTCGCTTTCTCTCTGTGCTGCTGCTAAGTCCCTCCCTCCCTCCCTTCCTTCCTTCCTTGTGTTGCCTCTTCCCCTTCTTGTTTTCATTTCAAAGCAAAGGCAATCAAAGTGCTTGGAATCACATCACGGAAATTCCGTTAATTTCGTCTTCCTGCCGCTACCACCCATCTCCACCCCCTCTCCCCAACCCCCACCTCCCCTTCCGGGAAAAAACATTCCCAGAATAAACTGTTTTCCCTGATTCTCAGCCTGTAATAGAATTGAATATATACTAAAAAAATAACATTACTAGGGGCTGGAAATGATGATTTCATGGACTAGAAATTGGCTGTGTGACCCCCTTTGCTCTTATTTGGCTTCTCGTTTTGGCTGGTTTTATATTTCCCGTATGGCGAAATGTTTGTTTGGTGGTTTTGGTGGTGTGTTTTTTTAACCCCTTGGTTTCTTAAGACAGGTTGTGGATTCGGTTCTTTTTATTTCTGTGGACAGATTTTTTTCCTTTTTTAATTAATATTCGTTTGTGTCATGTGCGTATTTGTGTATCTTTGCATATTCCTTTTTTCCTGCTGACTGATAAAGAATGAATTTTAGGCTTTATATCACCATCCCTTTTATGTATGTTTCTCCGTCTCTGCTTCTGTCTCTATCTCTATGTCTCTCTCTCTTCTCTGTTCTGTCTCTCTCTCTCTGTATCTCTTTCTCTCTGTCTGTCTGTTGTCTGTTGTCTGTCTGTCTGTCTCTCTCTCTTTCTCTCTCTCTCTCTCTCTCTCTCTCTCTCTCTCTCTCTCTCTCTCTTCTCTCTCTCTCTTTTCTCTGGAGAGCTGAATGTAAAAAAGTCTTGTACCTATTCTATTACCCCCAGAAAAAAAATTTCGTTATCGTCGTTATCGTTATCGTCATCTCTCTCTCTCTCTCTCTCTCTCTCTCTCTCTCTCTCTCTCTCTCTCTCTCTCTCTCTCTCTCTCTCTCTCCTCCCTCCTCCTCTACTCTCTCTCTCTACTCTTTACTTCTCACTCTCTCTCTCTCTCTCCTCTCTCTCTCTCTCTCTTCTCCTTCTCTCTCTCTCCCTCCTCTCCTCTCTCTCTCTCTCTCCTCTCTTCTCTTCTCTCCCTCTCCATCTCTCTCTCTCTCTCTCTCTCTCTCTCTCTCTCTCTCTCTCTCTCTCTCTCTCTCTCTCTCTCTCCTCTCTCCCCCTCCCTCCCTCCCTCCCTCCTTCCCTCACCATCTGGGACTGGATGTAACAAAAAAAGCAAAGAAGTGCTTATTCCATTATCATCGATATAAAAGAATTAAAAAAAAACACACCAAAAAACAACATCCCCAATACTCATTCTATTCCCCACGTCTCTTCATTTCAAAGCAGAAACGAATCAAGAGCCTGGGATCACACTGCCAAAAATGCATTTTGATGTCGTTTCTCCACAACTACCAGAATGAGTATTTCCCAAAATGACCCGTTCGCCTTTTATTTTCAGCCGAAATAAAGTTGAACAGAAAAATCATCTATCGACTAGAATTGTCTGGTTTTTGATGAAATCGGCTGTTGCGTCTTAAGGACAAAACTTACATTCTTTCTTTCTCATCTGGATGATATTTTCGGTGAGATGATGTTTGCTTGTTTATTTCTTAGCTTATCTATCTGTCTGCGTGTCTGACTCTCTCTCTCTCTCTCTCTCTCTCTCTCTCTCTCTCTCTCTCTCTCTCTCTCTCTCTCTCTCTCTCTCTCTCTCTCTCTCTCTCTGTCGTTGTTTCTCTCTCTCTCCCTCTCTCTCTCTCTCTCTCTCGTTTCTCTCTCCCTATCTCCCCCCTCTCTCTGTCGTTTTCTCTCTTCTCTTCTCTCTCTCTCTCTCTCTCTCTCTCTCTCTCTCTCTCTCTCTCTCTCTCTCTCTCTCTCTCTCCTCTCTCTTCCTCCTCTCTCTCCCTGCACCCCCGTCTCTCTCCTTTTCCCTCTGCCCTTCTGTCCATCAATCTGTCTGTGTCTGTATGCATGTAAATCGCACTTCCAGTCTCTTTATCTATTAAATGTTTGTTATTCTCTCTCCTTCTCTTGCTTTCTTTTTCTCCCACCTCTCTCTCTCTCTGTCTCTCTCTCTGTTCTTCGTTCTCTCTCTCTCTCTCTCTCTCTCTCTCTCTCTCTCTCTCTTTCTCTTTCTTATATATATATATATATATATATTATATATATATATATATATATTTCTCTGTCTTCGCTCTTGTCACAGCAATGCCAAAACAATCAAGAACTTGGAATCACATCGCCTCCCCAAAAAAT
>CM054153.1:31823802-31841302 GCA_028751875.1 Rapana venosa | reverse complement strand
GGCTGATTTGTTGGCCAGTTTGATGCACTTTACTCATTTCGTTTGTTAGAGGGAGAGAGGGGAAGAGAGGGAGAGAGGGAGAGAGAGAGAAAGAGTTGAATTTTTTTTTTATTAGTCATAGTCGTGTTAAGGGAAAAGGTCAAAAACAAATAACAGCAGCAATTCATAATAATATATAATAAATCATAGCTACATTTACTGTTTATTCTACGCATTAAAAACTTTGAAATGTTGAAGACCTCGCGCAAGCTAAAAAGCAAAAGATTCTTTACGACATTTTCTTTCCTGGCAGCAGTTAATAACGATAGTCTGATAAAAAAAAAAAAAAAAGACGGTTGATTGCAATGTTTGTTTTCATGGAGTAAACAGTGTTCTAAGATCAAGCAAGACAGGATAACAAACACAAAATGAGACTTCATTTCACAAGGCACTTTTCGTTCCACACAAAGAAGAAATGTCAAAGTCGGCACGCGCGCTGTCTAAATAACAGAAAGTAATGAGGAAAAAGAGCAGAAGTAACAAACTAGAAAATTTCGCAAAAGTAAATTTAAAAAAAGCACCGATAATTTGTTTTTATTGTTCTGAATACGCCTTTATATCAGGTATTGGACTGAATAATTTATCGCTATCATTATAGTATGACATCAGAAGTAGAGAGACATACATAGACACAGAGAGAGAGAGTCGTTTATTGCTATCATTAGTATGGCATCAGAAAGAGAGGAGAGGGAGGGGGAGGGGGGGAGAAGAGACAGCAGAGACAGAGAGAGAGGAGAGAAGAAGATAGAGAGTGAGAGAGAGATGAGAGAAGAGAGAGAGAGAGAGAGATGAGAGAGAGAGAGAGAGGAGAGAGAGAGAGAGAGAGACGACAGAGAGACAAGACGCAGAGACAGAGCGAGAGAGAATGAGTAAGTGTGTTTGTGTATGTGAGAGAGAGAGAGAGATAAACAGAGACAGTGAGTGTGTTGTGTGTGTGTGTGTGTGTGTGTGTGTTTGCATGCGTGTGTGTGTGTGTGTGTGTGTGTATGTGTGTGTGTGTGAGTGAGAGAGACAGACAGACAGACAGCCAGACATACAGACAGACCGACACGGACGGACAGAGGAACATATAGACAAAGACAGACGAGTGAAAATTCATACGCTTGCAGACACATATCCAGGCAGAGACATATTAAAATGTCTGTTATCAGGAAAACACTTTGCAACAAACGTATTTTAACAACAGAGACGAAATCAAGTGTGCTTCTTTCCACCAATTAAGGAGAACAGCCATTAAAACAAAACAAAAAAATTGCCTTCTTATGTGAAGACAGCATCACCCTGTAAATATGAGAAAAAAGGATTTCAAACCTTTAGTGCTGTAAAGAAAATAAGGAAGGCGCCTGTCTCGAATTCTTCATTAATATTCGGCGCCTGTCTTATTATTGCCATTTGCAGCTTATTGTGTGTTTTACTGTGTTTGCGTGTTTATATTGTTATTGTTATTGCGGTTGTTCTGTGGTGGTCTTGTTGTTATTGGTGTTGTTGCCCTTTTAATGTTTTCCTTTAATGTTTGGCTTTATGATTATTCGTTCAATCAAATTTGGGGGGGTTTAGTGTGTCTCCTTGCTTTTTGTTCTTCTTTTTTTTTTGGGGGGGGGGGGGTCGTTTTGTTTTGTTTTCTGAGTTTTTATGTGCATTTTGTCCTTCATGCCGCTCTAGGTTTTTATTGAATAGAAGGTTATATGATCCAAAAACGTAATTCAAAACACACTTTCGCGAAATATATGTGTGCATAAAAGGAACATATTTAATAATTATTGGACATACGTATAAAGTCAATAAGAGATGGGATAGAAAGATGAATTTAAAAAAAAGAGAAGAGGAGAGAAGAGAGAGAGAAAGAGACATAGAAGAATGGAAATAAACAAAACCTCAGAGAGAGGGGGAAAGAGAGAGAGAGAGAGAGAGGAGAGAGAGAGAGAGAGAGGAGAGAGAGAGAGAGAGAGACAGACAGACAGACAGACACACACATACAGAGACAGAGACAGAGAGACAGAGACGCACAGAGAGAAAAACAGACACACACAGACACAGAGATGCAGATAGCGACAGACATACATACAGACAGACAGAGGGAGGGAGGGAGGAAGGAGAGACAAAGTACAAAGAGACAAACAGACATAGAGCAGAGGGAGCTGAACGAATCAGAGGAAAGACACATAAAGAAACAGAAAGAGACAGAGACAGACAGGCAAACAGGCAAGCAAACATGTAGACAGACAGACACACACACTAACAAAGATATTTTTTCCTGTATTGACATGTCACAGTTCTAATATTCATGCAGACATGTCAACATACAAAATCTATATTATTCATATTCTGTTTTTCAGTTCTTACAAAGGTATCTCACTGCGTAAAGGTCATTCTAGTCCCGATATTTCTTATCAGCAAAAACACACAAAACAAAAAGAAGCAAAAACCTTCAGCATATGCTCGAAAAAAAACCCGCATTACTCCAACGCGCTGGAAAACCCTTGGGTGCATCCTTGACGTTTTCATGTCTTTGGATTTCGCTAAACGCTAACTTTTATCAAAGGATGTTTCACGCGCTTATCTGATTTTCAACGTACGTGTGTTGACAAAGAAAAGAAAGCCTCATTAATCTCTCTCTCTCTCTCTCTCTCTCTCTCTCTCTCTCTCTCTCTCTTCTCTCTCTCTCTCTCGCTCTCTCCCCTCCCTCCCTCCCTCTCTCTCTCTCATTGTGCCAAAGTCTTAACACAGTTTACGAGAAGCTGTACTTCTTTTTTTCTTTGCCTCTTCCATTTGTGCCCCTCAAAGTGTATTGGCACCTAAGGCCGATGTACATTAAACAATTTCAGAGTTCAGATATCTCTCTCTCTCTCTCTCTCTCTCTCTCTCTCTCTCTCTCTCTTCACTCTCTCTCTCTCTCTCTCTCTCTCTCTCTTCTTTGACTTATGTGTCCTTTTAAGGGCTGGATAAAAGCATTATTATGCTTGATTTGTTACCTTAAGAAATAGGCTAATTGTTGTTCCTCTCTCTCTGTCAGTCTCTCTGTCTCTCTGTCTGTCTGTCTCTTTCTCATTCGCTTGTTCGCTAACTAGGTTTCATTTTACAACGTGCTATGTCGTTAATCTTCAATTCAAATGAGTTGATGACCTTTTTTTCAGTTTTATTTTCTTTACACACACAGCACTGCATTTATACTCGACCCCCTCCCTCCCTCCCTTTCTCTATCTCTATCTCTGTCTATCTGTCTGTCTGTCTGTTTCTCTCTCTCTCCCTCTCTCTCTCTCTCTCTCTCTCTCTCTCTCTCTCTCTCTCTCTCTCCTCTCTCATTTCTCCTTCATGCCACACCAGTGTGTTCACTTTGACATTTTGTGTCCCCTTGAGGTCTGGATGAAAAATGTCACTATACCTAATTCATTTATTATCCTAACAACAATTTTTCCCTTTCTCAGTTCGCTTTCTGTCTCTCTCTGCCTCTCTCTCTCTGTCTGTCTCTCTCTTTCTCAGTGTCTCTCTCTGTCTCTCTCTGTCTCTCTCTTTCTCAGTGTCTCTCTCTGTCTCTCTCTCTGTTCTCTCTCTCTGTCTCTGTCTGTCTGTCTGTCTGTCTGTCTCTCTCTCTCTTTCTCAGTGTCTCTCTCTCTCTCTCTCTCTCTCTCTCTCTCTCTTTCTCAGTGTCTCTCTCTGTCTCTCTCTGTCTCTCTCTCTCTCTCTTTCTCAGTGTCTCTCTCTGTCTCTCTCTCTGTCTCTCTCTGTCTCTCTGTCTCTCTCTCTTTCTTTCTCAGTGTCTCTCTCTGTCTCTCTTTCTCTCTCTTTCTTTCTCAGTGTCTCTCTATGTCTCTCTCTGCCTCTCTCTCTCTTTCTTTCTCAGTGTCTCTCTCTGTCTCTCTCTCTCTTTCTCAGTGTCTCTCTCTGTCTCTCTCTCTCTTTCTCAGTGTCTCTCTCTTTCTCAGTGTCTCTCTCTTTCTCAGTGTCTCTCTCTGTCTCTCTCTCTGTCTCTCTCTTTCTCAGTGTCTCTCTCTGTCTCTCTCTCTTTCTCAGTGTCTCTCTCTGTCTCTCTGTCTGTCTGAGAGAAAAATGGACTTATGGGGACCAAAAACTTAAAGTAACAAATAACTATAAGTACCTTGGGGTAACATTTTCAACAAAGTTGTGTAATAGCTCTATGTTTGATATAATGTGTCAAAAAGCTAAAAATGGAGTTATGCAAATTATCAAATCAATGAGAAGATTAGCTTCTGCTGATAGTACATTATTTTGGAAACTGTTTGACACACAAATATAACCTGCCCTGACGTATGCAGCAGAAGTATGGGGTCTAGAAGATACCACACAAATTGAAAAAGTACACACCTTTGCCATGAAAAAATTCTTATGTGTTCCATTACATGCATCAAATAAACTTATGTACGGAGAAACTGGTAGATACCCCTTTTAATAAAGAACCATAACTAAATGCATTAAATACTGGATTAAACTTATCAGGCTTCCTATGTTAAGAATAAAACAGACAAGCATACGAGATGCTGCTTATACAACATAATAATGGTAAAGTAAACTGGCGACTAAAGTAAAAGATCTTTTGACGATAAATGGATTTGGTATTGTTTGGCTATGCCAGGGGGTGGGTTATGAAGAACAGTTTGTTAGAGAATTGAAAGATGACTTATTTCATGTTTTCATCAAAACTGGCATGAACAGTTAATGTCTAGTGAAAAATACACTTGGTATAGCTCCTTTAAAGATGCGTTTGGTCCAGAACAGTATCTGATATCGTTAACTAATAAAAGGCTTCGAAGTAATTTACTAAAATTTAGGCTAAGATTGTGTGGTCTTTTGAACTGCAAACAATGGTATATTACAGCAGAGACAGACAACAACTCTTGTCCAGCATGTGGAGAAGAAGAAGAAGACGAATTTCATTTTTTGTTTGCAGGTAGAACTTATCATGACATTCGCCAAAAAATTGCTTTTTTGACAAACCCAACCAACAGGTCCACCAATCTTGTACAAAAGGTGTTATCTTCAAATAATATGTCCGAGCTTAAATCTTTAGCAATATATATAACGCAGGCTCTAGATAAACGTAAGCAGACTATGAATGAAACGGATCCTATACGTAATAACTGAAAAATATTGGTTGGCATTTATCTGGACTTTGGATTATTACTCATGTCCTTTTCATATTCATTCCTATGTTAATATGTTACTTACAATTACCCCTTTGACTGATGGGCTTGTAGCTTTTGTCAAATAAGATTCGTTCATTCGTTCATTCGTTCATTCATTCATTCTCTCTGTCTCTCTCTCTGTCTCTCTCTTTCTCAGTGTCTCTCTCTGTCTCTCTCTCTGTCTCTCTCTTTCTCAGTGTCTCTCTCTGTGTGTCTCTCTCTCTCTCTCTCTCTCTCCTCTCTCTCTCTCTCTCTCTTTCTCAGTGTCTCTCTCTGTCTCTCTCTTTCTCAGTGTCTCTCTCTGTCTCTCTCTCTGTGTCTCTCTCTCTCTCTTTCTCAGTGTCTCTCTCTCTGTCTCTCTCTCTCAGTCTCTCTCTCTCTTCGTCTCTCTCTCTCTCTTTTTCACCCTTGGCAATACCACCGCTGGAAGCAGACTATAAATCAGAGACCCGGCTGTGACTACCACAGGTGTTTCATCCAAGATTGAGTTCCCCTTGTAATTCAATTTTGAATTGGCCTTTTCTTGTATATTGCACATTCAAGAGACAAATCGAATTTTGTATCGCATCGTCCCGGGTAAAATATCACTGTGTTCGCAGGAACGTGTGCATGAGTTATTTTTGCATGGTAATGTGTGTGTGTGTGCCAGTGTGTGTGTGTGTTCGTGTGTGTGTGTGTGTTCGAGTGTGTGTAAGTGTGTGTGTTCGTGTGTGTGTGTGTGTGTGTGTGTAGTTTCGTGCGCCCGCGCGTGCACACGTGCGTGTGTGTGTGGAGGGAGGGGGGGGCCGTGTACAGATGCCTGAAGGTGAATATGGTAAAAAATAAATTAACTTGTGGATATTTGCATAAAGAGAGAGAGAGAGAGAGAGAGAAGAGAGAGAGAGAGAGAGGAGAGAGGGAGAGAGAGAGAATGGATGAAAGAGAGAAAGGCGGATTAGGGAGGATATATATATTTATGTATATATATATATATATATATATATATATATATATATATATATATATACATATATATATATATATATATATATATATATAGAGAGAGAGAGAGAGAGAGAGAGAGAGAGAGAAGAGAGAGGAGTCAGTCAGACACACACACCGAGAGACAGACAGACACACAGAGACACTGACAGACACACAGAGACACAGACAGACAACACCGACAGACAGAGCCAGACAGAGACAGCTACAGACATAAACAGAGCCAGAAAGAAAGAAATACCGACAGATAGACACACACACACACACACACACACACACACACACACACACACACACACACACACACACACACACACACACACACACACGAACGCACACACACACACACGAACACACACACACACACACACACACACACGAACACACACACACACACACACACACACACACACACACACACACACACACACACACACGAACACACACACACACACACACACACACACACACACACACACACACACACACACACACACACACACACACACACACACACACGAACACACACACACACACACACACACACACACACACAGACCGCCAGCCAGCCAGCCAGCCATTCCAAGACGCGCGCAGCCAGACAGCAGAGAGACAAACAGAGAGACAGGCCCGACTGACACTCAAGGAGGACTGGTAGGTGTTAGGGAAGCGGAGACGCAAATATTGTTGCAGAACAGGTGCTTTTAGACTCGCAGAGCCTCTCACAAACACTGGCATCGGCGTCCCACAGTTTACACAGGTGGGCATGGGGTGAGGAGAAGAGAAAAAAAAGACAAAAGAGAAGGAGAAAGAAAGAAAGAAAAATAATCAGGAGATTACGGATCGTATTCCCTTGCTTAGAAGGAAGAGATAAAAGGTTAAGGACAAACGAGGTTGGAAGTTGGGGAAGTACAGATAGAGAGAGAGAGGGAGAGAGAGGGAGAGAGGGGAAGAGAGAGGGAGACAGAGAGAGAGAGAGAGAGAGAGAGAGAGAGAGAGAGAGAGGGAGACAGAGAGAGGAAAGGAAGAAGAAGGAGGAAGAGGAAACAAAAACACGAACGAACAAAAACAAGAGAGAAAAGATAGATCGATCGATCGATCGATAGATAGAAAAGAAGATAGATCGATCGATAGATAGCTAGATCGACAGATAGTTAGATAGATAGATAGAAAAGTAGATAGCTAGGTCGATAGATAGATAGCTATATAGAAATAAAAGAAGATATATAGATCGATCGATAGATAGATTGATATAGAGATAGAAAAGAAGATAGATAGATCGATAGATCGATCGATAGATAGATAGGTAGATAGATAGGTAGCTGGATGAATGGGTGGATAGATATAGAAAGATATATAGCTTGATTGATTAATTGATTGACAACTAGGTAGATATATAGATGGATAGATAGATAGACAGAAAGATAGATAGGTAGATAGATATATTAGATAGATAAATGAATAGATAGATAGAATCACAGAAAACCCAATAGAAGTATATTTAACAACAAAAAAAACGTTAGAAGAAAAGAAAGAGAGAAAAAAGGAGGTGAAAAACCCAACAAAGAACAAGTAAGGAGGAAGAAACAAAAATGAACAGAAAATCCAAAGGCAAAAATAACAAAGACGAAGCAAGAAAAAAAAGAAAAAAGAAAGTTAAGACGAATGAAAGGATATGCGAGAAGAAGAAGAAGAAGAAGAAGAAGAAGAAGAAGAAGAAGAAGAAGAAGAAGGAAAAAAAAAGTTGAAGAGAAACAAGAAGAGGCGGTAGAGAGGCAGGAACAAAGAAACTCATATCCGTCTTTCTTTATGTCTGTACATCTGCTTCTCTCTCTCTCTCTCTCTCTCTCTCTCTCTCTCTCTCTCTCTCTCTCTCTCTCTCTCTCTCTCTCTCTCTCTCTCTCTCTCTCTCTCTCTCTCTCTCTCTCAATATTTTTTGTAACTGATTTTTATTGTGGTGGTTGTGGTTATACAATAATATTTTGCTTTTTTTATGCTTCCATATTTTTCTCACTAAAATACTAAGCAGTTGGGTTTTTCAAGATTTTATTTCAAGAAAAGATTCATACGTAAGGGCAACCCCCCTTCATGCATGGGCCAATGGCCTATATGTGAATAAATCTTTCGAGTTCAAGTTCGAGTTCTCTCTCAATTCTAATGGTTCCTGTGGCCTTCTACAATAAAATTGTTCACAACTCTCTCTCTCTCCTCTCTCTCTCTCTCTCTCTCTCTCTCTCTCTCTCTCTCTCTTCTCCTCTCTCTCTCTCTCTCTCTCTCTCTCTTCTCACCCATCCCTCCCCTACCAACATCTACTACTAGCCCCCATCAATCAAGCCTATTGTGCAACGTGTTTCCCCACCCTTCGACACAAGCACAATACCTGACCAGCGGAGCGGACTTTTAACCCGCAGTCCCCATTATGCCGCCGAGGCTGTCATAACGATCGATGGAGCAGCTGCTCTGTAGATTAGGTAGGTAGGTGGTGGTGGTCCCTTTACATCCTTCTCCACACTGATGATGGTTTCCACATTGCGCTTAACAGAAAAACAAGACCTTCCTCCACCCCTCTTTCTGGATTTCGTCTTTTCGAAACCTCTTGGTTCCATTTTTAGTGTAAAATAATAAACGGAGGGTGGGGAGAGGGGGGGGGGGGAAGAAACGGTAATGCCAGGGGGGTTTTTTGGAGCAATTTTAGCGTGGAAAAATAACTAAGGATTGTTTTGCTGAAAAATAGGTGAAAAGGCTGTTCTTTTCGTCCTTTACTTCTTTTACAGTCGGTTGTAGTGTCCTTAAGTGGTGACTTTGCCACTAACTGGGATTAAGACGATCAACTGTACAGGTAAAAGGTAAAGGTGTCCCATAACCTATGTGATCATAGGGGAGCGAGGCGTCAGAGACCTCAGCTTCTCCAGGTGCCAGCATATTGAGGTCGGTGCTCATCTCCTCTCCCTCGCTGCTTTACCTTCCATGACCCTAAAGAGGCAGGTACCCATTTACAGCTGGGTGAACTGGGGGACTTACTGAAGCCAAGGCGCTCAAAACGGTCACCCATCCAACTGGTAACCACACTCGACGCTGCTTAACATTGGCTGGGAGAAAGCGAGTGCTCCGACCTCTGAGCTATCCTCTCCCCGATCAACGGTACGAACCCGATAAAAACGCAAGGGCAGCATGTTTTAAAGCTGTTGAGCAAACTGTTTTACATCAACACACATGAAAACGTAACCAAAGGTTAACAGCAATAAACGACGTAATATATCCATACAAGCTCAGTCGTGACTGCGAACATAAAACAACTACTCCCCTCACTTTCTCGCAAAAATCTATCAAATGATTCGCACACTGAGAAACACACAAGGAATTGTCAGATGTTTAACAAAAAAATCGTTTCCCTTGCGAATTTGCAGTCTGTGCATTGGCAGCAGTCCGCCCACTCCGTGAAGGAAAAGAAAAGGTAAGTTTCCGCAGTAAGTTTCCAGACTGGGGAAGAGTTCTTATCTTCGTTGAGTTTGACCATTTCACGACAAAAGCCCACTTAACGACACCACAGTCATTGGAGCATACTTTCTTTTTTTTCCAAATGAGTGTCCTTCAAACAAGTAGAAACTGATGGAGCCGATCCCTCTCCAGGTTGCTAATTGCATGCTAGGTATATATTATTTATGCCATCTTCGGTGGCTTGTTTGCTTAGCTGTTCAATAAATGATGGCTTCTAGTGTGTGCCTGAGATGATACATTTCCGGTCGCATATGTGACCACGATTAATAATCTCACACGAGAACACTTGCAACAAGAGCATGACCGATTGTGTTGTTGTTGTCTTTCTCCAGACGATGGATTCGTTTATTGTTAAATGTAAAACAATGCAGAGAAACATTTTATGAGACTGTCTTACAAATTGATCAACATATCTCTGTATAAACACTAATGATCAGTCAAATCGGTATGATCAGATCGCTATTTCTTTTATTGATGTATCTTTCGTGTTTCATTTCACATGTTTGTGTCCCTGCCGAAAACAAACACTGGTTTACTTCGTGACGGGGGGAAGGTCATCACAGCTGAATACATTGTCTTGAGCTGTCTCTTTTTCTCAAGATTTTTGCATCTGCCCCTTTTCAATCATCCCCCCTCTCACTCTTTATCTCTCTCCTTCCCCCCACCCCCCATCTGTTACTCTCTCTCATACACCCCCTCTCCCTCAACACACACTCCCCACCCTAATCCTACCGTCACCTTAAAAGCAACAACTTCCTAGTCCTTGGTCTTTACAGCTGCTTTAAACATAGACACACACAGACGCAGACAAAGAGATACACACAATCACAGGCACACACACACCTCTCTCTGTCTCTGTCTCTCTCAAAAAAATCTCTTGCTCAATATCTTTTCGTTCTTGTGTTCCCCTCTTTTCTATTACATTGTATATCTCCCTCCCTCCTTCTTAACTTCCTCCCTTTTCCCTTTCCCTCCTTCCTTCCTTCACTCCTTCCTTCCTTCTTTTCCCTTTCCCTTTCCCTTTCCCCCCTCCCTTTTCTTTCTCTCTCTCTCTTTTCTTTCTCTCTCTCTCTCTCTCTCTCTCCTCTCTCTTCCCCTCTCTTCTTCTCTCTCTCTCTCTCTCTCTCTCTCTCTCTCTCTCTCTCTCTCTCTCTCTCACTACCCTCTCTTTCCAGATTCTTTTGCTGTTATCTCAATATCTTTTCGTTCCATGATTTCCATCTCATTTTATTAGTACACCTATCTACCCCCCCCCCCCCAGCCATCTCTCTCTCGTCCTCTCTGTCTCTGTCTCTCTATCTATCTATCTATCTATCTATCTATCTATCTATCTATCTATCTATCTATCTATCTATCTATCTATCTATCTATCTATCATCTATCTATCTATCTATCTATCTATCTATCTATCTATCTATCTATCTATCTATCTATCTATCTATCTACCTACCTACCTACCTACCTACCTACCTACCTACCTACCTACCTATCTATCTATCTATCTATCTATCTATCTATCTATCTATCTATCTATCTATCTATATCATTGTCTTGATAAAAGCCCACAATTCTGCTGGGCAACACTCCCTTCAAGCACAAAAAACGCAACTATCCTCAGCTTCATTTCTTCTTTTATTTTCGTCAGCAAATACACACACAAACACACACACACACACACACACACACACACACACACACACACACACACAACACACACACACACACACACACACACACACACACACACACACACACACACATTGCCAGGTCCTCTGAAGAGTGCTCAACCAGGAGCCGTAACTCGAGTCAGGTCAGGCCAAAGGCATGATCCTCACTCAATTATTCCCCAAATGCTGCCTTCAAAGTTTTATCTTGTAGTAAACATTTTTTTCTTCGAATCTTGGACAAAAACCATTTTTATGATGGGAATGAAGTTGTAACTGGTTACCTGCACTTGATTTTCCTCACTATATATTGTCAATTATATGATTGGTCAAGTGGGAAATAGCATCTCTTCTGAGATCCAAGTATAGGCCATTTATTTTCAACTTCTTCTGCCTGTGTCAACACGACTGCCAGAGTGTAAAACCTTTCATGCCCCATTTTTCTGAAAACTCCCTCACTAGCATATTCAGTAATCTAAAACTGGCATTTGAAATTGTGAAAGGTCTTTGTCACAGTCCCATAGGACATTTGTTATAGTTACATTAACGTTAATGACTTGTTTTTGTTTGTTGTTGTTGTGTATGTGTATTTTTATTTTATTTTATTATTATTATTTTTTTTAATTCCTGTTGCATTGCCAAGTTTCTTTTCTAGATTTTTGTTTAAAACAACACATCCACATCTACCGGTTTGTTTGTTTGTTTTGTGGGTGTTTTTTTTTTGGGGGGGGGGAGCGTCTAATATCACTAAAAGTGAACAGACGTAAAATTGAAGTCAACAACAACACAATAAGTGTCTGACAATGTTCGGGTTAACATTGTTATCCAGCTAAAACAGACCCATTGGCTAGATACAAACTGTATGATATCCCTTGTATGCTTTTGATAGGAAAAAGGATCCCCAAAGAACATAAGGCGCATAGAATCGTTAGCCACTTATTTTCATATACAATTTTTTTACCACTATTATTTTCATATATTTTCCTGCTCTTTCTATTTTTGATCTGTTGCTGGCAGCAGTGGTAGACCACAAGAATATCTATTTATTCTTAGGGCAGCAATAGACACTTCTGAATTATGGAGGGTGTCTTGTTGCTACGTACCACAGAGGATGACTGAGGTTTCAAACACTGCTGGGACCTCTAAAGGATGCATACACGAAATTCTCACCATTGGTGAACCTTGACGCTTGTGAACCTTGAAGCTCTAACTGAGAGCGGGAAAAAAAGGAGTCGATTGTTGAATTTGAAAATAATGCCATCCGTATAGTAATTTTTGTTAATCCTATGACGCTTTTGAATCCATTGATCATTATGTTGGCAATTCTCTCTCTGTGCATGCTTTTGCTTATCTTATCTCTAGCTTTGTTTCTGTTTCTATGTTTGTCTGGGTTTCTCATTCTCTCTCTTTGTGAAGTTCTTATATTCTTTCACCCTCAAAACACTCCTTACATACTCTCCCCTACAATGCTAGGCTAACCCAGTCAACACCTTATCACAACACTTTCCACCCAACACTGACTGCCACGTGCGGTGTCTGATATTCCTGGCCTTTACAGGAGACCTGTCAGACAGCTCTCTGTTTTGACCACCTGCAGTCACAACACTGCAGGTAGCAGCTGTATATAGATAGATAGCTTGTCTTCCTTGTTCACTGGATTGTATGTGTACTGGATCGTTGCTGCTAATGTTGCTGTTGCCCTTCTTTTTGCAGTATTTAATAGATAAACCCTTGAATTTCTGTTAGATTACTGTTTCCAGGGGATGTACTATACAGCTTCCTTATCTTCTCCTTTATGGAGCTAGTTGTACAAAGCGTTGATGCAGCTTATACTTTTTTTTCTTTTATGGTTAAAGTTACTTATATATTTATGTTATGATGTTCGTTGTTAGTCAGGATGAATGTGTGTGTGTGCATGGTGGCTGTCGTGGTGTTCTGTGTGTTGTGTTGTGTGTGAGGGTGTGTGTTTGTGCGTGCACGCATATGTGTACTTTGCAAAGTTTTGATGACTATTTTACTAAAAATTTCATCCTTCTTCATCCCATGAACTTTTCTCTCTCTCTCTCTCTCTCTCTCTCTCTCTTCTCTCTCCCCTCTCTCTCCTCTCTCTCTCTCTCTCACTCTCTCTCTCTCTCTCTCTCTCTCTCTCTCTCCCTCCCTCTCTCTCTTCAACACACCCTCCTCTCTCCTCTAATCCCCTAGTCATCCAAAGCTCAACATCTTCATCACACTCCCCCACATTCCTAATCCCTGGTCTTCCTCTTTACAGCTGCCTTCACACACACACACACACACACACACACACACACACACACACACACACACACACACACACACACACACACACACACACACACACACACACACACACACACTCTCTCTCTCTCTCTCTCTCTCTCTCTGTCTGACTGTCTGTCGTCTGTCTGTCTGTCTGTTTGACTCTCTCCTCTCTCTGTGCAGTTTTTATATTCTTCCACCCTCAAAACGCTCCATACTCTCCCCTAGAGTGCTAATCTAATCCCCTAATCATCCAAAGCTCCACGTCTTCATCTCTTTTACAGCTGCTTTTACTCTTTCTGTCTCTGTCTCTGACTCTCTCTCTCTCTCTCTCTCTCTCTCTCTCCTCTCTCTCTCTCTTTCGGCTCTGTCTGTCTGTTTGACTGCCTCGAATGTTTAAAAAAAAGTCTTGCGCTTATTCCATAATACTCAGAGAATACAATTTCGCTATCATTATCGTTATCGCTATCGTTATCTCTCTCTCCCTCTCTCGCTCTCTGTGAATTTCTTATATTCTTTCACCCTCAAAACACTCCATACATACTCTCCCCTAGAGTGCAAGGCTAACCCAGTCAACATCTCATCACAACACTTTCCACCCAACACTGACTGTGGCAGTCTGGTATTCCTGGCCTTTACAGGAGACCTGTCAGACAGCTCTCTGTTTTGACCACCTGGTGTCAGATCAATGCAGGTAGCGGCTGTATATATAGATTGCTCGCTTGTCTTCCTTGTTCACTAGGCTGTATACTCTACTGCTGTTGCTGTTGTGCTCTTTGTTCCTTCATTATTGGATATTTATTTTTTTATTTTTTTTTTATCATTTAAAATTTTATACCACTTTCAATTCACTGCAGGCTTCTCTGTATGAAAATCGGGCTGCTCTCCAAAGGAGAAGCACATCGCCACATGAGCAGCGCCACCCATATTTTTTCCCCTTTTCCTGTCTGCAACTATATTTGTTTTCCTGTTATAGTGGCTTTTCTCTACAGAATTTTGCCAGGGATAACTCCCACATTGCCGCGGGTTCTTTTACGTGCGCTAAATAATTATGCGTAACACACAGGACCTCAGTGTATCACCTCATCCAAAAAAGACCAGCAACCAGAGCACTACTCATGTTTGAATGGATGGGGTGAAAAAGTTTCGGGCCCAAACGGGGAATCGAACCACCGCGCACTTCTGAACTTCATTGTCTAGGCAGGCGTGTTACCTCTAGACCACCGATCCACCCAGCAGGTGTAGACAGCTTGGCTGCTGTCTCCTGTATTCGGTCGCGTGCGACCGTGCTGCTGGCTGTCACTCTTCTGTCTTCGCCTGTCGGCATCCCACCGAATATCTCTTGAAT
Organism: Rapana venosa; assembly: GCA_028751875.1. Classification (NCBI taxonomy): domain Eukaryota; kingdom Metazoa; phylum Mollusca; class Gastropoda; order Neogastropoda; family Muricidae; genus Rapana; species Rapana venosa. The sequence goes on along the minus strand of CM054153.1, from coordinate 31,826,354 downwards.
TTCTGCTGTTCGAGGCTTCTAGAGAGTGTCACGATGTAACTCTGAGAAGGCTTTTACATTATTGTTGTTGAAAGTTGTTCGGGTTTTTATATAGTCTATCTCTGATCAAACGTTTCATGGCATAGTTCTTATCGTCTTGTTATTCTGGAGAGCTAAAAGTTACCTGGGTTTCCAAAGTTTTCCTTTGTGTACCCTTTCCCTCTTTCACTCTCTCTGTTTACCTTCCCTTCCGTCTTCTGCGTCTTTCAATCTCACTATCTTCTCCTGTCTTCTCTTTCTGCGTGTCTTTTTCGTTTCTTTCCCTGTCTTTCCTTCTTTCTGTTTTGTGTCCCCCTTCTCTCTCTCTCTCTCTCTCTCTCTCTCTCTCTCTCTCTCTCTCTCTGTCTGTCTGTGTCTTCTCATCTCTGTCTCTCATCTGTCTCTGTCTCTCCTCACTACAATCTAAGCAGTTTGGCAACCCCTTCATGTAAGGGCCAATGGCGCTTTTTGTGAATAAATCTTTCGAGTTCAAGTTCGAGTTCTCTCTCTCTCCTCTCTCTCTCTCTCTCTCTCTCTCTCTCTCTCTCTCTCTCTCTCTCTCTCTCTCTCTCTCTCTCTCTCTCTCTCTCTCTCTCTCTCTCTCTCTCTCTCTCTCTCTCTCTCTCCTCTCTCTCTCTCTCCTCTCTCTCTCTCTCTCTCTCTCTCGAGCCTTTAATCGGATTAAACGTCTTTTCAATGCACCTTTCTTCCCAATATCCCGTCAGATATCCAATCCCTGGCCTCCACAGGTTCCTGTCAGACAGTTCAGCAGAGAGTATGCATCATGCATGCACAGCAGCTGTGCGCGCCTAAGCTGTCTCATCTTCTGGTTTAATACTATACTGCGACATTTTACAATTATTATAGAACTTTTCTCACTAGGTATTACAAGAGATTGTTGTTTGAGTTATTAGATTTGGTCGATGACATGTTTCGTTGTTTTTTTTTAATAAAAAAACCCTTCTATCGTTGATTTTTATTTTGGTCGTTTTTATTTGATTTGGTTTGGTTATTTGTTTGTTCAATTTACTAATATATTAAACAAAAGTCTTCTATAAGTGCTCACTATGTCTCTAAATCTCTCTCCATCTCTGTTTGTTTATTTCTCTCTTTCTCTCTCTCTCTGTCTGTCCGTCTGTCTCCATATCTACCTACCTATTATCTTTGTCTCTGTCTCTGTCTTTACCTCACTCTCACCATCCTCTCTACTCTTCCTTCCTCTTTTGTCTCTCCCTCTCTTCTCTTTCCTCTCTGTTTTCCTTCTCTCGAGTCTCTCTTTTTCTTCAACACTGGATATTCCGTTCTAATCTCCTAACCGTATTCACGAACAGCACACACTCTTTCGCACATTCCACCAAGAGCCCAAGCCCTGTTAGCAGTACCCTGTCAGACAGCTCTCTTGTTCTACCCACCCGTTATCAAAACAGACAGCTGTAGACAGCTCGGCTGTTCTCTCCTCTATTCGGTCGTGTGCGACTGAGCTGTCAGCTGTCACTCTTCTGTCTTCACCTGTTTCGCTTGTCGGGCTATCACCGGGTATGGTGTATTAGCCTCTACATTCATTGACACCAAACATGGTTATAAGTTTTCTCCGTTTGTTCCTGTCTTTGCTTTCTCTGCTGATTCTATGGATTTAACATGCCTCTGGATTCGGTGACGTTGCCAATGAGACAAGCTGGTGGTCTGCTTTTTTCAGGTCTATCTTGCCTTGATAGACAGTCTTTATAATATCAAACTCTTGATTTCGTAATGTATAGTCTACGTAGCATCTCGGCTACTTCGGCTTTTTTGGTTATATTCTTTTCTTTACGACCGAGAAGCCACGCCACACATAACATGACGAGCTATAGTAAACATTTCGATATTTTTCCATTTCTGTATGGTAAGGAATACTGTTATGTTGTCTTTCCAGATGTTGTTGAGTTGGATCGTTTCGACTTTTATTATTCACGCCTGCCTTTGTTTATTTTTGGTACATGATCCATGTTTTTTTTGGACTGAGCCTATATATTCCAGGTCTCTGACATTCTCGAAAGAAGTTTGATCGATCTTTTGTTTCGTAGTTTGTTTGAAAATTGATTTAGGCAACACGTAGTATTTTTGTCTTTTTTTGCAGTAAGATTGAGACCGGCTCTCCTTCCTGTTTCATGTGTAAGTTCATAACCTATGGTGTAGGGACGAGCTCAAGTTCCAGGCCGCTAATTGAGGGCGATCTTTTCTCGCTGTTTCGTTTCCCTGACTGATAGGCGTACCATCAGCTTGATACTGTTGCTAAGATTTGAAAGACGCTCTCCTTCTTGTTTCATGTACTCTGTGTAAAACTCTGTTCATGCTAGCGATGCTGTCAGCTTCTATAGTACTGTACCATCAGCATACTGCAGATTTGTTATATCTCTGCCACCTAGCAACTTGTCTTAAAACCCGTGCTTTCTATATCAGACTGTCTGATTTTTGTTGTTCTGTGTATATGTTGAAAAGATGAGGTGAAATAATGCATCCTTGCCGAACTCATTTTGATGTACTGAAATTGTCTA
>CM054153.1:31813802-31816302 GCA_028751875.1 Rapana venosa | reverse complement strand
CACACACACATACACACACACACACACACACACAACACACTTACCCTCCTGGAGCCAGTGGCACTTGTCAGAAGAATCTCCATCGTTGGAATCCACTTAGGGTGGCCAGGTATGGAATCCACGTCCTCACACTGCAACACAAAGCAAAACATTGTCTTTGTAATAATTGTCATAGAAACAAATAATCGTATGAACACTTATATTATGGCTATACACACTTCTTCTTCTTCCTCTGCTCCTCTACTTCTTCCTCCTCCTCCTCCTGCTCCTTCTTCTTGTTCTCCTCCTGCTTCTTCTTCTCCTTCTACTTCTACTTCTTCTTCTTCTTCTTCTTCTTTCTCCTTCTTCTTCTTCGAACGCTCGGACAGCAATACACACACACACACACTCACGCACGGACGCATGCACGCACGCACGCACACACAAGCACACACGGTCTCTTTGTCCTTCTCTGTCTCCGTTTGTCTCTGTCTCTGTCTGTCCGTCTGTTTCTCTGTCTCTCTCTGTCTGTCTGTCTCTCACCTCCCCCCCCCCCCCCACCCCCATCTCCTCTCTCTCTCACCATTACTCTTTCCCGTGTCTAGCATTCGTTCTCCTTCTTTTTATCTTTTTCTTCAATGGATTCGACACTCCAGGGCACTCGCATAATGCGTGTGACCATTAGGGGAAACTTTTAAACTGCCCTCCATCATCCAATACCCTGTCACAACAATCGACAGAACAGCTTGATATCGCCAAGCCGTCTTTCGGCCCAAGCTTTAAGCTGTGTCAGTTATTGATGTAAGCGAAGTGCCAAGACCTACATTAAAAGGTTGATATGCTTGGAAATATTATGTTGGTATTGTCCTCGTTCTGATAAGCTCCCTAGCATAACAACCCCGTACTCTCCAACAAAGAATGAATATTTCATATCGAAAGTGTTCGTTTGCTTGTTTGTTTGTGTATTTGGTGGTGTTTTTTTTTTATAAAGATTTGAATGGGAAGTAGTGAATGATAACAGTAATGAGATGAGAGGCTGGCACGGAAAGAGAGCAGATAAGGAAAGAGAGGGACATGCACGCATACATACACGCACACAGATATCATAGATCATCATTATGTATCTTGCTGTAAAACCGTACTCTCAATTTACTTTACAGAAAGTTTTCACCACCTTCTGAAAGATTGCATGGTATTATTCCCTCTGAAGTTGAAGAGGGACTTCCTGTATCACGAGATACTTGAAAACAGTCATTTTTAGCACACTTCTGATCCAGTTCTTCCTTCTTCTTCGTCAAACGCTCAGAAAGCAACTATTGTCTGTCATAATTATAAGCAAAAGTACGTTGCGCTGCCGTTAAGCGCATGGGAGAGAAAATCTTTTAAGTCTTACTGGGGAAAAAAGGCAGGAGAATGGACCAAGAAGGCAGAAAATAGACAAGAAGGAGGTGACCAGTAGAAAAGGAACGAGGCAGAAACACAGAGAGCGATAGAAAAGAGGGAATTCCTAGCACAGAATTTCCAGAAGGTGGGGGATGCTATTTATAATGACAGGCCTCTGGCATCCCCACGGGGAATGATTCAGCTAGGAGTAAGACGTAGTGCACAGTTTGGGCGACCCAGAGTCTTATGTAACCGAACAACAACAACACATGGTATGCAAGACCCATTCTCCCCTAAACAAAAACAATAAAAAGGACATATCAAAATACAGTGTATTCCAAATATGAGATTATCGATTTTCCCTGTGAGCATCACGTAAAAACAAAACATCATTCACGATTGGATTGCTATAATCAAACTGTTAGCAAACGCCATCCTTTAACCGACTTCGACAACGAAAAATCTTCCATTTACTTCCAATGTGCGCGGTAAGCTAAGGGTCACGCACTTGATGCGGTTTTGTTTTGTTTTGTCTTTTATCTGGAACTAAACAGTCGCAGTAAAGTGCATTGACCAGCTCTTCAAGACAAATAGCTGAGCACTGGTTCTGACATCAGTTTCTGCACTTGAGGCTGTGGATCACCGATTTCGTTGGAGAGCGAATGAATGACATTGCGCATGCTAGCGTGTGGGTTCAGGGATTGACACTGTTTGGGGCTTTTGTATAATGTATTGATTTTGATATTGTTGCTTGGACAAGAAAGAGAGAGAGGGGGGAGGGGGAGAGAGAGAGACAGAGAGACAGACAGACAGACAGACAGACAGACAGAGATTCGGATTCGGATTCGGATGTTTATTCATTAGGCCATAGCCCATAATGAAGGGGAAAGTGAACAAAAAAACCAAATCATCAGAAACATTAAAAACAAACATACAATCAACAATATGATAATCATAATAATGAACTATGATGTTGCAATTTCTCTCAGCTTGAAGGCTTTGTGAAGGAAGTGAGACAAGTTCCAAATATCGTTATGTCTTGCAGAGGACATCAGCAAAGTTAATTTGAACGTGCAAGGCTGTCGAAAATATTTAGGTGAAATAAACTTATCTCTGGGCTCCTTAAGAAATGGACAGC
>CM054153.1:31786302-31791302 GCA_028751875.1 Rapana venosa | reverse complement strand
CAGCCCATGCCTGGAATTGGAAACAATCGGTCACGCTAGTGCTAAACCATAAGTCATCTTTTCCTCCCATACCCCCCCCCCCCCCCCCCACAAAAAAAAGAAAAAATCGTACGTGGCAGGCTCATAAAGTTTGGGTTTTGTCTTAAGAGGGGTAGTAGTAGTAGTAGTAGTAGTAGTAGTAGTAGTAGTAGTAGTAGGAGTAGTAGTAGTAGTAATAGGAGTAGGAGTAGTAATAATAGTAGTAGTAGTAGTAACAGTAGTAGTAGTAACAGTAGTAGTGGTAGTAATACTAATAGTAGTAGAAGTAGTAATAGTAGTAGTAGTAGTAGTAATAGTAGTAGTTGTAATAGTAATAGTAATAGTAGTAGTAGTAGTAGTAGTAATAGTAGTAGTAGTTGTAATAGTAGTAGTAGTCATAGTAGTAGAAATAGTAGTAGTAATAGGAGTAGAAGTAGTAGTAGTAGTAATAGAAGTAGTAAGTAGTAATAGTAGTAGTAGTAGTAGTAGTAATAGCAGTAGTAGTAGTAATAGTAGTACTAGTAGTTGTAATAGTAGTAGCAGTTGTAGTAGTAATAGTAGTAGTAGAAATAGTAATAGTAGTAGTGGTAGTAGTAATAGTAGTAGTAGTAATAGTAGTAGTAGTAGTAGTAGTAGTAGTAGTAGTAATAGTAGTAGTTGTAGAAGAAGAAGAAACAATGTTACATGTTTAGTGCATGATGTGAAGATGAAACTAGCGTGTATGCGTGTGTGTTTTTCTTAATTTAAAGAATATATTTTTATTAAATGGTTTATGTTTGATGGTTATGTTGTTTTCTTTTGTGCTGTGTCGTGTTGTGTTGTGTTGTGCTGTGTTGTGTTGTGTCGTGTTGTTTGTGGTAGGCTAAACAATTTGCTTCTGTCTTGAATGAAGAAGAAACACTGTTAGGTATAGTGTTTAGGAAAACACATTCAGAGTGAGGCGTTTTCTTGTCTTAACGATTTCTTGATGGGTGTATAAAAGAGAGAGAAGGAAAGAGAGAGAGAGAGAGAGAGAGGAGAGGAGAGAGAGAGAGAGAGAGAGAGAGACAGACAGACAGACAGACAGACAGACAGACAGAGAGACAAAGACAGAAAGAGACCTACTGAGACAGACAGAGATAGAGATAAACAGTCAGTCAGTCAGACAGACAGGCAGGCAGACACATGTAAAAGTCAGCGCTTTGATTTGTTGCTTTACAAGATTCAGCGCTATATAAATTCCATACATTATTATTATTTATCTTAAAACACAAATTTAAGACGACGAAACTAGGGACAGTAAGAGCTATCATGGTCATCATTGTGGCTATTAGCTGGGGAGGGGGGAACCCCCAAAGAGGAACACAAGCAAACTAAACCTGCCACGAAGTCAACATTTTTTTTGTATTCAATTACCACGATAACCAAAACCATAGGGTCGATGAACTGTTCTTGATGGAATTCCGCTTTAGAACTACCATTTATGTTTCAAAGAAAAGTATATATCGACTGAGAAAAAAACCCCGATGGCCTTGAGTTTCTGCTATAGCTGGTGTATGTGCGAGTTAGCTTAGCGGTCGTAGCATGCGGCTTTGCAAGAGTTAGGTTGAGGCTCCACAAACACGAAGGGATAATATCCCTGTAATGCTTGTATCAGTTTTCAGTTCCATTACCCTTCGCCCACACCCGAAACCTTTGTCGTTTGGTGATGTAGGTTAATGCCCGAAACCTACATCAAAATGTTACGTTGCAAACATTGTACTTTAAGATTGTCTTCAGCCACGACAAACACTTAATATAACCCACCCGCACTCTTCCTAAAAGGAAAAAAAAAATCCTCTGAAGAAACATTTCCTGCCTGTGTGGGTAGGTACTTGAAAACAGTCATAAATCCCAACTCCTTACCTGGTTGTGTACTTCCAAATTTTACTGCGATTCCCAGTTGGAATGAGCGAGTGAGTGTCTTAATCTGAATGGTGCCCATGGTGTTAAGATGAAGGTTGTGCAACAACAGCAACAACAATGATCAGCATAAAGTCTTTCAAATGAAGCTATAGAGCAATATCTTAAACGCAAACTCCAGCAGAACTTCTTATGAACACTTTAAAAAACAGACCTAATTTTGATGCGTGAGCAGGAAGTATTCTGAGAGGCATGGATGTCACAAACGAGTCCAGCATGCATGAACTGGATACTGATGAGCTCCATTAACTTCAACTTGCATACAGTGCACTGTCGGAAAAGGTCAGTTCACTGAGCAAGTAACTTCCTAATCGATGAAACTAAGTTAAGCAATTTTATGTGTTGTTGTTTTTGTTGTTGTAAATTAAAAAGTGCAGTCGTTCAGAAAGGTAGAGATAAACTAAACTCATGTTTTTCTTCCTGAGTTCTTTTATCTACGCAGTGATTGTGCAGGATTTACTTTCGTATAAGGACACTAAAAAAACCTGAAGAAGAGAAATCATGGGTTAATTAGTGGATATCATTGGATTAACTAGTCTGTTACATTTATAAGTCTCAAATAAACGTGGAACATAAATAGTCAGAATAAAGCCAGTACACAATTATGCGATTAAAAAAATGAAGACACAATATGAACCAAAAAACAGTTAAAGCTAGCTTGAAAAGGAAATACAGACGCGTGTATTATGACCGCTGAAAATCAAGAAGAAAGCAATGGCAGAAGGGAATCAGTACAGCAAAACAACAACAAAAAGTAGAACAAAAAACTGAATAAAAAGTATGCTGCAAAAGATCCAAAGTAACAGAATGGTATCTATGATTAAAAAATAGCCATTAGCGTTTAAGTTTGTAATTTGAAGATGGTGAGGACATTAGGTTTGGGGTGAAACGAGGACAGTATGAAGGAAATAAGGGAAACAAGAATATGAAAAAAGTGTGCATGTGAAAAGTAGAAACAGGAGTGAGATGTGTTGTGTGTGTGTGTGTGTGTGTGTGTGTGTTTGTGTCCGTGTACGTATGTGTGTTTGAGAGCATGTATGTGAGAGGGAGAGAGAGAGAGAGAGAGAGAGAGAGAGAGAGAGAGAGAGAGAGAGAGAGAGAGAGAGAGAGAGAGAGTGTGTGTGTGTGTGTGTGAGTATGTATGTATGTATGTGTATGTAAGAACATGTGTGTATGATAGCATGTATGTGAGTGTGTATGTGTGTGTGTGTGTTTATATTTTATTCTTTTATATCCAGGATAATGGATTAAGCACTAATGTTCTTTTGTGTGTGTGAGTATGTATGTGTGTGAGAGCATGTGTATGAGAGCATATGTGTGTGCGTGCGTGCGTGCGTGCGTGCATGTGTATGAGTGAGAGAGAGAGTATGTGTGTCTGTGTCTGTGTCTATGATGCGTCTGCGTGTTTGTATCTGTGTGTGTCTGTGCCTGTGCGTGCGTGCGTGTGTGTGCCCGTGTGTGTCTGTGTGCGTTCGTCTGTGTTTATACATGCGTGCATGTGTATGTGTGTGCGTTTTGTGTGTGTTTTCCCGTGCATTCGGAACGGACAGCTGCCCAATCTATTAAGGATCATGGTCCCCCAGGTGTGCCTACCTTTGGGTTAAATCAGATCAAACCCCGGTTCACCTCTTAGATCGGGTTCTAAGGCTCTTTCCCCCGCACTACCCTTTTTTTCGCCTGTTTTTTTTTGTGCGCGTGCCGCCTAAAAAATTTAAAGAAGGGTATTAAATTTGTGTTGCGTGCGCTTTTCCGCGAGCGTTTGTTTGTTTACTTGTCGTTTATTTTTTTTATTTTTTTTTCGAGGATAAGGGAAATAAGCACTCATGTGTTTTTACATCCAGACCTGAGTGTATGCAGTTTTGTAAATTATGTCTTTTGGTTCCCCCCCGGCACACAAGGCCTACATTTCTGAAAAGCACAATGCCTTTTACTGGCGCAGGTGTGTGTGTGTTTTTGGGTGTTTGTTTTTGTGTGGTGCGCGCGCGCGGCCCCCTTTTTGTTACCCTAGGTGTAGTACACACCAGAAGCTGTTTGGAATAATTTTTTGAAGCAAAAATATTAGCTATGAACATACTTATGATTTAACTGACCCCAAAATTACGCCCCCTAGGATAATCATGGGGTTTTTTGTAGTATTTTTTTATCAGATAAAGGGTAAGCACTTGTGTGTTTTTTTTAATCCCGTCCCCCCGGGGCATGCATTTTGTCAAGTTGTATCTGTTCCCACCGGCACACAATAGCCTACTCTTACGAAAAGCGGAACAGGATTTAACGTGTGCACAAGATGTTCTGCGTGCGTTCGCACACGGGGCCTAGGTTTATAGTCTCATCCGAAGGACTTTCGGGAAGAGTGGAGTCAGCACTGATGTTAACTCCAGGGGAAAATACCCCCTTGAACCCGGGTCGTCAGATTGCGAGCGCAATGCTCTAACCACTAGGCTATTCCGCCCCCCTCCCCCCTTCCTTCCCTAAAATTGCTCTAAGATTTTCTAAAATCGTAAGGTTGTATAAGAAAAATCGATTTACCAAACAACAAAAAGCAGTGAAGCTGAAATATCTTTTCTATCCTCTATTTCTCTATCTTGTCTTCTTGTTCACGTTCTTGTCTTTTAATCTTATCATGACAGACGCGCGCTATGATTGCATTAAATTTCGTTCTCACGTTTCCCATTGTGATCGATAATACATTCAAAACTAATCTTATTTCTGTTCTTCTAGATATACTTTGTACCCAAATCTACTGCTGTTGTTCTCGGTTATTGTTAGACATTCTGCCTACTCTGGTCTTTTTTTTTTCTTCTTCTTCTAATAACTGCTTTTCACTACAGCTGCTGTCAGTGTTGATATTACTTGCGGCTGTTTAGCCTACATCATTGATCTTCTTGTTTACTTGGGTTTGTTTGCTGGTTTTGTTGTGGTTTTGGCTTGTTCAATGATTTTTGACTACTACTCCGCTATGTTGCTGTGTACATAAAATAGATCATGTCAAGTGAATTCAGTCCTCTCCCACCTTTACTGTGGGATCATCTACTTGACAGCTA
>CM054153.1:31778802-31781302 GCA_028751875.1 Rapana venosa | reverse complement strand
CGCTGTGTGTTTATGTCTTGTTTGTGTGTGTGTGTGTGTGTGTGTGTGTGTGTGTGTGTGTGTGTGTGTGTGTGTGTGTGTTTACATGCTGAATGTTATCTTGTATACAAGCAGCAGCTGTTTCATTACTAGAAAGACTTATCAATGTCGGTATGATTATACTGTAGGTAGAGTTGCCCCTGGCAAAATTATGCGGGAAAAAAGCCGTTCTAAAAAGGAAATCGATATCCATGCAGAAAAGAGAAGAAGAAAAAAGATGGGTGCTGCTGTTCTTGTGGCAACGCGCTCTCCACGAGGGGAGCAGCCCAAAGTTTACGCACATAAATCTGATGTGACTTAAGTGGTATTTAAATACGAATACAAAAGTAAGGATATGCATTGATAGCAGCAACAGCAGCAGCAGCAGAAACAGCTAGCAGCTAAACAGCTACGCTTGTAAAAGGATTTTCAAGACCAGATTCGGCACAAAACTGTCCTTGAACCTTACAGTTGGCCAGGGCGTTCATACCACGAATTGCAGTTAAGATGGTTTAAAAACCTGTTTTAATCTACATATAAATGCACAGTTTTGTTTTGAGATTTTACAACTTTGATAGCTCGTATATACCCTCTGTGGGTTGGTGGGGTTATAGACAAGATTGTATTCGATTTGCACAAAAAATAAATGCAGTTAAGATAACGTCAAAGGCTTACATTCTTCTTCTGTATATTTTTTTTTTAATAATCTGTATCAGGTTTTTATCACTGTTGCAGTTTCTGCTGACGTTGTTATAATTATTGGGGGGGGGGGGGGGGGTTCTTATTCTCACGTAACATTATTCTGAGATGGAGTGACTGCTCTTGGTGTATTCGGTATTCGTTTCTAATATCATTCTTACTTCTTCTCTGGTGTTTACCACAAAAAGGCTGTATCAGTTGCTGTTTTCATTGTTGTTACTGCCGCCATCGATGTCCTTACTGTCGCCGTTTCTTCACTGACCCAGTTTCTGTTACTCCTTTTGCAACTGTTTGCCATCGATCCTCCTGCTCTTCTGCCTTGTCTTTTCTCATTTCAGCCTGCGACTTTTTATACCTGCGCGATTGTAATACGGTCTACGCGAAAGCGATCCTGTGATGCGACGCCAACCCTTTATGATCTCGACTCTAACCCTTTGCGATCTTTATTGCCTGATTATTCATCGTTCGCGGGAGGCTAAGAGTGTTGCCAACAGCGTATGGCATCAACGGGGAACAATGGGGAACCAGCTGGTGCCAGCTTTATGAGATGTTGGATGAGAGGAGTGGGATCAATTGACTTCTTCCACAGCGCTTACATCCTAATTACGTAGCTAGTCAGGTTTAGCTAGGCCCACGATTGACATAATGATTATGCTGTTAAGAGAAAACGGGTTTCGTTTGGGGTTTTTTAACTGTGTTATTTGGTTTTTATTTTATAGTTATGAAATGTTAAAACAGTTGTGGCAAACGAGAGAAAAGTATACAGTCGCTGTAATATCGTCATCACCGTTGCTGTGTGTGTGTGTGTGTGTGTGTGTGTGTGTGTGTGAGTGCGTGCGTGCGTGTGTATGTATGTTTCTGTATGCACGTGTACGCATGTGTGTTTGTGTAAAAACCAGAACTTATTTTAAGAGATTCAAGGGTTCAGGAATCCATACATATAACATTTCTGTTATTGTGTTTTTTTCTACATAATATTAACCCGGCATATGCTTTAAAGAGAGGGAGATAGATAGATAGAAAATAGATCGATAGATAGAGAGTATGTGTGTGTGAGAGAGAGTATATGTATGTATGAGAGCATATGTGTGTGCATGTGTCTGTGCGTACGTGCGTGCGTACATGCGTGCACGCGTGTGTGTATGTGTGTGTTTTCCCAGTGCACTTACGGAGCGGACAGCTGTCAATCTCATTAAGGATCATGGTCCCCCAGGTGTCGCCATCACCTTCTGGGATCAATCAGATCGAACCGGTCTCACCTCTTACGATCTGGTTCTAAGGCTCATTCAAACAATTTTTTTTCCCAATTATTCAGGTTGATTGTTTACTGGGAACATGTGGCCTGCTGAATGACATCTTCCACACCCTCAAAACAAGATGATTAAATGCAAGGATTTTTTTTTTTACAAGTCCAGGAGAGGTTGGCGGACAGGGTTTAGGGCTGATTTATATAAACAACGACTACCATTATGACTACCGCTGCTGTTGCTGCTGCTGCTGCTGCTGCTGCTGCTGCTGCTGCTGCTGCTGCTGCTGCTGCTGCTACTACTACTACTACTACTACTCCTACTACTCCTACTACTACTACTACTACTACTACTACTGCTGCTGCTGCTGCTGCTGCTGCTGCTGCTGCTGCTGCTGCTGCTGCTGCTGCTGCTGCTGCTGCTGCTGCTGCTGCTACTACTACTACTACTGCTGCTGCTGCTGCTGCTGCTTTTGATGCTACTGCTGCTGCTGCGACTACTACTACTACTGCTGTTGCTGCTTCTTCTACTACTAC
>CM054153.1:31763802-31776302 GCA_028751875.1 Rapana venosa | reverse complement strand
TGTGTGTTCGTGCTTGGGATGCTTGCGTGTATGTATAGGTATATCTGTATTGTGTGTTTGAATAGCAAAACATGATTGAATGAATTAATAAATAAATAAATAACACGGGTCAATGAGATCCGTGAGTAACAAAACAATCAGCTGCCATGCCAGTATGTGGGTCTGCATGAGTGTATCATAGGCACAGGGAACAAAGACGCACACACCCACCCACACACACAGAGATAAAGCAGGAAGGAGAAAGCGATAGTTGTGTGTGTGTGTGCGTGCGTGCGTGTATGTGCGTGTGTGTGTGTGTGTGTGTGTGTGCGTGTGCGAGCGTACCTCAATCAATCAATCAATCAATCAATCAATCAATCGCATTTATTCAGTTTTTGCAGGCCATAAGACCCATATGAACACAATATGAAAAAGCAACCATGGAGCAGTCGAGGTGATACAATACAGTAAGCACATAGTCTTTGTTGCAGGCAGGGAAAGAGCTACATGTTTCTGATCTTTGGACTGTCAATTACAATAACTGCCAGGTTCACAATCAGTTTCTCAGAAGGGTTTGAACACAGCATCTGAACCTTAAAGCCTGATGGAAACCTGTGATAATTAAGGGGTATATAACGTTTACGCTAAGCTGCATATGTTGGGCATATGGGCAAAAAATGACAAATCTTCAACGACAGATCCGTCACACTGCACACAATAAGGATTTACTGGTGTTTTCTTATAACGTGGAATGCCTTTCAGTGGCAGTGTATTGCTTCTTAATAAGCAAAATATACGACAATGTTCAGAGGAAACCAAAAGTACTACATAATTTGCTCTACATATATCAGGGTAGTAATTCAAATTATCAGGACAAGACATCAACGAGTCATGCCAGTTCTGGCGATATATGTCCAAAAGTCTGGTCTTGAAAGTTCTGATAAACAAGGAAACATCTCCAACATATTGCATTTCCCAGACGTATCCAAACCCATTTAAACACAACAAAGATCTTACGTAAGTTACCCAGTTTCTTCTGCCCATCTGATCATGCTTCTGTGTGTGTGTGTGTGTGTGGTATTTTTTGGGAGGCACAAGTCTGTGAGAATCGCCACTGTTACATGAAACAAAGAGAAAAGGGGGTAGCATTATTGGTTTTTGATAGGGAGGGGATAGGGGTTGGCATTGGTGGGTGTGGATGTCCACGTGCATGCAAGTATGTGGGTGGGTGTGTTTGTACGTGACAATCACTTGGTTTAAATAAGGTTTATTCATTAAAAAGCATGATGAACATAATCATCAGCATAGCAGCAACAAACAAGCAGTGACAATCTTTTGTGCCTGCCAATTACCTTTTCAATAGAAAAAGAACTAAGAGAAAAATAGGAAACCGCTTTCGTCATTAAATCCAAAAAAAAGATAATAAACAATATGCTTCTGAAAACGTTTTGAAAACAACATTCCTGAACAAAAGATCAAATCGATTAATTAAAAAATGGAGAAAAAAAACCCACGAAAAAAAGTAACAGTGCCATCGTGGAAGATATTGCGAGCAGTAGATATAACAACAACAACAACACCAAAAGCGATAACAGGACACGGCAACATTTGGTTTAAAACGCACTTTTGCAAGCGTTCCCCTATATCTGTCACCAACTTCTGTTGAACGGCATTAAAAGAAATCATGAAAAAAAAGACAATCCAACGTAAATGACGGTAGCCTAAGGCTCCAAGGATTCAGCTGTCACGTTACCTGCTTCTTTGTTGTTTTCTGTGCTGTCGTCAGAATGTGTGCACTTTCCCGTTTTTCATCATAGCCGATGCATTAATATCATCCTCGAGTGTCTTTTCAAAAATTCCTTAGGAATAATGGATTAACATTTGAGGACTGTTTACTGTCAATTCGTCTGATTAAGTGATAGAATTCGTCTACTAGGTCACATTATTTTTGACTGCCATTTCAAGTAATATGAATAATTGTAACAAGATATATATCAACACGATAGTTTAGGTTCTACTTATTATGTTTTTGTGTCTATGCTGCATTATCCAGTTCCCATCAAATTATTTACATTATAATACTCTGAAGTAGTCTTCAGTGATGTGAAAGAAAACAATAGATGTGTTTACATTTTATTAAAAACATATCATCGATTATAATGCAGGTTATCCTTGATATGGCCTTTTTCTTCAATTTTTTGGCCAAATTTTGTCAATTGTGCATCTGTTTATTTATTTCAGGAGTGTTCTGTTTGTTCTTCTTTTGTATGTTTGGCTATTTTTGATAATAGCGATACAAACAAGTGACAGTTGCAGGGAAAAGGATGGGGGAGCGGGAGGAGACGGGGTGGAGGCACAGAGGAAGAGGGAGGAAAGGGATAGGGGTACGGTTTCACATTGTGAAGGATGTCAAAGAGCGTTGCAGCTGACGCATGACTTCACTAGAGCTAATAACCCTGCAAGCTGTTGCATTTTTTGATAAAACAGTTTTAAACGACCGGTGGAGACACCGATTCTCGCCCTTTTAAAAAAAAAAAAAGTATAATTAGAGCTGTTATTCTTATTCTGTGCAGGTTAGGAAAAAGTAACACCCCGTCCCCCCTCTCCTTCAAAAACTAGCAATTTTAGGACAATTTTGGCTTTGCTTTAGACATCAGCCTTAATTTATACTCCAGTGAGAACACACACACACACACTCCCTCCCACTCTCTCTCTCATATCCCTTACAGACGTTAAATACAAAAACGAGCAAACGAGCAACACACACACACACACACACACACACACACACACACACACACACACACACACACACACACACACACACACACACACACACACACACCACTCCCTCCCACTCTCTTTCTCTTTCATATCACTTACAGTAAACAGACATTAAGTACAAAAACGAGCGAACGAGCAACACACACACACACACACACACACACACACACACACACACACACACACACACACACACACACACACACACACACACACAACACACTTACACACACGCATACACACACTTACACACACACTTACACACACACACAAACACACATACACACACACACACACACACACACACACACACACACACACACACACACACACACACACACAACACACACACACATACCACTCCTCCACTCTCTTTCTCTTTCATATCACTTACAGTAAACAGACGTTAAGTACAAAAACGAGCGAACGAGCAACACACGACACACTTACACACACGCATACACACACTTACACACACACTTACACACACACACAAACACACATACATACACACACACACAACACACATACCCCACACACACACACACACACACCACACACACACACACACACACACACACACACTATCCGGGAGATTTAGAGGTAAGCACAGCAGAGAGACAAAACATAAAACGAATACTCAACCTATGACAAGAATAAACTGAATATGCTCTTCTCGAAACTTATATCCGCGACCCCGTAAACGTTCAGATTAAACAACATCCAATCCTGCTCACGACACTAGTCATACAGAACAAAAAGACATTAAAAACAGCTTAAGAAAATAAACACCTAAGTATAATATAATAATAAAAACGTATGGAATTTATATAGCGCTGAATCTTGTAAAGTTACAAATCAAAGCGCTCAGATGATTTTTTTTATATGGAGGACAATGAAATAAGCACTAATGTGTTTTTTTACATCTAGTCCCCGTGTGTATGCGGTTTTGTAAATTGTGTCATCTGTTCCCACCGGCACACAATGGCCTACTCTTTCGAAAAGCGGAACAGGATTTAACATGTGCGCAAGATATTCTGCATGCGTTCGCACACGGGGCCTTGGTTTATAGTCTCATCCGAAGTATAAACAGAAACTGACAAAACAAGTAATAAAAAGCACTACACGAAAATTTTTAAAAAGAATAAGACAATACAAAAGTTTCAAACACAAACACTGAAATTCAGATAGATACGTACACAGACAAGTTGATGGACAGTACATACAAAAATAAGAAATACAAAGGTTTCAAAGACAAAAATGATGAATACTGAAATCCAGACAGATAACTACATAGACAGGTTCATATTGTAAGAATAACAACAGATGCTGGCTTCCTGGGGCGACAAGGGGTTCGTTCATCTGCGTCTGTGTGTGTTGTCAATAGGTATGGTTATGGAAGTGTGTGAATAAAAAGAAATGGATCGAAACGTGAACAGGCAGATGGAAATGATATATAAAAATCAAAGAAAACAAGGAGAAGGAAAGAGAGAGAGAGAGAGAGAGAGAGAGAGAGAGAGAGAGAGAGAGAGAGAGAGAGAGAGACAGACAGACAGACAGACAGACACAGAGAGTCACAGAGAGAGACAGAGGGGCACTTGTATATACTAATTTAATGTGGTTTGTGGTTATGTTATGGGTGTTTGTTTAGATATCTCTCTGTCTCTCTGTCGTTTCCTCTCCTCTCTCTCTCTCTCTCTCTCTCTCTCTCTCTCTCTCTCTCTCTCTCTCTCTCTCTCTCTCTCTCTCTCTCTCTCTCTCCCGTGCCCCCCCCCTCCCCATCCAATTTCTATCTCCCCACTCTGTGTGTGTGTGTGTGTGTGTGTGTGTGTGTGTGTGCGCGCGTGTGGATGCGTGCATCCTTGCGTGCGTGCGCGTGCGTGTGTGTATGTGTGTGTGTGAACACGCGGCGTCAGCAAGCGTATGCTTGTGTAGATGAGTTTTACCAACCTTCTCTTTCCTGCTAATTAATTTGTTTGTTGGTTTTCTTGCTTGCTTGTTTGTTTGTTTGCTTGCTTTGAGATGTCTTAGCTTGTTTAGCTGAAGCTAGTGTTGTATCGCTGACCTTCTCGTTTTCCTTTTTGAGCAATCATTTGCAATTAAAAACACGTGTATGTGATAAGGTCACATATTGTTTAGGGAAGATTTCATCAGAAAAGCAAAGACAAAGTGATTTTACACACACACAAAAGCACACACATGCACGCACGCAAACACACGCACGCACACACACGCACGCACACCCCCCCCCCCCCACACACACACACCAAGAAAAGGACATGCGAGGAGACAGGCCAAAAAAGAAGAGGAGAGAGAGAGAGAGAGGAGAGAGAGAGAGAGAGAGAGAGAGAGAGAGAGAGAGAGAGAGAGAGATTCAAACAGACCGGCAGACAGACAAAGAGAGAGAGACAGAGACAGAGAGAGACAAAGACGGAGAGACAGCAAACCAGACAGTCAGACAGACAGACAGTCAGACAGACAGACAGGCAGACAGAGTACTGTAAAGTACAGTTAAGCCAGTCAGTCGGCTGGTAATCTTTCAACTGTCAAGCGCATTACCGGTAAGATCCACATAGTAAAGTGTCTCTCACCTTTTTATGTTTCTGTCAAGACCAGTTTTGAAGCTACCTTAGTTCTACTGTAGGTCATTGCTATAGAAAAAAAAGAAGAAGAAAACGGAGCAATGTTAAGAAAATTACAAAAAAAAGAAAAACCTTGTGGAAATGATCACCAAGACTTAGAAGACAGAAGAAGGGAAAGAAAGAAAAATAAAGAGATGAGAAAGTCAGTTACAAAGAAAATAATAGAGAGAGAGAGGAGAGAGAGGGAGGGAGGAGAGAGAGAGAGAGAGAGAGAGAGAGAGAAGGGAGAGAGAGAGAGGGAGAGGGAGAGAGAGAGAGGGAGAGAGAGAGAGAGAGAGAGAGAGAGAGAGAGAGAGAGAGAGAGAGAGAGAGAGAGAGAGAGAGAGAGAGAGAGAGAGAGAGAGAGAGAGAGAGAGAGAGAGAGAGAAGAAAGGTTCAAAAGTAAGTAACAAGTGAAAAAACAGACAAAACGAGAGTAGAAAAACAGAAAAGAGAAATGAAAGAAGAAAAGTTAGGCAGACAAGGAAAAAAGTTAGAAAGAAAAACACAAGTCTGTCTGACTGTCTATCGATCGATCCATCCATCCATCCATCCATCCATCCATCCATCCATCCATCCATCCACCCATCTGTCTGTCTGTCTGTTTCTTTTCCTTCCGTTCTTGCTTTCCTAATAACGTGTTAGATCTTCTTCTTTGCACTTATTTTCTTTTTTGGTTTTTGCTGAATGTTCGGGGTAGTTATCTTGTCTTTTTTGAGGTTTTGGGGGGTTGACCTAATAATCTTAGGTGAATAAACAAGAAAATGAAAGAGGGAATGTGTTTTCCTGTTTTTCGCCATTTCACTTCCAACCATTCTTATAATATGCCAACCATTTTAATCTTCTTTCTTTGGTTTTAATTTTGTTTGTAATTCAACCCTTGCTTGTTTTTACGGACGAGTGGGAGTTGAGGTCATATTGTTCGCGTTTTCTGCTGTCGCTCATTATCATGTTCCCTTTTTATCTGTTATTCTAGGTATCTGGTTTTTGTTCTTTCGGTATTAGATTACAAATTGTCAAATGACATCATGCAAAGAAAAAAAAAGAGAACACAGGAGAACACAGTCATGGATATCTTTTAAAATGTTGATTTTTTTCGTGTTTTTTTTGTAACTGTGTCATCATTTTTTCCCTCTCTATTTCGTCGGTATCTTCTCTGCTTTTTATTCTTATCTATATCGTTCTTTTTTCTGATTTGAATTTATTCCTTTGCACCACCCCTTCCCCATTCCCACGCAATGTCCTCCCCTTCCTGTTTCTTCTTTTCATAGTGTCTTTCTCTTTTTTCTTTTCTTTCCTCCTTCTTTCTTTCTTTTTCTTTCCTGTTTCCTCTCTTTCTCTCTGTCTTTTTCGGCCACTCTGCTCTCCCCAGTCGCTACATTTTCGTGGGTTTTTTTCTTTTCTTTACTTTTGCCTTTATCATGGTTTGATCAAATTATGTTGCAATTTCATACTTTCTTTTTGCTTAGATAATTTTCATTCATCTTTTTTTTTTGACTAGCAGTTTTTGCTGTCGCTTCCTGGCCTGCTGACTAGGGCATTGTAAAAATGACAAGGAAATATAATAAGGAAATTACTCTCATTACATAGTTTCTCTTCCAAACCTTTATAGTGTTTTCTTTTTTTGTGTGTGGTCCTGCTGCTAGTTATTGTCTTCTCTATTTTGCAGTTTTTCATCCTTCTTCACCTCAGTCAGTTCTTGTTGTCCTCCATCTTTTGTTTCTTCTTTGCTTAATTCTTTCTCTCCTCTTTCCTCCCGCGACCCACGGTTTCTCGCCCTCCTTCTTACTATATTTTATTTTATTTTTCTTTCTTCTTTGTCGGTCGTCGTCGTCGTCGTCCTCCTCCTCTCTCATCGTCGTCATATCGTCATCGTTCTCTCATTCATCGTCTCTCCATCCTCATCATGTCATTCGTCGTCGTCGTCGTCGTCGTCGTCGTCGTCGTCGTCCTCCTCCTCACCACCACATCTACCATCCACCACACTCACATCCACTCACCACTTCCATCCCCACCATCTTCTCTCTCTTCTCATCTTCTTATCTTCTTCTTCTTCTTCTTCTTCTTCTTTTTTCCCTTCTCTCTTCCTCTCTTCTTCTTCTTTCTTCTCTTCTCTCCTTCCTCCTTCCTTCTTCTCTCCTCCTCTCCTCTTCTTCTTCTTCTTCTTTCTTCTTCTTCTTCTTCTTCTTCTTCTTCTTCTTCTTCTTCTTCTTCTTCTTCTTCTTCTTCTTCTTCTCTCCTCTTCTTCTCTTCTTCTTTTTCTCTTCTTCTCTTCTTCTTTTTCTTTCTTCTCTTCTTCTTCTTCTTCTCTCTTCTTCTTCTTCTTCTTCTTCTTCTTCTTCTTCTTCTTTCTTCCTTCTTCTTCTCTTTTCCTCTTCTTCTCTTCTTCTTCTTTCTCTTTTTTCTTTCTTCTTCTTCAACTTCTTCCTTCTTCTCTTCTTCTCTTCTTCTTCTTCTTCTTCCTCTTCTTCTTCTTCTTCTTCTTCTTCTTCTTCTCTTCTTCTTCCTCTTTACCTCTCTCTTGTTAGGATGTCCTGTCTGTCTCCTTTAATCATTGCTTCGTGTTAAGAAAAGCAGCAAAGTGGAGCGGAAATCATGTTTAGTGATATTTCGTGCGCGATTATTCGGACATCTTGCATGCTTTAAACGGTTAAGTTCTATAGAACAAGCGCATGCTCACGCGCGCACGCGCGCGCACACACACAACACACACACACACACACACACACACCCACACACACACACACACCCTTCCCACACACACACACACACACACACACACACACACACACACACACCACCTCTCTCTCTCTCTCTCCACACACACACACACACACACACACACACACACACACACACACACACACACACACACACACACACACACCACACACCGCACGTCTAATATCACAACTTGTGAAAAGACGTTAAATGAATTTGAACACACATGCACGCACTCACGCACACACACAGCACTGAGCAAAGCAATGCACTGCAATCCAACTCTATGTAGGCGCGCGCTCTCTCTCTCTCTCTCTCTCTCTCTCTCTCTCTCTCTCTCTCTCTCTCTCTCTCTCTCTCTCTCTCTCTCTCTCTCTCTCTCTCTCTCTCTCTCTCTCTTCTCTCTCTCTCTCTCTCTCTTCACTATTCATCAATACAGCTAATCAAATAAAAGAACTCTTTAAACGTTACTGTAAACGAGTGTACACATTGTAGAATGTGTCCTCTTCCCCCGTTATCTTTGTAACGGCTAACATAAAAAAAGGAGTAACAGGATTATAACTCGTGAATCATTGAAAGAAAAGGAGGCAGCAGAATTGCAAATAGCATACGTCATATAAGGAGTTTTGTTGTATTGGTGTTACAAAACTTTCAGAAATATCCAGCAACTTTTTTTGTGTGTGCTCTATTCTAGTTTCAGTTGGTCGTTTGTTGGGCTAAGATTTTCGGGAAATGGGGTGAGGGGGAGGGGTTCCTCACTTTGAAGTAGTCAAAATGTCTTCAGTGCTGTGGTTTTGTTTGTGATTTTTCTTGTGTTTTCATTTTCTGGTGTGTTTTTTCGTTTTTTAAAATTTATTTGTTCCTTTGTTTATTCATGTATTTGGGTACTAGTTCATTTCTCTATTCTTTTGCTTGTTTATTCACGAGTTGGTTTGTTCATTCATTCAAGGAGTTTTTTTCATTAATCAAAGTAGATTTCTTTTACTTTTCTCTCTCTCATTTCTCTTTTTCCCCTTTATTTGTTTCTCTTTTTTGTTCCTTTCTTTAATTTTTTTCAAACAAATTTGTACTGAAAGACAAGAACGCAAACAACATCAAACAATAGAAAGATAAAACTTTGGTAATGAGCATCTAATAACTTTGCTTGGAAAATTATGCACATATGAGTTGTTCTCGATTTTATAGTTTGGTTGAAACCCCAAAATGTCATTTCTTTTGCATATATGTAAAAACAACGTATATTTTTCCCTTAAACAGTTTTGTCACTTTCTTACCTGAATTTTTTTCCAGTTGATAGGGAAAAAAGGGAAGAAAAACTGTTGCTTTTTTATAAAACCCCTTCCTCGTTCTTTTTGCGTAATATTTTTTGTACTTTGTAATTTTCTTGCTTCTTCCACCTTTCCCTTTATTATCATCTTGTTCTTGTTTTTGTCCTACATTTATTTGACTTTCTTTTGTTTTGATATTTCCTCTTTCTTTTACTTACATTCTTCCCATTTTTCTCTTTTTTTCACACGATGAACAGGTTTTTTTTCCTTTCTTAATTGTTGGCGGAATTTTTTTTTACTTGAAACTTTTTATCTATTTTTGAATTTATTTTTAAAGTTCTGGCGCTGTGCGTTATTGCGTTTTTTTCCTTCTTAAGTAAACTTTCTTCTTCTTTCTGAATATTATCATCGTCACCGACACCATCATCATCTTCTTTTTTTGTTATTTTTGCTATCGTCATCATCAACAGCAGCAGCAGCTTCTTCTAGTTCTTGTTTTTTTTGTTGCTACTGCTGTTGCTGCGCGTCCTCCTGCTCCTGCTGCTGCTGCTGTTGTTGCTATTCCTGTTTCTATCACTGCTACAGCTGTTTTTGTTGGTGCGATGCTGCTGCAACTACTGCTTATTCTCTCTTCTTTTTCTTTCTTGCTTTCTACAAAATTTTAATCTTCGTGCTGTTGTTTCAGGGCTGTCAATGGGAGTACCGAAAACAGAGGTTCCCCCACGCGTTCTCGCAGGAAGCTTGATCCAGAATCCTCAAGGATCCAGCTATGTGGAGCCCACTGTGAGGTCACCAGCCAGGACCGAAATCCTGCTCTGCTTTTAGATCAGTCCTCTAAAGGTTTCGGCAGCACCCGTTCAGATTTGATACTCGCTACCCGCCAGGTAATTTCCTGACCAAAATAGCTGGTTGCCAATCATAAGACTCAGCGGTTTAAGCTCGGGCATTCGATATGACCGTAGTCTGAAGGCGTGGGTTTTAAGTTGCTGCTGCTGCTGTGGGTTTTTTTCCTTTTAGGGGATTTAGTTGTTGCTACTGCGCTTTTTTTTTCTTTAGGGGATTTAGTTGTTGCTTCTTCGGTTTTTCATGTAGGTTATTTTTCTTCATTAGTACTCAGACTGTCCTCTGCAAGTCCATAAGATGACATTGAAAACCAAGGCACCATGCAATATGGACATATAAAGCCTTGCACACATATAAACAAAATCAGTCTTTTGTGGAAGAATGAGGTAGTTATGTAAGGAGGTATACCAAGGTACCATATACAAATGCACATGTAAAGCCTTGCACATACATGAACAAAATCAGTCTTCTGTGGAAGAATCAGGCAGTTATGCTAAGAGGTATGAATGACACGAGCATTCTTTGTGCTACCTAGAGAAGGAATGAGTTCCACCAAGTTTATCTTGCCTACACTACACTGCCTGAAGGATGTTGTGGTGCTTGTTGATGACTCTTAGAGGAGTTTTAAAAAAAGCATTTGGTTTAAGCCAAAGCCTGAGTCATGTTCTATCAAGTTCTTCCCTTCTATCGATCTTTCATCGACATTTTAAGTCTAAGTTTCTTTCAGGTTCTGTCAATCGTTACTGAATTTTACCGCCGATCGACTTTGTGTCCGATTTTAATGTGTGTGAAATCGATGGGACGCTTCCTACCCCTTATCTATAGTGTGTAGTGTTTGATAAATGTAACATCATTGAGTCACAGAGAAAACAACATAAAACTATGTTCTCTAAAAATGTGTTTGTGATTTATCGTTTAAGTTATTCTCAAAACCATGAACATGTTGTTGTCGTAGTGCGTTCCACAGCTCAACACTCTGGAGGTCACCAGAATGTGAAAATACACACTGAAGGAGAGGTTTGCGTGTAGGAAAGTTTTTAAGTACTTCGCCATATAGGCGGCCGTACTCCGACTTCGGATGTTTTTTTTCTCCCCTTTAAAGGAGTGTGTAGGCTGTTATGTTAAAAGCTTGTCACGGCTGATGGGAATCTTAAGACAACACTTTACAACATAACAACACTTTAGTGTACGCCTTGGCAATTAGCTGACATCAATAACTGACACAGCTTTTGGCCTGGGCTCCAGAAACCATGAGGATGAAAACAACAACAACACCCAAAAAACAGCGCTGTCTATCCTATTTACTGGGAGAAAAGGTTCCAGAAATGTATAAACGGGTGTAAGGAGCCAAAATGGGATTTTCTAAAGGTATCTCCAGAAGTGGCGCAAAAACAGTCAACGAACTGACGGGGGCGGGCAGGGGGGTTGGGATGTTTCACATCTTTACAGAAGTAGCGCAACAAAGCCGACTTTTGTTTGGTCATAAAACAAACATGAGCAGTTCTGGTGAGGCCATAAGCGAGGAACGTACCTGCAATAAAAATCGTCGGTAAGCGAAGGTGTGTGACCTTTCGGCAATGTTGGCAAAACAGATCCGTATGGTCAGGTAAAGCGGTTCTTTTCAGGGTTAAACGGTAACAAAGACAGACACAAAACGGTTTAGAAAAAAAGAAGAAGAAAAGGTAGGAAGATAGCAGGGAAAGAAAATGAACTGGTGAAAAAGGAAAAGATGAATGGAGGACTACAAAAAGAGACACAAACAAAACACAGAATCAGATGTGTGCAGAAATAAGTACAGTTCAAAGAAGAAGAAAAAATAACAGAACACGAAACTAGGATGAAGGGGAAAAAACTAGGAAGGAAGAGACTGAAAAAGACAGAATAAAGACAGAAAGAGAAAAATAAACAGAGAAAAAGAATGACTGCAGTGAATAACAAATGGAGAGGAGAAGAAATGTACAAAGGAAAAAGAAAGTGACATTTCTCTCAGCAATGTATAAAACAGAAAACAAAACAACCGGTGCAGGAAAAAGTAAGCAAAAAGGAAGAAAATAAGCCACATAGACATATAGAATTGAATAGATAACCTAACAGGACAAGGGCAACTAAGCTGCTTAGGAAAAGAAAATACAGTCATACAATAAAAACAAAACCCTATCATAAAAGTCAGGTATGATGTTTGTGGTTTTAGTTACCTACAGTCAGTACTCAACCTAGTATAAAGATTTAAGAACAGCTGGAATCTTAATTTCTTATGTTTCTAGTTTGTCTCTTCATACATTCT
>CM054153.1:31753802-31758802 GCA_028751875.1 Rapana venosa | reverse complement strand
TGTGTGCGTGCGTGCGTGCGTGTGTGCGTGCGTGCGTGTGCGCGTATGTACGTGCGTTTGTGTGTAACATCCATGCCACAACAGTATCCTGACTCCTCTTCTCTGGAAAATCAATGTGTTCTTAACGTGTGCACAAGATGAGTATTCGTGTATTTGCATATACGGTCATGGTCTTCAATGTCATGTAAAGGACGTACAAGAGACTGAATTTGGAGCCAATTTAAACTCGGGAAAAAACCCATTATCCTGAAACATTGAGATAAAAGTGTAGTAGAATTTGTACATTTTTATAAAATTCCATAAATACCACAACAAAATCACGATGTTTAACAATACAATTGTGGCTCATAAGTTACCAAAATCATTGTTCTCTGTAAAAAAAAGAGAAGGTTGTGGTGGTCTCTTTTCAGTTTCTCCTTTCTCCTTTTAATTCTACTTCTTGACATTATTACCAAACTATGTTTCTATGTTATCCTAGCGTGTAACGCAACCATGCAGCAACATATATATATATATATATATATATATATATATATATATATATATATATATATACTAAATCAACGAGAAGCAGTTTTAAAAGGAACAAATGGAAGAAAAGCAGCGTTAATGACCAAAAAAATGTCCCAAACCTCAATCTAAATCAGTAAGAATAACACCCTCCCCTCCCCCCTTTAAAAAAAGCAGAAATTAGTACTGCACTGCCCGTTTCACGTACACAGAAACTTTCTTTAAAAATAAAAACGGTCAGTGCAAAGAATCCATAGGCTACAGTGGTAGACTATCTTCAAAAGTAATAAAAACAGGGAAAAAAAATCCTAAAGTTAAGTTTTTCGCTTCCCTACGAGTCTGGCGCAACAAAACCAACTTTTGTTCAGTCATAAAACACACGAGCACAACTGGTGAGGCTATAACCGGGGTAGGTAGGTACCTGCAATAAAATCGTCTGTAAGCAGAGGTGTGTGACCTTTTTCTACATTTTGGCAAAAACACGACTTTTGCGAGCTGACAAAGACGAACTTTTTTTAGGGTTGACTAGTTACAAAGAGGAATGGAAATAAATTAAAAGAAAAGATGTTGAGGACAAAATAACGTGATTGCCAGAAAAAAGGAAAGATACAAAAAGGACTTTTCAAATTGAACACAGGGAAATAATGCTTACAAAAAATAAGATAAAGACGATAATTACTGAGAAGGAAAATTACAGGAGAACAGATGTTTTTACAAAAGGGGGTATAAACAGGCATGGTTTTTCCATAAATATAAACAGAAAAGCAAAAAGAAGAAAAGAAGGAAAACACAGCCACATGTTTGAAGGAAGGAATGCAAACAAATAACATGAAAAATTAAGGACATATAAAAATAAAGAAAACAAAGACTAAAAAGGAACACATAATAAACCAAAAAACAAAGAATAAAGGATAAACATAAGAAACTAAAATAAAAAGTAAAGAAGAAAAGAAAAGAAAAACAACGCCCAAAATTAGAAAGAAAGAAAGACTTGCAGATAAAGGGCAAGAAGTTAGAAAATAAAGGCTGAGAGAAAGAAAGCACGAATAAAAAAGAACGAACGAACGAAAGAAATAAAAGAAGACAAGAAAAGAAACAATAAAAGATTAATATAAAAAAGAGGCTGAAGAACAAAACTAAAAGCTAATAAAAAAAACAATGACGGGGGAAAAAGAAAACAAGACAAAATACATGTTTTAGAAACTAAGAAAAGAAAAGAAACAAAGACATGGGAACAAAGGGAAGAATAAATAAAAAACAAAGAAAAAACCAAAATCAAGCATGAAACAAAGAAAAACACCAAGAAAAAGAAAGAAAGAAAAACTGCAAAAAAAAAAGCTTAAGCAAAGCGATAAAAAAGAGAAACAAACCCAGAAAGACAAAGTGTTAGGACAAAGTAAAAAGTGTAAGCTACTGAACAAAAGAAAATGCAGTGTACAAAGAGTAGAAGATTTCCAAAAGGAGGATGACTGTTTGCGGATTCAGTTACGGACAGTGAGCGGTGTGACTGCGTATAAAGACAAAATGAAAACACAAACTTTGGAACCTTTATCTCTCCAAGTTTTTTGTTGTTCTTGTTTCTAGTTTGGTTTGGTCTTTCCTTTCTTCTTGTTCTTTCTTCTTCTTTCTTTCTTTCTTGTTTCCTTCCTTCCTTCCCTCCTTCTTTCCCTCCCTCCCTCCTTCTTCCAGTTTTTCATCAATAGCATTACCGCTATCACTATCATCATACACGTTCTTTCTTCATTTTAAATCTTTCGTTGCCATCATCATCTAATCAACATAACAAAATTAATATAATCAGTCTAATCTTCCATTTTTAGGGAAGGAGCTGATAAAAACAGACGACAGAGACAAACATACAAACACAATTTTTGAGAGACATATATGTCTTCAAACAGACAGGCAGTCAAACATACAAACATTATGTAGAGACATACACGTCTACAAACGAACAGGCGGTCAGACAAACATACAAACATTATGAAGATACATATTTTTTCAAACGAACAGGCGGTCAGACAAACATACAAACATTATGAAGAGACATATATTTTTTTCAAACAAACAGGCAGTCAGACAAGCATACAATGATTATGGAGAGACATACACGTGTGTAAACGAACAGGCAGTCAGACAAACGGAGAGACATATATGCCTACAGATGAACAGGCAGTCAGACAAACATTATGTAGAGACATATATATATATCTCTCTTCAAACGAACAGGCAGTCAGACAAGCATACACACATTATGGAGAGACATATATGTCCTCAAACAAACAGGCAGTCAGACAAACATACAAACTTTATGGAGAGACATATATGTCCTCAAACAAACAGGCAGTCAGACAAGCATACAACCATTATGGAGAGACATACACGTGTGCAAACGAACAGGCAGTCAGACAAACCGAGAGACATATATGCCTACAAACAAACAGGCAGAAAGACAAACATTATGTAGAGACATACATATATATATATATATATATATATATATATATATATATATATATAATATATATAATATATATATATATATATATAATATATATATATAATATATGTATATTATATATATAATATATATATATATATATATATATATATATATATATATGCCTACAAACGAACAGGCAGTCAGACAAACATTATGGAGAGACATATATGTCTTCAAACGAACAGGCAGTCAGACAAACATACAAACATTATGAAGAGACCTATACGCCTATATATAAACAGAAAGACAGTCAGACAAACATACAAACATCATGGAGAGACATATATGCCCACAAACGAACAGGCAGTCAGTCCTTGCCGCAGTGAATCACTGCTTCTCAAGAGTTGTCGGCTGCATGTAGTCTCGAAGACACCTGACAGTTGTTGCCATCGGTTCATTTCACGTGCATAATGTCAGCATTATTTGCCGAACTTTGTAACAACAGGCCAACACCGTGTTTCTGACACGCTCATCATCCTCCATCATCAACGACAACAGCAAAGAAGGAATTAAAAAAAACACCAACACACACAACCTTCAAGAGTTGTGACACATTTTTTCAAGACAACGTATTATTCTCTCTGCTCTAAAGTAATCTTCAATGATTCTTTTTATTTAGTTTTTTTCTTGCCCTTATTATATGAGAGAGAGAGAGAGACAGAGACAGAGACAGAGATACAGACAGACAGACAGACAGACAGATAGGCAGGCAGGCAGGCGGAGAAAAAAGAAGAAGAAGAAGAAGAAGAAGAAGAAGAGAGAAGAAGAAAGAAGAAGAAGAAGAAGAAGAAGAAGAAGAAGAAGGAGAAGAAGAAGAAGAAGAAAGAAGAGAAGAAGGAGAAGAAGAAGAAGAAGAAGAAGAAGAAGGAGAAGGAGAAGAAGAAGAAGAAGAAGAAGAAGGAGAAGGAGAAGAAGAAGAAGAAGAAGAAGAAGAAGAAGAAGAGAAGGAAAGAAGAAGAAGAAAAGAAGAAGAAGGAGGAGGAGGAGGAGGAGCAGGAGGAGAGGGAAGAAAGAACAAGAAAAACAAGAAGATAAAGAACAAGGATAATTTTAAAATAAAGAAAAGAAGAACATGATGACAGCAAATAAGAATAGAGACAAATGAGTTAAGTTTTCTAAGGAATAGTATTAAATTAATGAGGACGTAATCAAGCTGTCTTTAGTCTCCCCCGCATACCGTAACTCCTTCTCACATACTTTTTCCCACCAGGTATCACCTCGTTTTCATTACTGTAAGTCCAGCAGCCTGTGTCATATTTACTTCAAGAGCAACAAAAAAACCCCGATGAACTAAGACATCTGTAAAGCACTGATCATAAACACAATCTCTCTCTCACACAAACACACACACAAAACCACAAACACACACACGCACGCACAACACAACACAACGCAACCCCTCACAACACCACCCATACCCACCCACACACACACATCACAAACCACACATACACACACACACACACAAAACCACACACACACACACAATCATCACCACCACCCCCCCCCCCCCCCCCCCCCCCCCCCCCCCCCACAAAACCACACACACACACACACACACACCCTCCTCCTCCTCCTAGCAATATTTGCCAGGAGTTTTACGACGTGTTAATGAACACTCTTTACCTGCTGTCAAAATCGATTTATACACCCTGAAAAATGTGCACGCACACACGTGTAGGTATGTACACAGGCGAACATCACACAAATAAGAAAGCTGACGTGCCAATGATCGTAAGTCACCCAAGAGTGTGTGTGCCTAGGAAAGTGCGGTACATTTTTCCTACGATGCTGAGAGGAAGATTCGCATTGCTTCTGGCCTCGTTTTCTTCCCTCGTTTATTTTGCTTCAGTCTGGATGTGGTGTGTCTACTTCGTCTTCTTTATCCTCCTCCTCCTCATTATCATCGGCGTTGTCTTGTTCTTGTTCTTCTTGTCCTTCTTGTTCTCCGTGTTCTTGTTCTTGTTCTCCTTCTTTTCCTTGTTCTTGT
>CM054153.1:31746302-31751302 GCA_028751875.1 Rapana venosa | reverse complement strand
AAGCAGAAATGCTAAGCAAGCGTGCGCACGCACACACAGACACAAACACACAGACAGACACTCACACACACACGCGCGCAGAACGACAAACGAACGCATACCAACAAAAACAAAACAAAACAAGAAACACAAAGAACAGATAACAACCTAACAAACTTAAAAAAACCACAAAAACAAACAACAGATAACTTCAAGAAAAAAAAGAGAGAAAAACATACAACCAAACACACAAACCAGAAACACACAAAAACAAATCTGACAGAAAAAAACCCATATTACGCAACAACCAAAATCGGTTTACTTCGTGTTTTCTTCACGTACTAAAAACACTTTCGAAGAACTTTGCAAAAGCAGCAAGATCATGCAATCCATATTCTCTGAGGTCTCTCTTTGTTTACGGCAAAAAAAACTATAGGAAAACTATGGGTGATACATTATTGATCGTCCACCGACATCAAAATAAGCCAGAGCATGTTACACACCTTGCCGAGAAACCCACAGTCTGTGCTCAAAATCAAAGAAATGTTGGTTAAGTTTTTTTGGGTACTTTTTTTGTTTTTATTATGAAAAAATGTTGTCATCATACAAGCAAGTTATTGACAGTTCAGGGGCAAAATCCCAGGTCAGGGACAGCAAAACTACTACGTGAGTTGCTAAGAAATGCATGGGGGGGAAAAAGTATGATTATCATACTCATATTACTGCAAGTTCTCAGAGATGCAACAAAATGTGTCTGCAAGTAGCATTCACATGAGGGTGGGATTATCGGCGTGTATGCGCGCGGGCACACACGCACGCACGCACACGCATGCACGCATGCATACACACGCACGCACGCGGGCGCGCACACACACACACACACACACACACACACATTGCTGGAAGGAGGAAGAAATAGCAGAAAATAATCACAAGCATATCAATAAAAAGTAAAGACAAAGGTA
Organism: Rapana venosa; assembly: GCA_028751875.1. Classification (NCBI taxonomy): domain Eukaryota; kingdom Metazoa; phylum Mollusca; class Gastropoda; order Neogastropoda; family Muricidae; genus Rapana; species Rapana venosa. The sequence continues at coordinate 31,750,358 of CM054153.1, read as the reverse complement.
GCAGCATAAAAACGCGAGATACAATAACAGACAGAGAAGAAAAAAAATGTACTCCAAGGAGACACTAAAAACACAGCAACAGAAACGGGGACACACACACACACACACCATCATCACTCACACACCCCACTCACTCACTCACTCACACGCACGCACTCACTCACGCAGTCACTCACTCTCACGCACGCACGCTTCACGCACACACACTCACACAGATAGAGAGAGATAGACACACACACACACATCACTACCACTCATCACAGAACGCACTCACCACGCAGTCACTACTCAAACGCACAGCTTCACCACACACACTCCCAGAAGAAAATAGACACACACACACACATCACACAACACACAAACGAAAACTTGCGATAAACAGACAGATCCAAACACCAAGACAAAGAGAAACCGACACAAGTGCATTGCACAACACAAACCATTCACTTTTTCGTCGTATGTGTCAGCACCACGCTGAAACCGTTCATTATACGCATCCGGTGTGTGTGTGTGTGTGTGTACTAAACACTCTTCCTTACGGAAAATAACGGCAAGAAAATGGTGGGTGTTGCATTATCGATTTAGAGGTGACATCATAACCTGATGTACATAGCTTCATTTCATGTAAATATACCTATAATCTTTGCTAAAATCAAATGCTGGCCCGAAACGTCACCCTGAGGTGGTATCAATATGTGAACTACTGTTTAAAAACAAGCAAGGAAATGAAGAAAGCAAGGGCATAGGCGTTATGACATGCTCAACTGGGGGACCAAATGTAGAAATAGCATACGTACAGGTCTTCATAATCTACTGTCTGGAAACATATACATACACGACTGCATGCACCTACATGGTTTTATGAAAGTTAAGTATACAGACACACAGAGGTAAAGGCACATCAAAACAAACGTGCGTGTGTGTGCGCGCGCTCACGCAAGCATGCCTACCCCCTCCCCTCAAATACACATACACACACACACCTCTACGAAGAAAGCCTACACTGACAGAGAATAGTACATAATATAATAGTCGTATGAAAAGGAAAAAAAGGGAAAGAGAAGAGAAAGAAAACAGAGAGAGAGAGAGAGACAGACAGACAGACAGACAGACAGACATCGACAGACAGACAGACAGAGATACAGACAAACCGACTGAGACATACAGAAACGGAGAAGAAGTGGGGAAAAGAGACGAAGACACAGAAAGAAAAGAATGAGGCCGACGAACAAAAAGTTCTTAACGAACCGATACAGCGACAATGGAACTTGACAACAAGCGAGAGCATTTACCCGACAACGCATAATATAATGTTTTCTCTTGTACGTAAACACCGAGTCCTGAAGCAATGTATCGAGTTATAATTGCATCCGGTACGCGCCTAGTAAGAGCCTCTCGTGTTTACAACAAATAACGGTAAGAGCACGGTGGATCTTTCGGAATCAATTGCCCCATAACGTCACAATAACACACACAGAGCTTGTTACATTTTCTAAACTGCCATCTTTTGCTCATATCAAATTTATATTGGAATATTATTCTTAGAGGCTGTCGTCACACACATCATTATAAGCAATGGAACAATTGACAAAGTCAGGAAAATAGTCAGGTACTCAGATAATTAGTAAAACAGTTATTCGGTGGTGGTACACCTGCCTAGAATGCCAGAAATACTCGTTCAATCCCTGTTTGCGCAATCCAATAGACATACAGACAAGATACGGGTGCTAGTCTTTTGTGTGATACGATAAACTGAGATCCACATTCATCGCAGGTAAAAGAACCAACGACAACAAGAAAGTTTCTCCCAGACGAAAATCTTTAGAAAAATCACTCTCACAGGGAAATAAATACAAAATTAATGCGAACAGGACCCCCAAAATGGGTGGCGCTGCTCTCGTGGCGACACGCGCCCGTTGCAGACAGAGCAGTCCGAACATCAGAAAAAAAAGGTCGTGGCTGAAAGTGGCATACAATTCATGCAAGTATGCGTACATATGCGGAATCAGAAATTGCAGCCAGGTACACAATCGTATAGAGACACAAAGACACATTGTCAAGTGAACACACGCACGCACGCATACTCGCGCGCGCGCATGCACGCACGCACACACACACACGCACGAACGCACCCCCCCCCTCGACACACACACACATTCGCTCGCGCAAGTGCACAAACATACACAGTGAAACTGAAAATTGTGAATCCACTTAAAACAACCTTTGAAAAACACATATTCTAAATAATTTATTGTGCACAAAAGTACGCTGAATTCCTTAACAAAGAGATAAAGCCATTGCAAAATTTTATTGCAACATCAATGGTCATTTGAAGACATTAGCCATGAAAACTGTACTGCTCAAAAGAAAAAAGAAAGAAAAAAAAGAAATAATATATTATATATATATATATATAAATATAATATATATATATATATATATATAATATATATATATAACAAAAGTGTACTGGGAAGATCACAAATATCTACAAAACGTTTAAAATTCCCCAAAAGTCCTTCGGATGAGACTATAAACCGAGGCCCCGCGTGCAAACGCACGTAGAAAATCTTGCGCACACGTTAAATCCTGTTCCGCTTTTCGAAAGAGTATACCATTGTGTGCCAGTGGAAACAGATGACAATATTTTTAAAAACGTATACATAAAGGGACTAGATGTAAAAAAAAAAAGCACATGAGTGTTTCTTCCATTATCCTCCATATAACAGAATAATTAAAAAAAAAGAAAGAATACGAAAACAAATCGTGTATTTCCAGGACTGCAAACAGTCACGATATGTAGATTAAAATGTGTTCAATAAAGTAAACATTCTAGACAAAGTCAGAAATAAGAAAGGCTGTTTTTCTGCACCTTCAATGCACTTCGAATAAGTAAAACCGAAATTTTATTTGTCAAGCATCTCCAGCAATCTTAATAGAAATATAAGGGCGTGTTTGTTTGTTTTTTTTTATAGATATAACCAATTATTTTTCAGAAATGATATTTTAAGGAATGTAGTTTGTGTTGTGATAGTTAGAATCTTGAAATATTCCAAGAAAATCATAAAAGAGAAAACAAGAAAAGGCAGGAAGAGGAGAAGGAGGGAGAAGTGAAGAATTTCGAAGAAGACTAAGAATTTCAAAGGAGGAGAGAGAAGAGAAGAAGAAGAGAAGAAAGAAGAAGAAGAAGAAGAAGAAGAAGAAGAAGAAGAAGAAGAAGAAGAGAAGAAGAAAAGAAGAAGAAGAAGAAGAAGAAGAAGAAAAAGAAGAAGGATGAGCAAAGGGAGGAGGAGGAAGAGGAGGAGGAGGAGAATAATTTTGAAGAATTTGAAGAAGTAGAAGAGAAGAACAATAACAAGAACAACAAGAACGACAACACCAAACATGAGGAATAGGGGCGAGGGGGACGGTTACAAAAAGGAGGAGAAAGAGAAATAGGGCAGAGGGAGGGGTGGGGGGGGGGGCGGAGGATAAATCAAAGAAAGAACAGAAGAATACGACCAAGAAGATGAAGATAAAGAGGCAGAAAGCATAGAACAAAATGAAAGAATCGAAACAAGCCAACAAAATGAAAGGAAGACAATAAACAACGGAGAAGGAGAGAAAGCATTAAAAAAAAAAGACAGAAAAGAAGAAAACAACGAAGGAAAACAAAACGGAGCAAACAAGCACACGAACAAACAAAACAAATTGAAAGAAATGAAAGGACACAAAGAAGGACAAGAAAGGCAAGAAAGCAATAAGTAAACTGAAAGCAGTCAGAGAACGTGGAAGGTGGCATCACGTGTTTCCCTTGCTTTCTTGTATAAAAGCAACGTTACATTACACACGAAAGACATATTTTCGCAAGGTACTGCTGTTATTAAGATCACTTAACTTACGGGTATAATTGGGATTTTGCTTATCCTACATCCTGCATTCTCTCTCTCTCTCTCTCTCTCTCTCTCTCTCTCTCTCTCTCTCTCTCTCTCTCTCTCTCTCTCTCTCACTAGGGATAGCATAGTGGTTAGAACATTGAGCTGGCAATCTGACGATCCGGGTTCGATTCCCGTTCAA
>CM054153.1:31736302-31741302 GCA_028751875.1 Rapana venosa | reverse complement strand
CACGGCAATAATCTTATTAACATGTCTCCGTCTGAATACCTAATTGCATATAATTATGACATTTCTCTCTCTCTCTCTCTCTCTCTCTCTCTCTCTCTCTCTCTCTCTCTCTCTCTCTCTCTCTCTTCTCTCCTCTCTCTCTCTCTCTCTCATCTCTCTCTTCTCCATCCCCCCTCTCTCTCTCTCTTTCCATCCCCCTCTCTCTCTCTCTTCTTTCTCTCTCCCCTCTCTCTCTCTCTTCCATCTCTCCCCCCCCTCTCTCTCTCTCTCTCTCCTCTCTCTCTCTCTCTTCCCCCCTCCTCTCTCTTCTCCCTACTCCCTCTCTCTTCCTTCCCCGCAATAATGTATGAGCACACAGCCGTATGACACTGCACTTACTGTCAAGTCCCATGTACTACACCCCGGTGTTTTTTCCCCCAACATCATACCTCGTCATGCATGGTGGTGTAAAACTTTCACCGAAATTGCTCCTCGGAACGTTGCTGCCGGAGCAGACAAATTTATTTTAATGGCATCTCCTGCAGGTTGGCTGAGGTCGTAAATCTGTCTGTGCCTTTCCTTGCTCATCAAGAGCTCTGGAACCTCGCCAAAGAGGCCTGCGAAAAATTGTAGGGATAAAAGGCAGCTTGCGTAAATTTAGTCAACACTGTTTCTAATCATGCCAACCGCAAGGTCGCTGTCACATAGGTGGAGATTCGGAGCTCTAGCCGAGGAATAAAAATAAAAACCACAAAAGGCAATGCAAAAGTGACTATGACTGAACTGTAAAGCAAAAATACCCATAATAGAAAACAAGGTGATGAGATCCGTTTAAAGAAACTGTTGTCATGTAAAATACAAAGCCAGAAAAAACAATCCAGGCAGATGATCAGGAACGAACAGTCACAGGAACACAACATTCTGATAACAAGAGCATTATACAACAGCCAGAGACTGAATACTGTAATTTTTCTCTTTTCTTCTCCTTTATATCAACACCACGCCCTGCAGAAATGTGCCAAGTAAGCAGAGTATTTGGTGTGGACCTGGCAAGAAATTCCCGTTTTCAGCAAAATACAGCAAGGTAATGTTGAGTGTTAATTCATGACTGTCTACAACACTGTTATTTATAAAGAATTTGATACATTCACAAGTTATAAATGTATTCTCTTTGTACTAACTCTATACTGGAAATATTTCTCAAATGGTGCTGTCAGCAATTTAAAAAAAAAGAATGTCAAGGAGAGTATAAAAAAAAAAGGCGATGACACGCTAAGAAAAATTTTATAAAGAATAAAGAAAAGTTCTATATAACGAATCTTCATGTCACCAAGTCTGCTGTGTATCACATACATGCATAAGTGGAGGAATTCATTCTCTTAAGACCCAAGCGTAGAAACATTTCATAAACTTCAATTGCTTGTCGGGTGTCAATGATCTGGCATTTTTTGTGTTTGAGCATACCAAAGGCTGACTTGATAACTCAAGCTGCATACTAAAATGATCTGCATATTGCTGAATCCTTGAACATACCTACACAAACACTTTGCAGCTATCTGTATCCTTTATCTGTTCATCTTGCAAGAAATGTCTTCAATATAGTTTCTTTCGTTTCCTTATTCCGGGTTTTGGTGGCAGCTTTGGTAGGCCAGATGTTTTAACGTTATACCTGTGACAACATTATCACCTCTGTGATTCTAGTAGTGTTTCTCCTTGAGGTACTTCTTCAGTTGTCAGGCGACATCAAAGCCAAAACATTTGACCATGTTTCCATTCAGGTGTCGAAATTCGTGAGTTAGAATAACAGGATTATTCTTCTTCCTTAAAGACTCAAATGCTATCAGCATCCCTGATGTTGGAATACAGCTACCTCAATGGCGGGTAAAAACGGTCGCTTTCGCAAAGTCTGGCCATTGGCGAACCCTGGGAACTGTAGCAGGAGGAACAAAACAACGCTGTCACCAGAGCATTTTATTATTATCAATGTTTTACTTCTTGCAAATCATACTTATAATGATAAAAGTGTTGTAGGTGGTTACTCCTTTTCTTCCACAACTTTAGAGTACAAAAACAAACGCACACACTACAAAGGCCAGGTGAATTTAAAACTCTGCGTAAATAAATACACACACATAGAAAGTCTCTCTCTCTCTCTCTCTCTCTCTCTCTCTCTCTCTCTCTCTCTCTCTCTCCTCTCTCTCTCTATCTATCTAGCTATCTAATTATCTATCTATCTATCTATCTATCTATCTATCTATCTATATCTATCTATCTATCTATCTGCAAACAGGCATATAACATACACTGATTTCAGTGAGTGAAAGTTTGAAAAAAATCACAAAAATAATTCAACATTTCAGACAACTATGCTACAAAAACACAAATAAAGGAGATAAATCGGACCCCCCAAAGACCGCAGCAATAATTCTAATCAAAAACATACAACACATCTTTTGTTTCCAATTACTGAAAACAAAAAAAATTGTAGTCGGGTTTTTCTTCATTGATTGAAAGCAAATGGCCAGGAGAGGCAGTGAAAAAATATGTTCAGCAAAGCTAACATTTTTTTAAACAAACAAACAAATACAAACTAAAAACCTCTTTTTCAGCCGTGCAAGCAGCTGTGATAAACAAACAACAACAATAAAAACAACGAACAAAAACCAACACAGCAGCATTTTTGTTTGTCAAGCTTCGTCGAGCAATTTAAAGAGAAATAAACAGAGACAGCGATCCATTTTTTCTCTGTCAATTTTTTTTTTTCAGGAATGCGTTTACTTTTTTGTTGTGTGGAAAAATACCACTCCACAATCACACACAAGCCAAAGAGTGAGCAACAGAAGAAAAGGTCAAAGAGGAGGAGTAGAATGGTAAGAAGAATGAATAGAAAGAGAATAATGAAACAAAAGGAAGAAGAAGAACAAAAAGACAACCAAAAACACAGTACGTAAGATAGTATAAAACATAGACAGCAATGATAGAAAAAAGAAGGGGAAAACCCTAAAGAAAAACAAATGAACAGAGAGAGAGAGAGAGAGAGAGAGAGAGAGAGAGAGAGAGAGAGAGAGAGAGAAGAGCAGACAGACAGACAGACAGACAGACAGACAGACAGAGATTCAGCTAAACTCGACGTAACGAAAGCAACTTAAGGAAATGCATTTTTTCGAACGAATAAAAAAAAAAATAAAGAGAAAAAACAAAAACGAATAAGTTTTCAAATAAACAAAAAAAAAGAAGAAAAATAGATAAACAAACCTGCAAAGTATAAAATAGAAGCAAAGAAATATGATTAAGGAGGATACATTTTCACCTTTCAAACATGTCATAACAGTTTTATCCCGCTTAAGTATCAAGCGCTGCCTACCTTAGATACTCCTCTACAAGAAAATGCTGTCATTCTCGTTTTCCTTTCCTCCTTCATTCCTTTCTGGCGTATTCTTTTTCTATTGTTTTTATCTCATTTCAAACTTTGTCTTTCTGCCTGCCTGCCTGCCTGCCTCTGTCGGTCTTCTTCTCTCTCTCTCTCTCTTCCTCTCTCTCTCTCTCTCTCTTCTTCTCTCTCTCCTCCTCTCTCTCTCTCTCTCTCTCTCTTCTCTATCTCTTAAATAAAGTTCATTCATTCATTCATTCACTTACTCATTCTCTCTCTCTCTCTCTCTCTCTCTCTCTCTCTCTCTCTCTCTCTCTCTCTCTCTCTCTCTCTCTCTCTCTCTCTCTCTTAAAGATACTCCCTTCTCGGGGCAAGGGCCGGATGAAAATTGTATGTCAAAATTGACCTGTAACCCTTGGCAATCAAGATCACCAATCAATCAACCAGTCAATCAATTTCCGAACTCTCACTCTCTCTCTCACACACACAAGCAAGCAAGCAAGCGCACCATACACACACACACACACACACACACACACACACACACACACACACACACACACACACACACACACACACACACACACACACTCACTCACTCACTCACTCACACAAACAAGCACAAGCACAAGCACTCACACACACCATAACAAATTCAATTGAACACACACACACAAATACACACACACACACAAACACACACACACACATCGCATTTTCATTTCACCGGGAGTTCTAGCACATGCCACACAAAACGAAGACTGCATCTGACGTCTTGAATTACCTTGGCACAGAAAAACAAGAAGACACCACGGGCATAAACAAATAAACAGAGAAAAAGAGCAGAGCAAAATTGGCACACAGAAAGATGTGCTTGTTCGCATGCGCTTACAGAGAGAGAGAGAGAGAGAGAGAGAGAGAGAGAGAGGGGGGGGGGAAGTGGGAGAGAGAGAGAGAGGGTGGGAGAGAGAGAGAGAGGTGGGAGAGAGAGGAGAGTGGGAGGAGAGAAGAGCGAGGATAGGGAGAGAGGAGAGAGAGAGAGAGAGAGAGAGAGAGAGAGAGAGAGAGAGAGAGAGAGAGAGAGAGAGAGAGAGAGAGAGAAGAGACAGACACAGACGGACAGACAGAGAGCTAGATACAGAGAGACAAAGAGAAAAAGTGACAGACAGGCAGACATACAGCTACATGCATACACAAACGCAGAAGGAAATACAGGCAGACGCCAAAAAAAGCCACTGGAAAACAGAGACCACATAGGTAAGTACAAAGAGACTTTCAGGTATGCAGGCCCATGGACAGACAGATGTTTAAACCATAAAAGAAGCATGCAGACAGACAGACAGCCACACATCCCAACAGACTGCCTGACAGCCAGACATGTCAACAGTTAGACAGACAGACAGACAGACGGAAATGGACACAAAATAACGCAAAATATAAGCAAGAGAAGAAAATACTTACAAACAAGAAACACAATAGAATAACAGACAGAAAACAAACCCAGACAGGAAGACAGAATATCACAAAGAAACAACCTTGAGCACAGATGAGGTATTTAAAAGAAATTAAAAACGATCACACAACTCTGCTTATTTTTTGTGGTTCTTTTTTCGCGGTACAAGTCATCCCTTACCCTTTTCCAAGAGAAAGC
>CM054153.1:31693802-31728802 GCA_028751875.1 Rapana venosa | reverse complement strand
AGCACGTGGATGCACACGCACGTGCTTAATACACGAAAACGGGATCGACAAATGGATCGACGAATGCCTGGGGCATTAGATGTTTCCCTCCGTTCTTTGTTTGTTTGTTTTTTACAGAATTTCTAAATAAATCAAGTTTTCAGCCTGGTAAACCACTATAGACAGTTTTTGTGTGTGTGTTATATTTGTTTGTTTTATGGTAGGTTGCTTCATATTGATGTAGGGACTGGAAATTCATAGCGTACGATACCTGACTCCAAAAAGAAAACGTGCGCGAGATTGCCTGCCTAGCATGCTTTCACCGCACTTAAGAGAACCCACAGCAGCATGATAGTGCGTTATCCTCATCACCATTTTCTTTTTCAGACGTATCTGTGTTCTTAGGTAAACAAATATACAGTGCATGGAGGGAGGAGGAATAAGAGATACAGGGGGAAAGGAGGAGAGAGGGTGGAGCGATACCCTGCTAAGACGTTTCTTTGAAGGAAAGAGTGAAAACTTTACGCTTACACTTTTTAAGGTTTTATTTCTTGTTCGCTGAACTTGAGGGAGAGTCGTTAGGGGGCCTCACTGAAGAGCTGTTCACCGTATTTCACTTTTTATGTTAGCTGTGTGGTGCCCAGGCCTGGATATTTTATTAATGGTGCTTCTGTGTATTCTGCTATGCTTTCAGTCTGCTATTTCTTTCTAGTTTGTTTTAGCTGACTTATTTTTGTTCTGTTTTATTGTTTTGCTTTTATAGGTTTTCGTAAGTTTTCCTTGCTTGATAGTACTTATGAGAATGCTGTATCCCATACACTAGGGGTTTTTTGATGTGTGCAATGATTATTATTTCAAACTAATGTGACTAGATGTTCTTGCGCACACAGCATGATCTGAGAGTCAGGTACACTTGTACATTGGTAATCTGTTCAATGCATTGGATGTTCCGTGTTTCACGATTAGACCTTTGGTTTTTGGCGTAGGTTCTTCTTTATGGACCCAATGGCAATGTCCATTTCTTATGTGTATACAGAAAAATGAAGCATTAAGAAATAAATACAATGTAAAACTACGTCACCTGTTTGTTAATAATACACATGTGGGGAGAAACAACTCTGAACTCTGAAATGGTTTAATGGTACGTCGGCATTAGGCCACAATACACCAAATTGGGGGGTGGGGGTGGGGGTGAAGGTGTGATGAAACATATAAGCATGGAAAACATTTCACACATAGTCAATCATGACTTAACACTCAAATGTATACAAACACTTCTAACTCTTGGGAGAAACAACGAGCTGGGTCAATATTGTACACAAATATTTAGTGAAATAAAAAAGGGAAAGATGTAAACAAGAAGTATAAAAGTAATGTTTACCTTAAGAGTGCGAAGTAAACGAAAATCTGGAGTCTATTAACGCATTGCATAACCCAAAATCACTTAACCTTACTGCATCATTCCTGCGATACTGCCGAGAAAAACACAAGCAGATATCCAAATAACAGCAAGGTACAGCAAAAAGCTAAGTATAAATGCTAATAAAGCTAAAGCTTCTAAATGCAAAAATCTAGAACTTTACGCACCCCTACCCCACTAAAGCTTCTAAATAAAAACTAGAGCTTTAAACACCCCCCACCAAATTGTTTCCTATTTTCTTTCATGTATTCTGTGGGTAATTCGATCTTTAATATAGTTTCTACCAATTATTGTCTGCTGCTCTATTCGTTTACAGGTTTTGTCTACATAGATTTTTTTAAGTATAAAAGAAAATGGGTTAAATTTATAATATTAAAGTCGCTACAATCATGTCCTGTAATTGAGAGTCTAGTCTTCATCACAGAACAATGGGAATAATTTTTTAAAAAGCTGAAAACATAGACATTGGCATTGTCTCTCTCTCGTGAATCTAGGACCCATATTTGTTTTTGCTAGAAATGCATCCATGTCCGTGTATCCACTTCTTAGCCCAAGCATCGGCATATGTGTTAAGATCAGTGGCGGGGCTATCCATTGTATTTCTGATTCATTCAATGGAATTCAAGTCAAGTCAAGTCAAAAGCACTTTAATCATCTCATGAAGGCCAATTACAATACTGACAGGCACATTGATACGTATAATTATCTCAAAAGACACAAGAAAAATACATTTCAAATTGGTATGAACATTTCAAGATAGCTTTAAAAAACCATCACACACACAGACACACACAAACCCACGAGCGCGCACGAGCGCGCGCACACACACGCACGGCGTGTTTTCACGCATGTCAAAAGAAAAAACTTTACTGGGCCACTACAAAGACTATTATTCACGAAAGTAAAGGTAAACACCATCTAATAATTTTTTTAAAGCCTTACAGATAAAGGGAATTTTAAGGAAACTAAAAAGCAAATTTTAAAAAGGACTAAAATAACAACAGAAATACAAATGAGAAAGAAGACAAAGAAGAAGATGAAGAAGAAGAAAAAGAAGAAGAAGAAGAAGAAGAAAGAAGAAGAAGAAGAAGAAGAAGAAGAAGAAGAAGAAGAAGAAGAAGAAGAAAAAGAACAAGAAGAAAAGAAGAAGAAGCAGAAGAAGCAGAACAGAAGAAGAAGAAAGGAGTGGGTGGTAAAGGAGGAAAAGAAGAAGAAAAAGAAACAGAAAAAGCACAGAGCGAGGAGCAGGGGAGGATGATGAAGATAAGGAGACAATAACGACAATAATATGGAACCGGAAAGGGGTCGGGAAAACAAAAACGGAAACTGATAAAGAGAAAGAAAGCTAGGGGGAAAAGCATATGAGAAAGAGAGAGATAAAGAGAAAGAGATAGAGAGAGGAGAGAGAGGAGAGAGAGAGAGAGAGAGAGAGAGAGAGAGAGGAGAGAGAGAGAGAGAGAGAGAGAGAGAGAGAGAGAGAGAGAGAGAGAGAGAGAGAGAGAGAGAGAGAGAGAACAGAGACAACATGACTCAGAAAAAGCGGAAACAAACAGAGAAAGAGAAGGAATCACAAACAGCAAGAATAATACGGAAACAGGAAGAAAATAAACAAGAAATGTGAGTGTCTAGCTGAGATAAATGGTAACATAACGAACAAAAAAAAAAACCCACCCACATAAAAGAATCACGTGGAAGCAATAAAGCAAGCTAATATTTGGTGAGTTTTGATTACAGCAAAAAGACAAACAACGACAACAGGATACAGCACAAGATTGAATGCACACAACCAGCCATAGATACGCTTTAGATGGAGAGGAAACAAAACATAGCACAAAACGAGAAGGAACAAGACTGCAACAATCAATTGTCATATCCCATTTTTGCCCTCCAATATCGCGCTATTCAGAATATAGCTTTATTGTTCTGTTGGCTTTTGTTTATTGATTTTGTGTGTGCGTGTGTGTGTGTGTGTGTGTGTGTGTGTGCGTGTGCTGCGTGTATGTGTGTGTATTGTGTTATATTAATAAAATGTATCTATTTTAGTGTTGTGGATATATATATATAAAGGTTTTGATAGACCATCCAGAGGACAGACAGATAGACTGTCAAGAAAACAACCAGACATACAAACAAATAAAGAACCCATAAGCAATTATTCTAAACACTGATTATTGGTACCTGTCTGCTCTAGACCAAATGCATAACTTAAACACAGCATCCTCTAAATTGCTTTAACTTACATAATCCACTGTACCTCTCCATAATGTGAATATGATAAGAGAGAAACCAGAGTACAGACATAGGTTAAGAATCGGGAAATAAAAGGAAGGATAATATATCAGCCAATATATTTTTTCAAACAGCTAGAAAAGAACAGTGAGGCATATTATACAATTTTGGATATATAAATCAATAATTTCTTTTTTTAAACCAACACAGTTATAAAAGAACAGCGAGGCATATTATTCCGTTTTTTATGGGATGATGCAATGAGAGAGTGATCAGCTTTTATTTTGCAAAATTAGCATTTCAGTGTGGTACTGTCTTTGACTGCTACATAATATTATCTGAACAAGTCAGTCTTAATAGTTTTGTTGTTTTTTCATGGGAAGAAATGCGGTGTTCTAGGAAAGGATTCAAACGATGGCAATTCTTCACAGCTACTCAACCAACTGCATTTCCTTCATAGTACGATTCTTTGCTTCTATAAACACACACAAACACACGAACACATACACACACGCGCGCACACACACAAGGGTGCAAAAGAAACTAGAGCAACAAAATCCATCTAATAAACAAAAAGCATAAGACAAAAAACTAAAACGCCCCAAACCAAAACTAGCACAGCAGAATGCACAAATCAATTTAAAAAGAGAGAAAGCGAGAGAGAGACAGACAGACAGACAGAGGAGACAAACAGACAGACAGAAGGAGAGAGAGGGGGGAAGAGGGAGAGACAGAAGGGGAGAGAGAGACCGGTAGAGAGAGGAAACAGAAGGATAGATGGGGGGGGGAAGGAGAGGGAGAGACAGAAAGAGAGAGAGAGGGAGAGACAGAAGAAAAGAAAGAGAGAGAGGGGGGGGGGGGGGGGGGGGAGGGCACAGCGAGATAGCTCTAAACAAAGACAGAGACAAAGACAAACATACATACAGACCGACAATAAGATAGAGGCAAAAGGAATGAATTTGAGTAAAACGAGGAAAAAATAAAACTGACAGTGACCGATTGGGACATGAGAGACAGACAGATAGACAGACAGAGACAAAGACAGAGAGATTATTCTTTTATTTCAAGGATAATGGATTGAGTGGTGGGAGGAAGAGAGAGAGAGAGAGAGAGAGAGAGAGAGGAGAGAGGAGAGAGAGAGAGAGATGAGAGAGAGATATGGGGGGTTACTCTTTTATGTCAAGAATAATGGGTTGAGAGGAAAGAGCGAGCGAGCGAGCGAGCGAGAGAGAGAGATTATTCTTTGATTTCAAGGATAGTACATGGACTGGAGAGAGAGAGAGAGAGAGAGAGAGAGAGAGAGAGAGAGGGGAGAGACAGACAGACAGAGACAGACAGACACACAGACAGACAGAGTGGGAGAGAGAGAGAGAGAGAGGGGGGATGAGTGAGTGATGCAGTGAGAATGAGAAAGAGTAAATGGGAATCCGAATCTATCAACAGATAGTCATTCAGACAGATGGGTAGAACAAAAACGCCAGCGGAAAGAAAGCAGCAAAAGTATCACAGAAATTTGCCAGCAAAAGACAGCTTCAGATAGAAATAAAGGAGAAGTAGATTGATGTAATTAAACAAAGACAAACACAATAGGAAAAAGGAGAAATAGTTTGATACAAGCAAAACACCGGCAAACACAGACAGGCAGACAGCAAGAGAGAGAGAGAGAGGAGAGAGAGGAGAAGGGGAGGGGAGAGAGAGAGAGGAGAGAGAGAGAGAGAGAGAGACAGACACAGAGAGAGACAGACAGACAGACAGACAGACAGACGGACAGACAGACAAAAGACGAAGAAAACTAAGACACAGGACAGTATCAAATACAGGCAGAGTTAAACAATACAGGCACACGTCAGACAGGCAATATACAAAAAGGCAAGGGAGGAAGGAAAGCATATTATGTAATATATTTATTGCTTTCCTTTGTATGAGATAAAAGAAAGCTAAGGAAAGAAATATAGAAAGGAAAGCATATTATGTAATATATTTATTGCTTTACTTTGTATGAGATAGAAGAAAGCTAAGGAAAGAAACACAGAAAGGAAATAAGTAGAATCTTCTCCAGGACACGCACGCACGCACACACACACAACACAACACACACACACACACACACACACACACACACACACACACACACACACACACACACACACACACACACACACACACACACAACACACCACACACACCACACACACACACACACACACACACACACACACACACACACACACCACACACACACCACACACACACACACACACACACACACACACACACACACACACACACACACACACACACACACACACACACACACACACACACACACACACACACACACACACACACACACACACACACACACACACACACACACACACACACACACACACACACACACACACACACACACACACACACACACACACAACACACACACACACACACACACACACACACACACACACACACACACACCCACACACACACACACACACACACACAACACACACACACAAACACACACACACACACACCCACACACACACACACACACACACACACACACACACACACACACACACACACACACACACACACACACACACACACACACACACACACACACACACACACACACACACACACACACACACACACACACCACACACACACACACACAACACAACACACACACACACACACAACACACACACACACAACACACCAAACACACACACACACACACACACACACACACACACACACACACACACACACACACACACACACACACACACACACACACACACACACACACACACACACACACACACACACACACACAACACACACACACACACACCACACACACACACACACACACACACACACACCACACACACACCACAACCGAGCTAAGAGTAAACGCAAAAGTATCAAACTTCGCCCCTTCACCATGCGCGTGCACACAGAAGCACGCGCATGCTCACGCGCGTGCTAAAAGCACCGAGCACTTTATCCACAACTGGATCAACAAATGCCTTGAGGACTTTTGATATCCCCCCCCCCCCCCCCCCCCCCCCCCCCCCCCCAACCTCACAAAAAACCCAAGTTTCAAACCTGACCAACCTCTACAGAAGTCTTGTTACATTTTTGTTTGAATTCTCTTCTTTTCTTTTCTTTTTTTCCTCAGCGCTGGAAACTTGTAGCATGCAATTCTCAACTCCGAAGACTCATGTTGCTTGAGGTTTTGAGCATAGGATTAATTTAGCGCGCGTGAAAGAACCCACAACAGCAATGGTGATTATATTAAATCCCTGGGAACTGTCTTTAGATGTATCTGTCTTCTTAGATAAACGCACATGCAGTGGGGACGGGATAGCCTAGTGGTTAGAACATTGCGCTCGCAATCTGACGACCCAGGTTCGATTCCCATTCAAGGGGATATTTTTCCCTGGAGTTAACATCAGTGCAGACTCCGCTCTCCCCAAAAGTCCTTCGGATGAGACTAAACCGAGGCCCTGTGTGCAAGCGCATGCTGAACATCTTGCTTACACGTTAAATCCTGTTCCGCTTTTTTGGTAAGAGTAGGTAGTTGTTTTCCGATGGGAAAAGTAACAAATATTTACAAAACCGAATACACCGGGGACTGGATGGGAAAAAAACACATACGTGCTTATTTCATTATCCTCGATATAAAAGAATAAACTAAATAAATTAATAAAAAAAATATTTGGGGTGGGGGGAAGATACAAGGTAGGCACGGAAGCTAATGACGAAAAAAAATTGCGTCCCCTGGAAGAAAACAACCCAAAATATACGCTTTCATTTTTCAATTTTTTTTCTTAAACATTAGAGAGTCATTAGGGGGCCTACCTAACCGAAGAGTCAGAGGAGTCAAAAGAATAAGAAGGAGAAGAAGAGGAGGGGGAGGAAAATGAAGGAGAAGAAGAAGAAGAAGAACAACAACAACAACAACAACGAATACGAGGACCACGGTGACAACAATGGCAACAATAGGAAAAAGAAGAAGAACGAAATCAGAACCTGCAATTTATTTATTCAATTTTTTTTTTACAAATCGAGAATGATTGAATAAGCACTCGTGCTTTTTCACATTCAGTCCCCGTGTATGCGACTTTGTAAATTCTATCATCGTACCCACCGGCACACAATGGCCTACACTTTCGAAAAGCAGAACAGGATATAACGGTTGCGCAAGATGTTCTGCTTGCGTTCGCACATGGAGGAGGACTTTGGGGGTGAGTGGAGTCTGCATTGATGTTAACTCCAGTCGAAAAAAATTCCCTTGAACGGGATTCAAACCCGGGTCCACAGATTGCGAGTGCAATGTTCTAACCACTGAGCTATCCCGTCCCCCCTATCGCAGTGAAAGAAAAGTAAAGGATAATTTCAAGTTTTATGATGGATATGTATTTTTAAAGGTGTAAACAACGAAAGAGGACAGACTAACGTTGACATTAATTACATTAACACAATGAAGTATAACAGCTTGACATTTCCTGAAAAGTAATCATAAGAACTATAAAAAAAAATCCACCCACCAAAGAACATAAAGCGGCATATTAGACGGGATACAAATGGTTAATGAGAAGCAATGAACATAACAGTCTAGATAATAAGCTAAATGAACACAAAAGAGTCATCCATGTCTTTTTTCTCTTCTGAAAACAATTCCATTGAGCTAGGCTAATGATTGTTAGCAATCTTTTGTGGATTTTAAAAATTCTCCTCTTTTTTGTAGTTCGTTAATATCTTATAGAACAAGCTGATTATTCAGTTTGTAACATTTATATAAGCAGTTTGTAACATTCATGTAGCTTTATCCATCTGGTTCTCTCATACAACTTGATGGACAAACCAGCATTCTGGTCACGGACAGGATACAATTGGTATGAGAAAACACACACACACACAAAAACACACACACACACACACACAACACACACACACACACACACACACACACACACACACACACACACACACACACACACACAGAGTTATACCACGATACAGAGTGATCAAAAGATAAAGGAACAGACAAGCATGAAATTGTAATCTGAAAATTGATATTTCTTCGTCTAACTGAATAATCAATTATGCCTCCAGTCTTTCCATTCTAATATATTTTCCCTGGGTATGTTTCGAAGATTGCATTTGCATTATTACATTCCATTTCCCATTATTATATTGAGTAACATTCGCTATTGTTTATGCGTTTCTTTTACGTTTAGCTTGCGAAAGATACTTTGTTGAGATTTACACGAGAACAAAAACAAAAACAAATTAGAAACGACATAAAGTATTGTGTTTAAGTAATCTTATTTTTCAATAAGGGTTTGGGGATAGTTTCTGCTGCTAAAGCATGTTGCTCTAAAGTTGTGTTTTCTGTAAGTAAACAAACCAGTTGGCTTACTTGAGTGAGGTATTCTTACAAACATTTCTGCAGGTAAACATCCATCACACATATTTACTACACACATACAGACGCCCGTGCGCACACACACTTACACACACATTCACATACACACACACACACACACGCTCACGCACACACGCACACACACACACGCGCGCGCGCGCGCTCAAAAAAAAAAAGAAACACCACTCCCAATCACACAAATGCACAGTGCTTCCAACAATCACCTTAAAAACCTGTAAACAAATCCAACAGAAAGCGCGAACCAACAATAAAAGCAGGCTGAAAAAACCACCATTCTTGTATATGGAACAAAATCCTCTGTTTTTTAATGAATTGCTTTTTAATAAAACACCACCCACTGATCTCAAAGCTGGCTGAACAAAAAGAATCCAAGAGCCTTTCTCGAAGATCGCAGCTTTAATGTTGCAAAAAACTAAAAGATCTGTGTCGGCCTTAGCGAATCTCAGAAAGTAAACATTCTGCGCAGTCTTCTACCTCGCTGTTGGCAAGCCCTGAACTTTTCGACGATCATATCCTACCTAGCCTTTAGTTTTTGCAGAAGTGATTTCACAAAGTCACCCATGTGGATATCATGACAAAAGTGCTAACAATGCAGGTTGTTTTGTAACTTACACAAATGCATCCTTTCATCTGCACAGTATGCCAGGCGTGTGTTTTCGTTATTTATTTTATTTTATACCACTTTAAGTCACGCAGACTTCTCTGCGTGAAATTGAGCTGCTCTCCTGGGGAGAGTGCGTCGCTACAAGAACAGCGCCACCCATTTTTGTTTTTCTTTTTCCTGTCTGCAACTGTATTTGTTTCCCTATCAGAGTGGCCTTTTTCTACAGAATTTTGCCATGGACAACTCTCTTGTTGCCGTGAGTTTTTTTTTAATGTGCGCTCAATAATCATTTATAACACACGTGACTTCGGTTTAACGTCTCATCTAATAGACAGACACCCAGACCACCATTCATAGTCTAATGGATGGGGGGTAAATTTCGAACCCAAACGGGGATCAAACCACTGCATACTTCCTCCTAACCCGGACTTTTCGCTTTCTATACAGCTGCGTTACCTCTAGACCACCGATCCACGTGTTTTCATTTTTTGTAACTATCCACAGAATCGACCACCCCACATCCGTTTCAATCTTCTTCTTCTATTCATACCTAGGATTATTACACGAAATGAAAGCGTAGATAAATGTTCAAAGTCGGGGAAACCACCATGGGATCAGCTCAAGGGAAATCAAAAAAATGAATGAAACATTTTTTATTTACAGCCAACTGACTGCCACGTGTCTGGAATCCCAGACACCAGCAGACAGACACACGGATTAAAAAAACAAAACGTAGTCAGGCAAACATACAGACAGGCAGGAAAAATGGCAAAAAACTGATAGACGGGGACAGAGACAAAAGCAGAATGGCTGATAACAGACAAAAAGCTGGATGCAAAATGTAGAACCAGGGTTTTTATGTTCAAAGAAATACGGTCAAATAACAAAGAATAGGAAAAAAACCAAAATTAAACATGGAATTTTCAGAGAGAGAGAGAGAGAGGAGAAGAGACGTGAGAGAAAAAAAGGTTAGGTCTGCTCAAAGGAACGGCAAAAAAGAAGGAAAAGAAAGAGAGAGAGAGAAAAGAAGGAGATGGAGAAAAAAGGAGGTGAAGGATGACGGTAAAAAGATAATGAAGAGAAGAAGGGAGAGAGAAAAGGAGAGAGTGGAGGAGGAGAGAGAGAGAGAGAGAGAGAAGAGAGAGAGAGAGAGAGAGAGAAGAGAGAAGGCAGAGAGAGAGAGAGAGAGAGAGAAAAGCAGAGAAGGAGAGAGCAGAGAAAAGAGGAGAGAAAGAGAGAGAGACGGACGCAAAGACAGACAAACAGGAACAGAACGAGACAGAAGCAGACAAAAGGACATGAGCAGTCATGTCAGAAAGAGGAAGGAAAGAGCAGAGAAGAGAAGACAGACAATACAAGAGGAGAAGAGAGAAAAGGAGGGAAGAAACAAGGAGAGAGAGGGGACAAGAGAGAGAGGAGGGGGGGGGGAGAGGGTGGGGGTGATGAAGAAATCTCACAGGGAACCCAAATTCAACTGGAGAACAACAGAATCAGCAGATGGTAAGTCCCAGGCAATTTTTCACATTATATGTCTGATTAAGCGTCTGACCTTTTCGTAAATCCTTATATGGCTGACCCAGACCAATGTAAGCGAAAATGTCAAGGCTTATGTTAAATACTGTTGCGCTTTCAATGTTTTTTTCGGGTGTTTTTTTTCGGCCTTGGAAAACTCATAGCATACCACCATGACCTCATTAAAGGATAAAAAGTTCTTCCATGTTCGAAAATGGCTGCCCACATTTTTGTTATATGTAAGTGAACAATAAAAGTTGGCCTCATACATGGGGAGACATTTGGAAACAGCCATACATGCAAAACTTGTGATTGAGCGTGTGCTTATGCCTCACAGTGATGATGAGGAAATCAGAATGCATATTTGGGGTAACCCATGGTGTTAAGCTGGGAAACGCCAACAACAACAATAACATCATAATATGGCAAGATATCAAAATACAAAGTTTCTTCGCCGAAATGAACGATTGCAAATGTTTTCTGTTATGTTCTACTTGCTTGTTTGCTCCTGCTATCTGCAGCAAGCTTGTCTGAAAAGCTGATGGTATGGTTTTATGCGATATAATATGGTGCTGTATCGAGATGTACTGTATCGAGATGTGCCATAGTATGGTATGTATAGTATGCTTGCTTTATAGTTATGTATATAATTATGTATATATTATATATATATGTTTGGTTATGTATTTATTCATTTAATTGATTTTATTGTGTTTTATAGGATAATGGAATAAGATTATGCCTACAAGTCTCTGTTATGCTTTGCATCTATGTATACACATGTCTATTAAAACAACTTTAGTTATTTATGCCAAGCTATGCTATGCTATACTATGCTATTCTATGAAACAATGAAGTGTGTTAGAATAACGTGTATTGAATCGTTTGAAGGTATCGCCCCAGGCCACATGGTTACGTGACACAAAGATGGACAGACCAATATGACGGAAAACAGTTCATCACATTGTTTTATCTTATCAGGTAATATCACGTCACTCTATGTACCATGTGTCACCCTCCACAAATAAAGAGTTACCTGTTATATCTTTATACATATCGTGTCTTTAAAATGCGTACAACGCTCTTCTTCGCAGAGACAAGCACTTAAAAGTACAGTGTCTGCTTCTAGAGATAGATGTTTAAGAAGAAGTCATACGATAATAAGCATTTTCGAGACATTTTGAGAGAAAAAAATTAATGCTTCACTAAACTAGATAACTTGCGTCTATTTTCAGTGCAATCTTACAAACTGATAGTACTTTTCATGAAGTTATAATATATGTAAACTTTTGTCGGCTTAAAAATACAAAAAATTGTCTAATCAGAATAAGCGGGCAGATGTTTCGATTGTTTTTGAATAGTAAAACTGATTTTTATAAGGAAAGTTTAGATACACTTGTAAAAGTCTCAATGAGAAAAGAATAACAAACAAAACTTCCAGAACGTTTTTTTTTTCTCAAGAAGCACGCTTTCTGTAGAACATCTGTATGCAAAGTTCAGCAATGCTTGAACAATGACATAACAAAACTTGTTGCTGGAGCCTTTGCTGCCAGGGAAAAAAGAAAAGAACACACACCGTTGTGCTGAAATACGAGAACAAAAAAATAAACTAGCAGAAAGCAAGCCTTAAAACCGAGACTCCACTATGCTTTTATGTTTTATTTCCCCCCATTCCTTTCAACCATCATTATCTTGTTTATGCAACTCCAGGCACTAAGCTTTTTTTTTTATTTTTCAGGCTTAAAAAAGAAGTTTCAAAAGGTCACAAACATCAGCTTATCTTTAAAAGATGGTTGCAGTGCTAATGCTTGGAGGAAAATGATCCATTTCGAAAACGCTGATACTTAAAGAGCAAGCATGTCACATATTATTAGCGTATCTTGCTGTTTGTTTGAATGTACCTTCTTTAGCATGCGGGGTTTTTAATTATTATTTTTTTGGCGTGGGTGATATTCTTTCTTCTTTTTCTTCGTCTTCTTCGCACTCATCTTCTTCGTCTTTTTTAAATATCTTCCTATCTATTCTTCTCCGTCTTCGTATACTTTTTTTTCTCTTCCTCCTTCACTCCTTTCATCTCTTCCTCTACGCTCATTCATTCATCTTCTCCTTCTACGTCTTCATTTCTTCTCTTCTTCTTCTTCTTCTTCTTCTTCTTCTTCTCTTCTTCTTCTTCTTCTTCTTCTCCTCTTCTCTCTCCTCCTCCTCCTCCTCTCCTTCTCCTCCCTCCTTCTCCTCCTCTCCTTCTTTCTTCTTCTTCTCTTCTTTCTTATTTTTGTTTTTGTTCTTCTCCTTTTTCGTTTTCTCCTCCGGCTCATCTTCTTCCTTCTCCTCTTCCATTTGTTCATTTTTTTCATTACCATCATTTCATCTTTTTCCCCTATTTTATGTTTCTCTCCTTCTTTTCCCTCTATTATTCTTTTCCATGGCCTCCTCCTCTTCCCGCTTTTCTTTTACTTGGTTAGGTCGGAGAGGGATTGAGTTTAAGGAGAGGAGGCCAGACACGCACAGGTGCCTTTACAACGTTTTTCACAGTCGTCCAAATGCATAAGGTATGGGCTTTTTTCTGAATGCATGCACGCATGCACTTGCTGTGGATATCAGCTTCCTTCAGCATACAGAAAAAAAGAAAGACTTCACACACCGAAACACATTTAGAAACCATAAGCGCCAATGGGGGATGGAGAGAGAGAGAGAGAGAGAGAGAGAGAGAGAGAGAGAGAGAGAGAGAGAGAGAGAGAGAGAGAGAGGGAGAGACAGGCAGGAAGGCAGGTAGGCAGGCAGATAAGCCAGCAAAGAAAGAGACAATAGTTTGTAGATGAAAGCGTAGAAAAACAATTAAAACTGCAGCGTGAACATATACCTTTTGAACAACCTTCTTAACATCATTCTTCTCAGTAGAAACTACTTATTTTGCATCTGTCTACATTTTGTGATTAAGCTGCATTAAATCAACCCAATTATACAAATCATTCGAAAGCAAAATTCCATGACAAAATTTGAAAGAAAAGACAGCTTGCGCAAGATAAAAACAGTAAATTACAAACTGCGACGCTAGAACTGAGAATTCGCGGAAACACTGTTCAAATTTCTTCGACGGAGATCCAAAAATGTGTGCCATATCATAATAGTATGTCTGGCTGGCTGTTTGTGCCTATTTGTCGGTCTTCCCGTCTGTCTCTCCCGATTCGTATATGTGTTTGTGTATTTCTCTGTGCCTACATTTGTCAGTCTCTCCATCCGTCTGAGTATGTGTCTGGTGAGTGATAATCTTTGTCTTGGTTTGTTTAATCCTGCCATGCGCTATCTTGTAATTTCTTTTCCTCTATCACCCCTCCCCTTTCTCTCTCTCCTCTCTCTCTCTGTCTCTCCCTCTCTCTCCTTCCATCGCTACGCCCTAGTCACAAATATCCTTTCAACTATATACTCGCACAGTGGATATCAAACATTAACGGCTATACAAACACCCAAGTCTTCACGTCAGTAGTTTCGACTACATTTATCAAAATCAGGAGTGTATTTGCCAAAGACGAAGGATCTGAAGCATTGGACGACTCTTTCTCTCTCTCTCTCTCTCTCTCTCTCTCTCTCTCTCTCTCTCCTCTCTCTCTCTCTCTCTCTCTCTCTCTCTCTCTCTCTCTCTCTCTCTCTCTCTCCTCCCTCTGTCTCTCTCACACACACACAAATCTCCCTACAACCATGTATTCGCATATTGGATATAGGACATCAACGGCTATTCAAACACCCAAGCCCTCACGTCATTACTTCCGCCTACATTTATCAAAATCAGGAGAGTATTTGTCAAACACGAAGGATTTGAAGCATTGGGCGACTCTCTCTGTCTCTGTCTCTGTCTCTGTCTCTCCTCTCTGTCTCTCTCTCTCTCTCTCTCTCTCTCTCTCTCTCTCTCTCTCTCTCTCTCCCTGCCTCTCTCTCTATATATATCTCCCTCTCTGTCTCCCCTCTCTCTCCTCTCCTAGTCACAAATCTCCTTTTCAACTATATATATATTCGCACAGTGAATGTTGAACACCAACGGCTATACAAACACCCAAACCCTCAAGTCAGTACTTTCAACAACATTTATCAAAATCAGGAGCGTATTCGTCAAAGACGAAGGATTTGAAGCATTGGGCAACTCACTCACTCTCTCTCTCTCTCTCTCTCTCTCTCTCTCTCTCTCTCTCTCTCTCTCTCTCTCTCTCTCTCTCTCTCTCTCTCTGTGTCTGTCTGTTTGTCTGTCTGCCTTTCTGTCTGTCTGTCTGTCTGTCTCTCTCTCTCTCTCTCCTCTGTCTCTGTCTCTCTCTCTCTCTCTCTCTCTCTCTCTCTCTCTCTCTCTCTCTCTCTCTCTCTCTCTCTCTCCCCTAGTCGCAAATCCCCCTTCAACTATATTCTTGGATATTGAACATCAACGGCTGTACAAACACCCAAGCCCTCACGTCAGTGCTTTCGCCTACATTTATCACAATCAGGAGCGTGTTTGCCAGAGACGAAGGATTTGAAGCATCGGGCGACTAGTCGTCTTTCCCTGACTGATGATAGCGCCGATATTCTGATGCGGTGCCAAAGGAGAAGGCGATTGTCCTGGGACCATTGCAGTCTCGCCATCCACGAGCCCCCCTTATGTCTGTTTAGGGTAATCTCTTGCAAATGATCCAGGATCAGACAGACAGAGTAGAGGAGGGTGGAAAGTAGAAAGAAGGACGGAAAGAAGTTAAGGGTATAAAAGGAGAAAGAGAGATAGTGAGAGGGAGGCAGAGAGAGAAGGGGGGAGGGGAGATAGAGGCAGGGAGAGATAGGTAGATAGATAGATGAGAGAGAGATGCGCATAGATCTACACAGAGAGAAGAGATAGGGAGAGAGAGATGGAGAGAGGGAGAGAAGGAGGGAGGGAAGGAGAGAGAGATAGGGGGGGGGGGGGAGAGATACAACATATTCAAAGACAAGGAGAAGTAGATGAAGAAAGAGAGATGGAGAAAGACAGACAGACACGAAATTTTTTTTTAAAGTGTAACAGATATACAGAAGAAGAGGGGATGAGAAGGAGAAAGGTGAGACAGACAAAGATAACCGACACAGAAGACCTGTAGAACCAGAGAAACACAGAAAAATACACAGCAAGAGAAGAGAGAAACCCTGACCAAAAAACCAGTATTGATCATAACAAAGCCAATGATTCTTTGCTTTCAGCAATGATGAGAGCATTAGGCATTCTACTCTGTTCTTTAACAATGCAATAAAATCACTTGGGTGGCGTGGGGGAGGTGGGGGGAATGTACAAACAGACAGACACATAGACCATAAAACAAAGGTTCTCTCTAAAAGCAAGCCAGGACAAAAACATACCAGGACAAACACAAATGACAAGAGAAATAAGACAAGATATGAGAGAGACAAGCGATATAAGACAAGATATGACAAGCATGCAATCTCTGCAGACCCACTTGCAATGTTACCATAGTCTTTGAAACACATGATTTTGGGGTTTTTTAAAAGATATACCTTTTTTCATAGGTAAGCTATACCTGCGATCACTGGTCCTGATTTTACACTGATGTTCTGAGTACACTTTACATCAAGTACACTTAAAAGATCGCACAGTAAACAGACAGTGGGTTTTGAAAAAAAAGAATTTCTTCAAATTCTACACTGGTATGCATACAAAGATAGGAGCAAATAAAAAACAAGAACAAAATGGGTGGCAGCACACCCGGGCTGCATTGCTTTTTTTTTTTTTTACAAAATGATACCAAATGTTAGGTGAATCTCCTAAGAATGAATACCTTACAAGAAAACAGAGTATTACATCTACTCAGGGCAAAAAAAATCATGATTTTATCAAACCAAATCATACACTGTACATTAGTTATATTCACTGCTGAATCTACAGTGAAATAAAGCACAAGCAAGTACCAAAGCAAGAAAAAGAAGGAAAGAAAGAATGTGGGGATAATACATAGAAAGAAAGCAAACAATCTGCAAAACCAAAAGAACATGAAAACGATACATAGATAGAATGGAATAAAAGCGTCTGCAAAATCCCAAAGAATATCGGAACCGATAAGTGCACAGGTAAAGGCGATGGCTGCG
Source organism: Rapana venosa (assembly GCA_028751875.1). NCBI lineage: Eukaryota > Metazoa > Mollusca > Gastropoda > Neogastropoda > Muricidae > Rapana > Rapana venosa. The sequence continues at coordinate 31,711,501 of CM054153.1, read as the reverse complement.
ACACACTATCAGGTGTTTCTTTTCAACAGTGAGTTTATGAAGCTTGAAAGCTCTCGCCCCGCCACAGAAATAGCTTTTAAAAGGGCCAGGTTTCTTATCTGATTGTCTCTTGGGCTGATGCCATGGGAGATGAAAATAAAACATCTCTTGAATTCGCACGAGTCTGAAAGTATTCATGCCAAGATTTTCTCGCTGGCTCTTCCTGATACTCACTTGCGGTATGTTCGTTAAGGATTTTGTTTTTGTAGACAAATATTTTCCCAAGATACTGGTCTTGTGGATGATATCTTATGTTTCGAGGAAATTGTAGATCGTTTTTCCTGGGAGTGGTTGTGTGTGTGTGTGTGTGTGTGTGTGTGTGTGTGTATGAGTGTCTGTGTGCGTGCATGTGTGCGTATGTGTGTGGCTATGTGTTTGTGCGTATGTTTGTGCGTGCTTGTGTGTGTGTTTATTTATTTATTTTATTTTATTCTTTTATTTCGAGTATAATAGAATAAGCGCTCATGCGCTTTTATTCATCCAGTCCCCACTTCATCCAGTGTGTGTATATGGATGTGTGTATGCGCGCGCGTGCGTGTGTGTGCGTGTAAAAGGGAAAGGGCGGCTGGGTGGAGTTGCCTGTAAAACTAGTTGCCTGCATCCATCTCCCTCTCCTCTCTCTCTCTCTCTCTCTCTCTCTCTCTCTCTCTCCTCTCTCTCTCTCTCTCTCTCTCTCTCTCTCTCTCCTCCTCTGTCTCTGTCTCTCTGTCTGTTTCTTTTGTTTACACACGGCAACTCATAAATCTCTCTGCCTGTACGTCTCGTTCCTTGGATGCTAGCAAGCCGGAGCCTAGGCAAACATTTTCTGTTCTGTTTTCCCTTGTGTTGTAAAACTGATGCATTGATTCCCATCCATTCACTTGTACTTCTTGGTGGCCAAAGCATTTCCAGTTACCAGTCGTGAAAACAACGAGCCCGGAGGTTCAAGTCTAGTATGAATCAGGGTGGGATTTTTTTGGGCATTCCTTCAAAACTTAAGGGGTACTCAGTTGTTTTGTTATTCAGACGAAACGACAAGTGGAGAGTCTTTTATTCCAAAATGTATCTAATGTACAGAATCTTCAGCTTTGGTTTAAAAAATAGTTAGTACTTATGAATATACACATGAAATAACTACCCACAGTCAAAGGTTGGGTTTCTTTTGGCACATGTGTACTTTCTGCGTGCATGGTCTAGGTAGAGTTCTTAACATTAGATTAAGGGCAATTTTCCAATGGAGAAAATCTCGCCACAGTTTAACGGCCCAATTGCACTTTTCCTGTATATTTCTCTTTACCAATATCACTTTTCAAATTTGTTGCCCAGAGGAAAACTGTCTTGATGATGTGAGTTCGTTTACGTTCCTTACTGTGTGTTGCAACAGAATATACATTCATCGTCTGCTTTAAAAATGCCAGCAAGCAAACAATTCCTGAAAAATCCGTAGATAAAGATTCACTATGATCATTGGTGGGACTCAGACCAGGATTTTATACTTTCTAGGACATATGTCAATTATCTCACCAAATGTCAGCATTACAGATGCTCTCAAAAGTGAATAAAGAAAAAAGTAGGCACGATACAAATATGTATGGCATTGCACACCAATCAGAACGCCTGCCTTAAGAAAGATCAAGTCGTCGTGTCGTAAAAAGTAGTGGAGTGAGTACAAACATCATAATATCTTGTCGTTCTTGCTGACGCTTTTGTTGTAGTTGTTGTCATTCTTGTTCAAGTTGTTTTCATTCTTGTTCTTGTTACTATCATTTCTGTTGTTGACGTTACCATTCTTGTTCTTGCCGTTTCTACTCTTTTGTTCTGCTGTTATCATTTTTTCTTCTTCTTTTTTATAATTCTTGTTCTAGTTTTTTCCGTTGTTCCCTTGGCACTCTTGGGATCACCCTCCAAAGTATGTCCCATTTACCCCAATGTGTAATCACAAGGAGACCTTACTTAAACACTGGATTAGAAAAATTACAGGCATGGCTGTTTGCAAATACTTCGCAATAGAAGCAGAAAGACACCGGTTTCGTCAGAAATCTTTTTTGATCAACGGTATAGGCTGTTATGCAAAGATTTTGTCATGCCTGATAAGAATCGTAACATAAGCATCCAAAAACGTAACGAATCAATATGAGCATTGCCACCTGGATTCCATCACTAGTTGAGAAAGCTTCCCCCCTGTTCTGGATATGTCAGGGTATGATACAGTCTTATTCTGTGATCTCGACAATCAGACGATGATAGCTAAAAAAACCAAAACAAATTCATATGTCTTTGTCCGATGCCAATGCTGATATTCAGATGTGATGACAGTATCTGGGATAGAGGACTCCACAATCATTCTTCGCCGACTCTCAGTCGGTTAAGTTCCTTGTCTATGCTGACTAACTTTCACATTTTGATTGCACGATAACAGAACAAAAGTCGTATGTGAAAATCCAGACATAGGAAAGGAAACAGAAATGGGAGGTAGAGAAGATGAAGAAGAAGAAGAAGAAGAACAACAACAACAGCAACAACAACATCAAGAACAACATCAACAACAACAAAAACAACAAAAAGAAGAAAAACAAGAGGAAGAAGAAGGAGGAGGAGGAAGCGGAGGAGAGGAGAAAAAACAGAGGTAAGAAGAGAAGGGGGAGAAGAAGGAGACGGAGGCTAAAAAGATAGAGGGAGAGAAAAAAAAGAGCAAAAACATACACGCGGTAGCCATACACATGATAAAGACGAATTCAAATAATATTCTAGCTTATGTACACACTGTTGCCCTCAAGTAAACAAACACAACTAAACAAATTATTGATTGCTATAACAAAAAAACCCTGCGCACCATTTTTTTAAACTAGTGATTTGTCAAGTGCATGTAGCCAAACTTGGCACGTTTTATACAAACAGATCGATAGATCTTCAAATTTCTTTCGAGTAAGCATACCGAATTAATGTAAATTCTGCGTAGAAATGAGATAGAGAGCAAGAAAAGGAATGGGAAAGGGGAGAGGGTGAGATGGAGGGGGAGAGCGAGCGAGTGGGGGGGGAGAGAAAGAGACAGACAGACAGACAAACAGATAGTCGGACGGACAAAGCGAGCCAGACAGACGAGAGAGAGAGAGAGAAGAGAGAGAGAGAGAGAGAGAGAGAGAGAAGACAGACAGACAGACAGACAGACAGACAGACGGACAGACAGACAGATAGACAGGCAGGCAGGCAGACAGACAGACAGACAGAGACAGATTGCGATGGAGACATAAATGTATTAAGAGAGAAAAAAGAGAGCTCTTAAACGCATTCATTCCTTCAGTTTCGGGTATCTACAGTTAACGTGATAAACACAAATTTTAGTACCTTTAATATGTGGACTTCTAGTTGTCTGTCTTTGTTATCGGCAGTAAGAATATTACAGAATGTAATAATTTAAACTGGATAAATTCTACCTTCAATCTAACAGGTCTACCTAGTTTTGAATCCAAAACTCGTATTTCTCGTATTTTCTGGGCCATTTTGGCAAGAATTATGGGTTGTTTTAATATCCTATTGTTTGCATTATAAGCTATAACAGTTATCTAAATCGCTTGATCTCTCAAGAGACATAGTTTGTTTTCAAAAACACAGGCAACAAAACAGCTTTTGTGATGTAACTCTGAATCCCATAAAAGGGATGAACAGATAAAGAACACATTTGTGACATAAAATATTTTGTTTCATTCTGATGCTGTTATTGATTTTTTTGTGTATTTGTTTGTAACTTTACATTGCAGTTGTGCAGCAGCGTGGATCTGTCTATAAAACCATTTTCGTTCTTTCGCGCTGCCAAAATCAACAGTTTTTCTAAAAGGTCAGGTTTTTTATTAAATGTTCTTGAAGATTGCTTTTCACGCAATGACTACCATCAGGCTATATTTAACTGCGTTGTAGATAGACTCTTTTGTCATAATCGTGCAATCTTCAGCTGGGGGGACCCAGAATAAGAGCTCTGACTCACTCATACCCCTGGGAACCACTGTGAGATAGAAAGTACACACTAGATGCGAAGCTTGCGTGTTTGACTTTTTTCAAATACTTCGTCGTATAGGCTGCTTCGCTCCGAATTCAGAGGATTTGTTTCTCTTTCAAAGGAGAGCGCAGTTTGTATTAAGAGCTGGTCATCTATAAAGACGACGTCGCCATAACATATTTCAACATATTTTAATATAGGTCTCGGCATTTTGCTTACATCAATAAATGACAGAGATGTTGGCCAAGGTAATCGTTATCAGGCAAAGTGATCGCCTGTATGCGTGTATGCCTAGAATAAAATAGATATAAGGTAGCTTTTTTATAACAAACAAAAAAGTTTAAAATTTACCAAAACCTTGATCTACTAGGCGCCGCCCAAATTCAAACCACAACCTATAACGCCAGGTCAAGGATCACTCGAGCAAGAACTCTTGTCGTGTTATCCCCACAGCTATCGCTATCGAGATATCATAATACAAATGCCCATCTAAAATCCATGACCTCCCAAGCGGTTAAAGCATGTCCGCGATGCAACGCAGCAAAATAGCTCTATAATGCAGCCCGCAATCCCATAAAAGGATGAAGCAGATAAAGGAGGCATTTTGTGACCAAAAAAATCAAGCATTCGATTTTGTTGCTTGTGTTTGCTTGTTTGTTTGTTTGAACTGTGCTGTTTGCTTTTCCCGCCGTCAAACAGCTTGCGTGTGTTTATGGACCCGCCACATTCTCCCTGACTGTCAAATAAAACAGTTTTCTAAAAGGTCAGGCTCCTTATCGGATTTTCTCCAGGATTGCTTTTCACACAATGCTTGCAAGCGGATCGAGTGTGAAGTGTGCACTTGCATCAGCAGTAAATATCCTGGTGTCTTTTGTGTAATGGCATTCGTCTGGAAAAGGAATTTGTATGTTCGGATTTGTTTTGGTGATAATAAATTGGTTTCTTTTTGCGTGAGTATGCTCTAAGACTTTTACTCCTGTAAGAGAGTTGTTCTTTACTACATCAGAGTGAGAAATGTCTTCTTTAACGAAGAAGTGGATAGGTTTGCTAGTCAAATTACAAACTTATTTGAAGACATCCTTACAGGTAAGGAAGATAAGAAAAATAAGGTGGCATTGTAATAAAAATCATTCCTAGATCCGAAAGCAGTCAAGTATTATGTGACAAGACGAAAACTGTTTCAAAATAGCTGGGATGGTGTATGCGCCAGTGTATCGTGTTACTAGCACCTGGATATTAGTCATGTTTTCAAAAAGGTGGATGTGAACATTTAAGTGGCTAAACGTCATGTCAAGTGAGAATTTGCTATTCATCTTTTTTCCTTCCGTTTTTTCCATTCTTGTTCCTTGAAATGCATTGCAGCCAAAGGCAGATGTACATTACACAGTTTCAGCGTTTTAAAGTTTTCTTATTTCTCCTTGTAAAAATGGCTCTATTAATCAGATGTAAGGGACACGTTTTAACGGAAAGTGTTTCAACGTACGCCTTACGGATTTACCCACAATCTTAACAGAAAACCGTTGCTACTCCCTGAAATGACGGGATAGTTTAGTGTTTAGAACACTGTGCTGGCAATCTGACGACCCGGTTCGATTTCCGTTCAAGGGATATTTTCCCCTGGAGTTAACTTCAGTGCCGACTCCACTCTCCCCAAAAGTCTTTCGGATGAGACTATAAGCCGAGTCCCCTTGTGCCAACGCACGCAGAACATCTTGCACACGCTGTTCCGCTTTTCGTAAGAGTAGGCCATTGTGTGCCGGTGGGAACAGCTGACAGAATTTACATAACGGCATACACACGGGGACTGATGTAAACAAGCAGATAAGTGCTTATTCCATTATCGTCGATATAAAAGAATAAAATTAAATTAAATTACAAAATGAAATATTGTACAGGACATATACCGTTTAGATGTCTACTAACAACAATATGATGCAGTATAATTATAACTGTTAATCAAATAACAAACCTTGTTCAAGACATGCGTGGCCATTGCGATCATGATGCACAAAGAATTGGATGATTTTTATGTTACATTACATTCTGTATGATGGTTTTCTTCCTTCTTCCGAACTCGTGTATTATGGCCTAAGGTCAATGTACATATCAACCTGTTCAGCAGTCGTAGTTCAAGTTCAAATCTCTGTCTCTCTTCCCTGTCCTCTTTGTCTTATGTCTTTTTTAACCAGTATATTCATCTATTATTTGTGATGTTTTCTTCTGTTTTATCTCTCTTTTCCCCCTTCCATGAAGGTGGCGATGTTATACTTTTTGAAACAAGATTAAATCTTGGTGGTTTTTGGTTGATCACGTGCGCTCCCCTTCTCTCCCATTGCAAATCGCTTCTCAATCTCTTCGATACTTACTCTCTCCTCGACTATCGCTCTTCGCCTCTTAACCTGTTCCCTTTCTCGTAGTGCCATGTCTCCTAACATCTTCTCGATCGCATCCACCTATGTAAGCACTGATCTACTTCCTCTCATCCTCGATAACTCTATATCTACTCCCCCCTCCCCCCCCCTCTCTCTCTGCGCTGCAACATTCATCACGGCTGACATGCGCAGTCAATCATACGATACTGACGACTTTGGGAATCAGACCACCAAGTTTCTACAGATGATGGATGACATTCGTGATATTGTGTGAGAGCGCCAGACGCATAAAGAAATAATTTTAACAAACGCTTCCCCAAAAAGCGTGCTATTATGTTACTGTCACGCTGTTTCAAGACAAGGAAAAGTCGTGTGTTTTGGGTTAAAATAATGACAAGATTGTTTGGGGCAGGTAAGACAAGGGGCTGGGCAACGGAAAAGGCTAAATACTGATCAAACAGAAATGCAATGAGTTGGGAGGGAGAAGGAGGTGTAGAATGTTGATAGGTAAATATCTATGTTGATGTATGAGCGATAGTGTGTTTATGTATGGATGGGTGCGTGCGCTCGCGCGAGTGTGTGCGTGTAAGTATGTGCGTGTTTGTGTGCGTGTGCGCGTGTGGTGAGTGTGTGTCGTGTGTGAGAGAGAGAGTGTGTGTGTGTGTGTGTGTGTGAGAGAGTTTTTGAGTGTGTGTTTATTTTATTTATTTTTTAAATTTTTGTTTATTCTTTTATATCGACGATAATGGAATAAGCACTTATGTAATTTTTTTACATCCAGTCCCCGTGTGTGTGTGTTTGTGCGGGCGGGCGCGCGTAGTGTATGTATGCGTAAACACATGATTACTGCTCATTAGAGTATGTGAGAAAGACATGAAAAGACAGAAACAGGAAGATAAATATATAAAAAAGAGAGACAGCAGACAGCAGCAAAGGGCAAATAAACAGGCAAAAAAGAAAGAGAAAAAAAGAGAAAAAAGAAAGAAAGAACGAAAGAAAGTAACAAAGAAAGAAAAAAAAGAAAGAAAGAAAGACGGAAGGAAAGAAGGAAGAAAAGAAAGAAAGAAAACTAAAGAAATACAACAACAAATAAAGAAAGAAAGGAAGGAAGAAAAGAAAGAAAACAAAAGAAATACAGTCAGAAAGAAAAGAAATACGGACAGAAAACAGGACAATAACACACAGCGAAGATGCAAAGCTGACCAAAAATAAGTGTTTTAGATCGAGGAGGAAAGAAAGTAAAGAAAGAAAATAGCCAGCGAAAGCAAACTGATGAGGAAAACATACTGTGACATGCATACAAACAGAGAATTAACATGCGTGGCTACAAAACGGGAGTCCCCTCACGAACACGGCTGCGGAGGATTACAGATCGAAAGAGCAGGAGGCAATAAGGGAAATAGACAGGAAGCAAAAACAAGGATGGGATGGATGGCCGTTGAGAGATAGAGAGAGAGAGACAGAGAGAGAGAGATACAGAGACAGAGACAGAGAGAGACAGTTAGAGATTCAGAGAGACACAGAGAGGGAGGGAGTGAGAGAGAGAGACAGAGACAGACAGACAGACAGACAGAGACAGTTAGAGAGTCAGAGAGACACAGAGAGAGGGAGGAGAGAGGAGAGAGAGAGAGAGAGAGAGAAGAGAAGAGAGAAGAGAGAGAGAGAAGACAGACAGACAGACAGACGAGACAGACAGACAAAGGCAGAGACAGACAGAGATTCAGATAAACAGACAGAGAGACAGAGAGAAGGAAAGAGAATGTGTGTGCGCGTGTGAGGTGTGTGGTGTGTGTGTGTAGTGTGTGTGTGTTTGTGTAATGTGTGTAGTGTGTGTAGTGTAGTGTTGTATTGTGATGTACTCTGTGTGTGTGCTGCATTGTGTTGTGCGTGCGTGAGAGCGCGCGTGTGTGTATGTGTCCCTGTGCGCGTTCACAACAATAAAAGAATACGCACCAAACAAAACAATAAATAAAAAGACAAAAAGAAACACACAAAAAAGGGGAAAACAGTCTACTCAAATAAAAGATAAAAAGCACAGAAAAAACAAATTTACACGCTAGAAGCCTATTTTGTGCAGCGCAGCTTAAAAGTAGTAGCTCAGTGTACTGAAACAACGGGGGAAAATCACCACACATTTTTTAGCCTACTAGCCCCCCATAAAGTCGGTGTCTTTGATCATGTCCACTTTTTTTCTCGATAGCAACTGGCTCGTTGAGAATGGTAATCGTATGCAAATGCCTCCAGTCTCTTCCATTGCCATGATCCGTATTCATCTGAATTGGCATTTTATGGTCTTCACAAATAGCGGCGAGAGTCCATAAGCAAGCGGTTTGATTCCACATTCTGGCACCATAAATACTAGTACCAGAAAAAAAGGTGTGGTCACTATATTATCAAAAAACGTTATTCATCTTCCATAATAAGACGATTTACCCAGATATGCTTTATAATCCAACGCTTTGACCCACTTAAAAATCTTATTTGCTACAGTGGACACAATAACCGTTCTTTAACTGGACTACCTCGGCATTTCAGTCATGCTAGAATAGTTCTCGTACACACAGTTTATGCAAAAAAGTTTGTTTGAATACTGAAAAGTCCCAAATCATATTTTTTGTCTTTGGAAAAAAAGATACAACACACTCAACCAATTATCGTTTCCTTTTTGATGAAATATATTGAATATTTTCTCCTGACACTAATGCTCATACTACTGTTCTCGCTCGCTCGCTCGCTCGCTCGGTCTCTCTCTCTCGTCTCTCTCTCTCTCTCTCTCTCTCTCTCTCTCTCTCTCTCTCTCTCTCTCTCTCTCTCTCTCTCTCTCATCTCCTGTCCCCACACACACATACACGCACAATACACACACACACCACACACACACTTTCTCCCACTCCACTCCCTCTCTCTCAGTCACCTCTCTTCAATCACATCCTGTAATTTTTAGCTATGTAGTTTTTTTGCGTTGTCTCTATGTCTAAGCTTTTGTAAACACCCCTGCTATGTTTTCAATCTTTCCTCTGCCTGCCTGCCTGCCTGTCTGCCTGCTCCCTCCCTCCCTCCCTCCCTCTCTCTCTCCCTCCCTTCCCCCTCTCTCTCTCTCTGTGCAGCATCTAACATACATCAACGACGGTGTGTGCAGTCACACGAATCTGACGACTTGAAGAATCGGGCCATCAACCTTTAAGGGATGAATGATGACACCTCTGATATTGCAATAGGGTGCCAGACTCCTAGGGGAAGGGGAAAAATTCAACTATTCAAGAAATCCCCTTCGGTGTTTATAGAAGTCCGGTCTTCCAACTTTTTACCTTAATACATATGATTTATATGTCTTTTTATAGCTACCAATGGTAATAACGATTGTGTAGGCAAGAAGAGACAAGATAGTAAGGACGCCGCATAGGAACAAGCATAGAGTATGAAACGTCAAGACTGGCATTACAGCTCCTCTCTCTCTCTCTCTCACTCTCTCTCGCACGCATTTTAAAGTGTGCGCATATGTGTATGCGTATATGCACGCGTACAAAAGAAAAAGTGTGCAAGCTGACACAAAACGTTTCTCGTCTCAAACGAAAATAGTCAAAGAAAGAAAGTTTACTACAGACAAACAGACAGACAATCGAAGAGACAACGCAGTTTAGACACCAAACATAAGCTCGATGACGAACCAAAGCAAGGGCCAAAAGATACCATCAAAGCAAAGAAAAACAGGTAAACATACTGTTATAGACCAGACACACAAGCGGACTTAGCATGAATCTGCAAAAAAAAATAGAAGAAAGTCAGACGAAGTGGGAGATAACAGCGAAGTGCTTTTGAGGAGAAAAACAAAAACAAGAGGCAAAAACGAAAAGGTCAAGAAAATGTGTAGAAATGTATCTGTTTAGGGATGGTGCGTGAGTGTGTGTGTGTGTGTGGTGTGTGTGTGTGTGTGTGTGTGTGTGTGTGAGAGAGAGGGAGGAAGAGAGAGAGCGACCTGTTTTATTTCTTTTTCCTATCTTTGGATGTCAGTGGTGTTAACGACAATGGTAATTATATGCTAATGTCTTTCTTTGTGCGAGGTGTGATCAATCTTCATCTCCATGATTTTACACTTTAAATCGATAGCTAAGAACACGCGCGCTCGCGCGCACGCGCGCACACACACACACACACAAACACACACACACGCGCGAGCGCGAGCGCAGGACGAGATAGCCTGGTGGTTAGAGTGATGTATTCGTGATCTGCTGACCCGGGTTCGATTCTCGTTCAAGAGGATTTTTCCTCTGGAGTTAACATCAGTGCCGACTCCACTCTCCCCAGAAGTCTTTTGGATGAGACTATAAACCAAGGTCCCGTGTGCGAACGCACGAAGAACATCTTGCGCACACGTTAAAACCCGTTCCGCTTTTCGGAAGAATAGGGCCAATGTGTGCCCCCGGTGGGAATGGATGACAAAATTGACAAAACTGCATACACACAGGGAATGGATAAAAAAAACCCCACATGAGTGCTTATTACATTATCCTCGAAATAAAAGAATAAAATAAAATAAAATAAACACACACATTTCCATTTTACATGTCCACCGGTATTCAAAACTGTGTGCTTCCACCCCCAAAACCTTGATCCGACCCCTCCCCCCCCCCCTCCCTCTCCACCTTCCCACTTCTTTTTTCGTCCGTCAAATATCACAATTTGAGAAGAGACTTTACTATAAATTTGAACACGCACACAATGTACTTTTATAATATCACTTAATATGAAAGAAGTTAAATGATAGAAGAACACATATATATATACACACATACAAACGCGCGTACACACACTCACACACGCGCGCGCGCATGCATACATAACATCAAACCGATGGTAAGGGAAAGGCTTACGGATGGACAGACATTCACAATGGCAGACAGATAAAAGTCCAAGATAAAGGCACAGAAATGCAAATATAAATAAACCTTTACTGCCTCCATGTATACACAACACACATACACATACACGCACATATTCTCTCTCTCTCTCTCTCTCTCTCTCTCTCTCTCTCTCTCTCTCCTCTCTCTCTCTCTCCCTCCCTCCCTCCCTCCCTCTTTCCTTCTCTCTGTGTCTTTACTGTAAAACTAGCTTTATTGCATCGATAAATAACATCGTAGTTTCATGCGTAACATCCCTTCTGGTCTTTGGAAACACAGTTACTCTCATCTCATCTGTAAACCAGTCAATTTCTTTGACCTAAACACAATTATGCCACCATCAATGCATGTGATGATCGTCTATCAACTAAAACTGCCTAGGAATTTCAAACAGGCTCTTATTTAGGTCAACAAGGATATTGGTCAAAATCTGCAAATGAGGGTGACAAGTGCCTCACGGTATACACACGCTTTGGACCCCTCCTCTACAACACTGGTATGGGAAACACTTTGTACATTGACCATCTGTTTCCCCATTTAGTTGATACTTAAAGTCTCAATTATTATAGATTATGACAAATGTAGCCTTCCCCTATTATACCCCATCCCCTACCCAGCCAGCTTCCCTCTTAACCTACCTCCCCCCCCCTACCTCCCACCTCCCACCTACACTATCCCCCTCCTTACCTCCCTACACTATCCCCTTACCTCCCTCCCTACACTATCCCCCTTACCTCCCTCCCTACACTATCCCCCTTACCTCCCTACACTATCCCCTTACCTCCCTCCCTCCACTATCCCCCTTACCTACGCTATCGCCCTTACCTCCCTCCCCAATTACACTATACTCCTTACCTCCCTATACCCTTACCCCCTCCCACACTAACCCCCTTACCTCCCTCCCTCCCCACACTATCCCCCTACCTATACTATCGCCCTTACCTCCCTCCCCACCTACACTATCCTCCTTACCTCCCTACACTGTCCCCCCTCCCCCCTCCTTACCCATTCCCTCCTCACTAGCCCCTAATTCCTCACCTACTCCCTTCCATCCCCCCACCCTCACCCTATTACCCACCTCCCTATCCCTCATCCCTGCTCTTCCCCTCCCTCATTTCCTTCCCTTCCCTCATCCTGCTCTTCCCCTCCCTTCCCTCATCCTGCTCTTCCCCTCCCTCATTCCCCTCCCTTCCCTCATCCTGCTCTTCCCCTCCTATCCCCCCCCCCCCCTCTAAAATAAAGAACAACCCAGCACGAACATGGGAAGATAGACAACACATTTCCTCCAAACTTCAGAGGATTAGAAGTTAGGGGGTGATCCCTGCAAGGATCACACATTCCTAACTCACAGCTAAAGCTGTTGTCCCCATACTTTTACAACATCTTATTAAACTAACAATTCTACAATTTAAAGGTGTTTTATTTCCCCTATATCTCTTCAGAAATCGAAAAAAACAGCTTATTCTAATCATTCAGTTTCATCATGTCCTTGTTTCAGAAAGGTAAATAGTTGAGTCTATAATTTTAGATAAAAATTGCTCCTTCATTTCCAGTACAAACAAACTTTTATCTACATGTATGGGCAATTTCAAACAATAAAAAGGAATATAACTGTTTATGATAGCCTATGAAGGGGAGTTAATATTGCTATAAAACAAGATGAAAGTTTTATCACGCACATAAAACGTATCGAAAACTGTAAATACAGTTGAGCAACGTTCATATGCAGCTTAACTTAACAGTTCGAAGTCAGTTGTCACTGGAAAATTTGATATCTTAGGGGTAATAAATCCAGGACATCCACACACACACACACAACACCACACACACACACACAACAACACACACACACACACATGTACATACACGCATGTGCGTGACATACTTGGTTAAAAGATAAAGAAATAATAAAAATCATAAAATGTCAAACAAATGAATTATATCACGTTACAATATCACTCATTCTTTCACGTCCATACTTAATTTTTTTTAAAATACAAAGCAAACAAAAGAAAAGAAAGAAAACAAAAAAGAAACAGGAACAAAAAATACAAGTCATTCATAGTGGTTACCAGTATTGTCAGTAATTACATCCTTCCTCTCCCCCTCCACCTATGCGAACGTGTACTCATATGCGCTAATACTCTTAAAGTAGCACTTTAAAAAAAAAACCCAATACATTCATACAATAACAATCACACAACCGAACAATTTCACATAAATAAATCAATAATAGTAATAGCAATACAATAAAACTGATAATCATCCATCACCATTGAGAGCAACAACATCAATAACAAGCAAGGGAGAGGACCAAGAGGTGGGGGGGGGGGGGGGTATCGAAGAGGAAGGGAAAAGAGAAACAATCAAATAGAAACATCATAAAAGAAAACAATTATGTAAATTATTTTTTTTAAACGTACATAATAGATAAAAACAAACCCCCATAAGCAACAAGACTATCAAACTAAAAGAAATAACAATTATAACAGTTCTATTAATCCCATCACAACAACAATAAAAGCAATATCCATGATAAAACCTATTGCATTGGACAAGAAAAAAGCATGGAGAGAGAGAGAGAGAGAGAAGAAGAGAGGAGAGAGAGGAGAGAGAGGAGAAGAGAGAGAGAGAGAGTTGGGTCAACCAGTGGTTGTTCAATTCTTCAACCAATATGTCTTTTAACTGTCTGTTGACTTTTCGATATAGGTTTATTACACAATGTATTGATGGCTTTCCATACTTGGCAAGCGTCAGTATTTGTACTTAACAACTTTTGAAAGTAGTCATGTTTTGATTTGCGTTTTAGTGAAGTTATTTTGTTTCCCTGCATTCCAAATTGCTCTTTTGAACCGTGTGTTTTCAAACAGTCTCTTACGTGTATGTCAGATTCTATGTTATTCAAAGAGGTTTCATTTTATAACTCTTTTCTGTACGAAGGGGGCATGCTTGTCGTACAGAGAAATAAATGTGCTAATCCATTTCAGCAGCTTCATTTGGGTGCCTGATTTGATATATATCATATAATGGCAAGTTTATCAAGTATGAAAGAAAATCTTGCTCGTTGAAGTTTTAATTTTGTTTTTCTATGTCATATCCATCAAAGTTGTATTTTATTTTATTTTTATTTTATTCTTTTATATCAACCAAAAATTCCATCACCCTGTCAAAGTGTATAACGTGTGTGCGTGTGTGTGCATTTGGACTTGTTAGAACTATTACTTGCTATTGGTTGCATGGCTGTGTAAGAAGGGGCAAGCGCTTTGATTTGTCTGTGCAAGATACTGCGCTATATAAATTCCATTTACTATTATTATTATTATTATTATTATTATTATTATTATTATTATTATTATTATATCGAGGATAACGGAATAAGCACTTATGTGCGTGATAAAACTTTCATTTTATTTTATGCCGATATTAACTCCCCTTCATAGGCTATCTAAACAGTTATATTCCTTTCTATTGCTTGAAATCGCCCATAAGTGCAGATAAAAGTTGGTATGTAATGAAAATAATGAGGGTTTTTTTTAATCTAAAATTGTAGAATCTACTGTTTACCTGTCTGAAACAAGGACATCATGAACTGAATGATAATATAGAATAAGCTGGGGGTTTTTAATTTCTGAAGAGATATAGGAGAAAAACACCTTTAAATTGTAGAATTGTTAGTTTAATAAAAGGTTCTAAAAGTATGATGGCAACAGCTTTAGCTGTGAGTTAGGAATGTGTGATCCGTGTAGGGATCACCCCTAACTTCTAATCCTCCGAATTTTGGAGGAGATGTGTTGTCTATCTTCCCATGTTCGTGTTGGGGTGTTCTTTATTTTAGGGGGGAGGAGGAGGAAGGTAGGGGGGAGGAAGGGAGGGGGAGAGGAGGAGAGGAGGGAGGAGGAGGAGGGGGGAGAGGAGGAGGGAGGAGGGGGAGGAGGAAGGAGGAGGTGGGGGAAGAGATTAGGGAGGGGTATAGATGGAGGGATAGGTCCATGGGGGGAAAGGATTATGGAGGGGTATAGATGGAGGGGAAGGTCAGTGGGGGTGGGGGGGGGGAGGATTAGGGAGGGGTATAGATGATTAGGGAGGGGTATAGATGGGGATAGGTCCAGGGTGGAGGGGTGGGGAAAGGATATGGAGGGGATAATGGAGGGGAAGGTCCATGGGGGTGGGGAGGGGGATAGGATGGGTAGTTTCCAGAGGGTAGGAAGAGTAGTCTGGTGGGGGGTGATGGGGTTGTATAGGATTAGGGGGAGGTAGAGAAGGGGGCAGATCATGGGAAAGGTAGGAAGGATAGAAAGTGGCACAAATTCATTGTTTCACACGTTAATATCGTTCACTATGATAGTAAGTATAGGTATGTGAACCGGCTTGCTGTCACTCTTCATGTCTGAATTTATTCCTTGGTGGATGTGCTAATTGCAGTTTTAAAAGTACCTGTATTTCAGGGACAGAGGAACTTTTTTTTTTCAAATAGGACATAATCCCAAACCGATCCAATTTTACACAAAAAGCAGGAACTTCCCTTCAATCATTTTATATTGTGGCTGAGGTTTTATATTGAATATTATTTTGACGTATGTTCATGCTCATTTATGTAAACTCCCTCGTTCTCTCTCTCTGTCTCTGTCTCTCTGTCTGTCTGTCTCTGTCCTTCGGATGAGACTATAAACCGAGGTCCCGTGTGCGAACGCCCACACGTTCAAACCCGTTCCACTTTTCGTAACACTAATAATAATAATAATAATAAGATTGAATTTATATACCGCTGTATCTTGCACAGACAAATCAAAGCGCTTGCACTCAACTCATTCTTACACAGTCATGCAACCAATAGCAAGTAATAGTTCTAACAAGTCCAAATGTACACACACACACACACACACACAGAGGTTATACACTTTGGTAGGTTGATGGGATTTTAGGCTGTTGGAAAGCAGGACAGCTATGAAATGAAACAGGAGAGGAAAATCTTTGGTTTGAAATAAATATGTCTTGAGACCGGATTTAAAAGTGTCACAAAAAAGCCTTTGGCGAAAAGATATAGGGAGGCCATTCCAAATCGATGGACCAGAAACAGAGAAAGAGCGAAGGCCAACGGTGGACTGGCTGAATCTAGGTGTTCGTAAACACAAGGAATCTGCAGCAGAGCGAAGGGAACGAGAAGGAGTGTACAGGTGAAGGCATTCACAGAGGTAGGAAGGTGCTGTTTTGTGGAGACATTTGTAACACAGAGTACTGATCTTATAGTTTATTCTTTGTAGCACAGGCAGCCAGTGTAGAGATCGCAAGAGAGGGATAATGTGCTCAGATGTTTTTCTTTCTGTGGGCTAGTCGAGCTGCAGAATTTTGAATACGTTGAAGTGAGTGGATAGATGATGCTGGCAGACCATCCATAAGAGAATTGCAATAGTCCAGACGTGAAAGAACGAGAGATGCCACGAGTTTGGATGTTGCGTCTGTGGACAGGTACTTTTGAATTGCACTAATACGCCGTAATTGATAGTAGCACGACTGGCAGGTCTGGGTGATGAATTTTTGCATAGAGTTGGCTATTCTGTGCCGGTGGGAACGGATGAAAAATTTACAAAACTGCATACACATGGGGACTAGATGAAAAAAGCACATGAGTATTCATTCCATTATCCTCGAAATAAAATATATCTATGTCTATGTCTATTTCAGTCTGTCTGTCTGTCTGTCTGTCTGTCTCTCTCTCTCACCGACTCACCCCCTTATCTCCCTCCCTCCTCTCTCTCTCTCTCTCTCTCTCTCTCTCTCTCTCTCTCTCTCTCTCTCTCTCTCTCTCTCTCTCTCTCCTCTCTCTCTCCTCTCTCTCTTTACAGTAAAACTATACTTATTACGCCAAAAAAGTAATGTCATAGTTCCATGCATACCATCCCTTCTAGTCTTTTTAAAAAAAAACACAATCACCCACTTATCCTATTTGTAATCCAGTCAATCCCTTTGACCTAGATACAATTATCCCACCAGCAACGAAGGTAATTACCATCTATCAACTAAACTGCCTCGGAATTTCAAGTACCTTCCTATTGCAGCTTTCAAAGAGTAGCTGTATTTCAGGGACAGAGGGAGTTGTTTTTTGGTTGCTTTTTTTCAAATAGGACATTATCCCAAACCGGTCCAACTGAACTGTCCTTGTATTCATTATCTATTATAATAATTGCGGATGAGATTTTATATTGAACAGCACTTTCGCCCCTTTTCCACAGAGATCTATGCTCATTTACACAATATCTCTCCCCCACCCTCCCTCCCACAGCTTCTTCTAACTCTCTCCCTCCATCCGTTTTATGAACTATGACACACAAATGTCAGTATGTTTTTCTATTGTCTCTTTATCAACTGTTGCTGTTGTTCTTGTTGTTGGTTTTTTGTTGTTGTTGTTTTGCAAGCACT
>CM054153.1:31673802-31688802 GCA_028751875.1 Rapana venosa | reverse complement strand
CTTAAATGGCAATAAAATATTCTGAATATGAATCTGAACACACACAACAAACAAACAAACAAACAAACAAACAAACAAACAAAGACACTCACAAATACACACGCACATACACACTCATACACTCACTCACCCGACCACACACACACACACACACACACACACACACACACACACACACACACACACACACACACACACACACACACACACACACACACACACAACTTCGGCTAACCTTCACATTGAACTATAATGTGCGCCTGGAAGCACCGCACCCCGGCATCACTAAATCTGCTTTGATCACCACAAGAACATCAAATATTCACACCCACCAAAACACGCAGGTCCGCTTTTTCTCCGACTCGTCCTATCGAACACAGACCCCAACATTATCCCGAGGGACCAAAGACCTGATTGTAGAACTCCATTATCAGATTTCCCATCTCCCCGAAGTCAAAGTACGGCTGCCTATTTGGCAAGGTCCTTGAAATCAGCCATATGCAAACACTTTCTAATACATGCACGTGTACCCGTAGTTAATTTAGCCACATTCCGACTTCGGGGATGATGTCTGAACACGACACCGATGTACATGCTGTCACGACTGTCGCCCGGATCCCTTCAGGAATCAGTACGAAGTGGAGACAATTTGGGGGGCTCGAAACGGGATAAGGTCAATCGGAACTTGTAATCACTGCTTAGCTTAGCACACGCAGACAGATTGTGTTGTGCTGAGTCGTGTCTGGAAGGAGTGAACTCCTTTTCCTTTAACAATGATAAAAAATTTGAAACCCTATCCTATACATACATTCACTCCTTTCTTCTATCGTTTCCTGCGCTGGAAATCTGGCAGCGCGCAGAAGAGACCTGACGACCTGAAAGGAGCACTAGCAGCCTGGCGTCGTGTTTGACCAGCCGGTCGACGGGGCAAGTGCCACCAACACAGCTAGGTCGCCCTCAGGTCCCTCTTCCCACCCTGAATGAACTGTCCATTGTCCAGAGGTCGGATGTGTGTGTGGGAATGGTTCTGGGAGGAGCGCGTGTGTCAATGAGTGCGTGTGTGTAAGACTGATGGAAGGATGAAGTTTTTTTCGTTTTTCTTTATTAAGTTGATAATTTATTGTCAAGGGGGATTAGGGAACTGGGAGGAGGGGTGGGAGAAGTGTGATGTTTAGTTAGTAGGTTGATATTATTTGTGTGTATGATTGAGTTGAGTAATTAAAGTATTGTTTGTTTCACCTGGCTTGTGTTTGTGCTGAGTCATGCCTGGAAGGATTGAGCTCCCTTTCCTTTGACAACGATCTGTCTTGACTACGTTAGGATTCTTGCGGGGATCCTGGCGGCAGCCGTGACACATGCATTTCTTTTTCTTTTTGTTTGTTAAAATTTGTTATGTCAGCCATGTTTCTAACGTCTGCCTACCCCATCCATATTGTCACTTTCGAGCAAGCTCTAAAAGCCTGTTGTCCAGAAAATTGTGTCTTATCATTAGTGGACGAAGCATTCAGAAAAAAATTGGGTAAATAGATTTCCATTACAAATGTTTGTCAAAAGAAGGGTACATAAGACATATAGTTTTTTTTAGAGCAAACTTTTCATCTTCAATTTCTTTAAGTTATTTTTACTTTTGATTTTTTCATGTGTTTTTCATCTTGTTCTTTTTCTTCTCTCTAATCTGTTTCTTCTTTTTCTTTCTATTTCTTTCCGTATGTTTTTTTTTAAAGTATGTATTTCTGAGTCTTTTTGATTTCAGCTTTCTGTCTTTCTCTCCCCCCCCCCCCCCCCCCCCCCCTTTATTTTCGTTTCGTTTTCTTTCTTTCTTTCTTTCTTTCCTTTCTTGCATGGTGTGACGCTTCGTGTTTAACATCAGATCACCAAACATGTATGTATATACTACCTATGTCTCTGTATCTCTATGCTTTTGCTTTCTCTCTCTCTCACTCTCTCTCTATGCACCTTCTCTAAAAGTATCGCGCCATTGAGGCATTAGGCTCATTTTACGCAAAATATCCCTCATCATCTTTGTTACACAAACTCCCTCCCTCTTCTCTTCAAGCAGTCTTTATGACTCAGATAAAATCACCCTCTCGACAATGGACAAAAACAATCGCCTTTTAGCCGAACTACTTGGGTATTTTAGGCATGGCGAATATTAATTCCTTAAAACAGCATTCCATTGCTATTGTTGTCAGCAAAAAAAGGTAGTTTCTTCCAAAAACAATCAGTGAAATTCTTTGGGGTGTAGCATGCTTGCACTGTCTGCTGACTCATGTTGGTTTAGTTGTGTAATTATTTTTTTATCTTTTATGCTGATTTATTCTTCTATCAAACATCTGACCTCCTTTCCACTAATCCCCCCCCCCTCTCTCTCTTCTCTCTCCCTCTCTCTCTCTCTCTCTCTCTCTCTCTCTCTCTCTCCTCTCTCTCTCTCTTACGTTTCAAAATATATTACATTCCAGTATGTTGATTCTCCTCTTTCCCCCGAACTCCGTGTATTGTGGCGTAAGGCCAATGTACATATTAAAGCCGTTCAGAGTTTACAGTTATCTCTGTCTCTTTGTCTGTCTCTCTCTCACACACACAAACACACACACATTCTTTTAGCTAACCCACATATTGACTATATATAAGCACGCCTATAAGCCACAGCATCACTTAATCTGCTTTGATCATCACAACATCATAAAATATTCACACACATAAAACACACAAGTCCTCCCGTTTTGTTTTTATCTCAGGCTCGTCTTATTGAACACAGGAGCTCAGCATCATCCCCCAAAGACTTTATATCTGTTTGAAGATGTCCTGTATCTGACATGTAAATGTGTGTGCGTGAGTGTGAGTGAGAGAAGAGAGAAGAGTGGTGCGTGGAGTGAGAGATGGAGAGTGGTGTAGGCAGGCGTCGCGTTGTGTTTTGTGTATATTGCGTGTGAGTGGTGATGTGTGTCTTTGTTAGTTTGTTTGCAGGCAAAAAAAACACAAGTGCCTTGATTCCGAAAATGATTGCACGTCCTCCAACAACCACTAACCCAAACCCAACGCGCACAACAACACATACACACAACGCAGCACAAAACAACACACGCCGCAAACCCCCATACTAAAAACAACGCATCACCCACACCCACACACAAACCCGCCCAAACCTCCCATACACACAACCATACCCACCACCCCCACAACACAAACAACACAACACATACACACACACAACAACACAACCCCAAAAAACCCCCCAACAAACCCCACCCAAACAACCACACATACACACACAAACAACAACACACACATACACCACCACCCACCACAACACACAACACAAACAACACACACACACAAACATCACAACACAATACACAAACAAACACAACACACACACACACACACAACACCCCACCACCACACCCAAGCTTTACGACTTCTCCGCACGCAACAACAACAGCAACAAAAAATGTCCCAACATCTTACAGCAACCTACGCAGTAGACGCCACGTATGGAGGAAACACACACGGCCTGCATTGATGAGGAATACTGCTGCTGCAACCATCGAAGGATGGTGGCTAGCATAACAATAGCTATATATTTTTTCCAAGCGCGATGCTTCCTGCTAGGACTTGAACCATGAAGTACATGGACTCGGATCAAAACAGCTGGTTCGTCTCTCTTCTGGTGTACACGTTATTGCTTCCTTTTGATGCGTTGTAGATAAACTGTTTGTCAACATTTACTGCAGTTATTGGAGCTCGGTTTGCTGCGAGTATGTTCCGAGTAATTGAAAACGGTTTCCGTGAATGAGATGTTTTGTACATCGTATTAAATAGTCTCTACTATTTTTGACTGTAAAAGCGTTCTACGTGTCTTGCAAGGCTTCTCCCGCGTCTTTTATTGTGTCTTCTCCCGTCCTTCGCTAAACCCGGCCTCTTGCAACACTTCACTCGGCTTAAGGCATGTCCAGAGATTATGTAATCCTGTCTAATTTTTCTGTCTCTGTCTCATTCTTGCCTCACGAACATCCTGTACAGCTGTTTGGGAGTAGCCTGTGATCCGGTGGGCCTGTACACACGACAGTGTTGGTCTTTCCATTATCATCTATAAATCGACAAATAATGAATAACATTATTGTTCCTTTTATCGTAGTAACTGTGTCTATGAGTTTTGTAATCTTTGCTCAGTATGTTCCCCAGTATTGAAAATGGCCTGAAGATGTTTACATCGTATAAATATTCCTAATCATGATTTACGTGTCGCAAGCTTCCGTGTCTCGTGTCTTCGCACCGGACCTTTCAGCTGTTTACACTCCACTCGCTATGGATTTAAGATAGTATCTTCTATTATTTGTCATCTTCTGATTCTTCCTTCATGTTGCCTACCTGGTAATGATGATAAAGGGTAGATATCGACATGGCTTCGTAATTTATTCTTTATTTCAAATAATGGATGGACTGTCCATCCCTTTTGCTTTTATTCTGCTACGCACAAAGCCTACTCAGAAAGCGAACAGAAAGTGTGCATTCACCTGCTCAGGAAGAATTGTGATTAGAGATCCAGAGGACAGCTACATTCGGTCTCTGTATCATTTTTAAGTGAGCTTCATAGTCAATTGGTGTCCCTTTCTGTCGTTCTCAACTACGGCATTCGGAGAGACCAACATTAACATTTTCCCAATCGTAACACGTCTGGAGAAACTTCACACACACACACACACACACACACACACACACACACACACACACACACACACACACACAGCTTGAATTACGTTAATCACACAAACTCACACCCACACCCACACACATCAACACACCCACACCCACACGCCCCCTCTCACCTTCAACCACACACACACGCGCGCGCACGCACCACACACAAAGATACAAAAATAACCACACACACACACACACATACACACATCAGACACGCAGACACACAAACACACACACACACGCGCGCGCGTGCTACTCAGAAAGAAAAATAATTTCCGGCATTAATTATGTTTCACATGCATTAATATATGATCAGCCCATTCGGGAAAAAAACCCACTTGCAAATCATTATGAAATGGAACATAAAAAAGTTATGACGAATAAACTTGTCGTATGCGGGTGCTGCAAATGAACCGCAAATAATGCATAGAAAAATATGGGATGTTTAACTGCTCGAAAATTGAAATCGAACCTCAGTGTTATTTTTTTCTCTGTTCTTTTTTTTTTCCTTTTAGTTTCTCAGCTCGTTTCCACTTTATCTTCAATCAATAAACGGTGTCAGCATGCCCTCCTCTCATCTTTCCATCCTTTCCACCTGCTTTCCTGTTTCATCCTCTCTATCGCTCTGTCTGTCTGTCTGTCTGTCTGCGTATGTGTCTGTCTGTCTGCCTCTCTCTGTCTCTGTCTGTCTGTCTGTCTAGCTCGCTCTCTCTGTGTGCGAGGACCGGATGTAAATAAGTACATACATATTTATTCATTATCCTCGATATAGAAAAAAATGGATTTGATTTGTTTGATCTCTCTCTCTCTCTCTCTCTCTCTCTCTCTCTCTCTCTCTCTCTCTCTCTCTCTCTCTCTCTCTCCCTCTCTCTCTCTCCTCTCTCTCTCAATAAACATTTCGAGTTCGAGTTCGAGTTCGAGTTCTCTCTCTCTCTCTCTCTCTCTCTCTCTCTCTCTCTCAGATATATCTATCTTCATATTCTCTCTCTCTCTCTCTCTCTCTCTCTCTTCTCTCTCTCCTCTCTCTTGTAGGATGTATAATAATAAGTACATATTGCTTATTACATTTCCTCGATATAAAGAATAATAATAAAAAAAAAAATAAAAAAAATCTCTCTCTTGACCATATACTCTCACATCTCTCTTCTCCTCAAATGTCTCATCATCTCATCATCTCTCTCTTACTTCTCACTCTCTCTACTCTCTCTCTTTCTTTCTCTCTTGTAATGCGTGTAGTTAATTCAATGAGTGTGAAATATTGTTTTTTTTCAATACGTGAACAATACGATACAAAAACAGCACAATACAAGACAGAAACCTGATCAATTGAACGCAATAAATATGGAACAAAGGCAATACATCATAGACAATACCAAAAAAATGAAATGCATCATAATCCAGCACTATGCACTGTAGAAATATAGCGTACTATAATCTATATATTTGTTCATTCGACAAGCAGTGAAGAGGACTTCTGCTCACAATAATTACGCATCTTACAGGTAAACATTGCTGCAACTACTCTTCAAGAAAGAACATGTAAACAAAAATGTCCAACCACAAATCAGTACACACTAATATTTATTATTATCTAAACATGAAAGCTGGAAAAATAAAGACTGTGATGACAACAGGTTTTTTTTTAAGCATGTGCTAACTATATTAACAAACATAGACTTTTTAAAAGGGCGTAGCAAAATTGTCAGCACATGGGCATAGGCATGCACGCGCGCACATGTACATGTCAAAATACACACACGCACGCACGCACACACGCACATACACACACACAGGAGCACGCACGCGCGCAGACTGAGAGACAGTGACAGAGAAGGATAAACACAGAATGAGAGACAATTAGAGAACCAATCAGCCAGTCAGACAAGAACACAGCACAGAGACAATAAACCCAAAGAAACAAACAGAACAAAAAGCGAAACAAAAGGACAGGCATCCTCCTCGTCATCGTACTTCAGAAGACCTTTATCTTGAATTGCAAAGAAACACAATCCCTTCCATCCTTAAAACAATACGTGCCTAAGTGGTGTTCCTCAGCCATGCCTCTGATAATAGACTGTACCTCTTTCTCTTCCCAGCTAGAAAGAAAAACACACACACAAACAACTAAAAAGAACCCAGCAACAAATGCCAAAGGCACTTTGCATTATAACAAGATCATCACACACAAAATACATATTTCGTTTTTCTTTTTTTCTTATTTTTTTTATTGTCCCAATGCGCTAATCAGCTTGGCTCTACCGAATAACTTGGACAAGAATGGAGAGCTTTTTTACTGCGCTCTTCACAAAACACTTTCGAAGCCCTACAGCATTGAGCTGCGCGGACAATTGTGATAAACAAGCACAAGATAAACAACAACAACAACAAAACAAGGAAGAAGAAAAATAACAAGAAGGTGGAAAAGATGTTCGCACAGAGATCCTAAAAATGAGTAAACATGATAATCATTAATAAACACTTTGGCTGGTTTTTGCCGTACCTTTCCTGATTCTTTTAGAATATCAACGCGAAGAAAACCTTATCATCAGGGGAAAAAACAACAACAAAGCAGTCGCAGATGTACACGTAAACACAGTTTTCCTTTTCATGTACCGAATGATAGACATATGAAGAGTTGTCATCCAAAAAATTGCCTAATGAATATTTCAAGAAAGGGCAGGTGCAAAAGACATGTAGATACAGACCAGACAGTCTTCTTACGCCATTTCTTCAATGTTACAACATTCTAGTTTAAATCTCAGCGACTTGTTGCATTAAATGTAAGATTTTTTTTAAAACTGACAGCACAACGGCGACTCGATCAAATCCAATCTCGCTGTTTACGGCCCCGCTGACGACTCGAGCCCCTACTTTCAGAATACTTTGACTTGCACGAGCCTCAAGCTCTACCCACTGAGCTATATCTATCCTTTAAGGATGTTACAGTAAAACATACTTTGTTAACGGATGCCCAACAGAAAAAAAGTGTTTCTGTCAAAAATGCATTTCCTTCACGAAGTGGCACAATGGGGCTTAGGAGTAACAAGCGTGCGCATTACGAATCCCACCCTCTTCAAAATCCCCGCTGGGAAAATCGAGTACTGCAATTTGAACACTTGGCAAACACGCTTAACGTATGATTATATCGTACGTGTAAATGAGTGTGTGTGTGTGTGTGTGTGTGGTTGTGTGCGCGCGCGCGCGCGCGTGCGTGCGTGCGTGCATGTGAATTTTCTTTTATTTTGATACTGTATTACTGTAATAGCTTCTCTATCTCTCTCTCTCACGTGCATACATACAAACATATATACATACGTACGTACATACATACATACATATGTACATACATATGTACATACATACACGCATACATACATACTTGACAACACACAAACACACACACTAACACATATACACACATACACATATAAACACATATATACACATATACACACATGCGCTGTGTGTGTCTCTCTCTTACATACAGACACACACACACACACACACACACACACACACACACACACACACACACACACACACACACACACACACACACACACACACACACACACACACTGCCTCGCTGTCTGTCTACTTGTCTGTCTGTCTGTTCTCTCTTCCCATTTCAGGATGATGCAGGGTTCACAAGACTAACAGTCAGCTGCATCAATTATAGCAGTTTCTTTGCTTCCTACAATTTCCTGAAATTGTTCTTGATTTAATTACCAATGAGATTGAGTGTGGTCCATGCCAGGAAAAAGAAGAAGAAGAAGAAGAAGAAGAAGAAGAAGAGAGAGAGAGAGAGAGAGAGAGACAGAGACAGAGAGAGAGAGAGAAAGAGAAAGAGAAGGAGAGAGACAGATAGAGCTTCAGGGAGGCAAACTGAGAAGAATGGACAGAATGACAGACAAAAGACAGACAGACAGACAGAGAGAAAGAGTACGGGGATAATAATAATAATAATAATAATAATAATAAATGGAACTTATATAGCGCTATATCTTGCAAAGACAAATCAAAGCGCATATGGGGTGTTACCGCTCGACGATGAGAGAAAGAGGAGAGAGAGAGATACACAGACAGACAGAGACATAGACATGCCAAGAAGAAACAGAGACAGAAACAAGCACACAAGACAGTGACAAAAGGAAAGACAAAGTCACAGATAGATAGACAAGCAGTGGCACAGAGACAATGGACATCAAAGAAAGTAGAATAATGGGATAAACTCCGAACTCATCGAACATACAAGGACAGCAACCTATATCTGAATAAAAAGAAGAAATAACACTAAAATGTGTCAAATGAGGTATCAAATTAGAGGTAACCAATCAAAACAAACTAATAACAATTACTTTTTTAAAATGTAACAAAATAAACGATACATAGCGCATAAATTCATTCCCATCACGATTCAGTTTGATCTTGCAAATCATATGGTTTTTTCTTCTAAACGCACAATGAATAAACAGAGCACCTTTGCAACTTAAAACCTGGCTTGTGGTATGCAGTACAGGAACAGAGTAGCTCAAAGTAAGGCAAAGAAGAACAGCAACAAAAAAGAAAAACGATGAAGAACAAGAGCATAACACACACACACACACACACACACACACACACACACACAACACACACACACACACACACACACAACACATACACTGTGCGCGCGCGCGAGCGTCTACTTTTGCTTAGAAACTACAGCAAAACACCTACACTTTCAGCTTCTATTTCTCAAGAAGAATCACCATGTGCATAATGTTCCACAGACGCCACACCTCATTAGTGAAGTTAAAAAAAGTAACAAAATAATTATGATAAAAAATTGTAGAGAAAGTAAGAAAGATGATGTAAAAAGAGTTCTGGAATCGATCTAGCAGATGCTCCACCTATGCTTGCACCGCGTGTTTTGGGTTTGTGTCTCTTGATGTTACTTTTACCTGCTCTGTTGTGTGATTGCGGCTGTGTGTTAGCGTCTGCAAAAAACATGTGTGTGGGCTTGCACGTGCTCAGGTGTGTGTGTGTGTGTGTGTGTGTGTGTGTGTGTGTGTGTTCCTATGCACTAGTGTGTATGCATGGTTTTTAAGTATATAGTAGAAAAGGGAATAGTAATGGTTTTAAAATATGAGCCTAATACATAACAGAAAGAGAGAGAGAGAGAGAGAGAGAGAGAGAGAGAGAGAGAGAGAGAGAGAGAGAGAGAGAGAGAGACAGACAGACAGACAGACAGACAGACAGACAGACAGACAGACAGACAGACAGAGACACAGAGAGAGAGAGACAGACAGACAGACAGACGGTTAGATAGATAGACAGACAAGTATAAGACAAACAAATGTTACGGGGCGGTAATAAGATTACCTCCCATGCGAACAAAGACGGAAGCAACGTCGTGTTTCTAAATAGGAAGGCACCAGCCAATTATTATGTGAGGCTCTGTTTCCTTGATTTTTCTACTCCAAAACTTTCGCCTATACGCTGAAACGATGTTGTATCCACGAGTGTCTTATTCTTAGCTAAGCAAGCTTCGTTATCAAAAGGGACTTGAGAGCAGTGTGAGAAGAACGGCTGATCAGCGTTAGGTCTAAACAGTCAGAACGCTATTGTGTGGCATTTGTATAACTCAGTCAGCTTTCCAGAGCAGAGCAGTGATGGAATCTAAGACAGAGGCCACGTCTCGAATGTAATTGTGCAGTTTGGAGCGATAAAATATCGCCGGAGAAAAGGGTACTTGTTACAAACAGATTCTGAGTTTTTGTTGAGAAGATTTTTAGGACTGCTATGAATGGCATTCTTGGCTTAATGATGCATGCATTGATGATGAGATAATAGTTTTGGTTAAGAAATGTTGTTATCTTTAGCTTGCATGTGTCTGGCTGGTCATGAAGTTTCCAGAATATTTTACAGTATTCTATGAAGTTCTAGGCTTTTCCGGAATGGTGTAGTTTACAGTATTCTAAGAGGCTCTAACAGTTTCCAGATGGCCTCACGGTAGCTGTTTGAGCGGGAGATGTTTGTGTAGTTGGTAATGGTCGGAGACTTCCTTAAGTTTCCAGAACCTTCCAGTGGCTAGTAGGAGGGGCCCTGGCACTGTATATATACAAGGGGCTGTTATCACACTGGAGGGAGGAGAGTCTGAGAGAGAGATGACAGATGGAGAGGAGAAGGGCGTGAGAAACGGATGGAAGGATGGAGGGGAGGAGAGGCCCAGAGAGTGAGAGGGACGGACAGTCAGTCCGGAGAGTCCAAGGAAGAAAGATGGGATAGAAGGAGAGTAGGAAAGGCCGAGAGCCAAGGGGAGGCAAGCGGAGATTGCCTGAAGAAGGGGAGAGAACTGAAGGAATAGAAGGAGAGCTATGGTTATGAGGACTGTAGAAGTCATTTTAACTGATTGAGCTCTTATGTAGTGAGTGTAGTCACAGAATTTTGGCTGTTGATCCAAGTAATTGTGGAAAGGACTTTTCCCTTTTTGTTTTTGAACTTTTGTATTGGAAATGAATATTGTTTTGAATTGGTTTAGTAGAATAAAAGAGATCCAACTTGATTCCTGAGTCAACTTGTGCTCTGTTTGGATGTGATTCACGAGAGATAGGAGAAACCAACTCTTAGCATTTCAGTCAGCGTTCTACGTCCACTGGAGTGTTTTGAAACAAAGAGTTAGTTCTTCAAAGAACCACGTGACAGTACTAATAGAATTATTGTCAGCAACGAAACGGATATATGACTAGAAAGCAGAAATATATTGTTACAAGCAACTAAACAGATGTAGGAACAGAAGAGAGATAAGCGATTAACAAAAATACAAAGCACCTGGGCTGTCTGTAAGTGTGATGATGTCAATGTCTACATACCACGCAGTCTAGGCTGAAAGCTAACCATTGCTTAAGAAAAAAATGGTAGAGAGAAGTACGTAAGTTTTTTTTCAGTGGAATGGGACGAAAGACATTAAAAATACATATAATGCCGGTGAAACACGCAGTGGTCTGACATGACACGGTACATGTGCACTTCAACTTAGAAAAGGTGACTGCAGGTTTGTGTTGTGGTCAACAAGCCTGGTACAAAAGGTATATATATATATATATATATATATATATATATATATATATATATATATATATACACTGACAGAGAGAAAGGAGACGCCGAAAGAAACAGAGATTTAACATGGAAAATCGAGAGAGAGAGAGACATAGACACTGATAGAGAGAAAAGAGACAGAAAAAAACAATATGGACAGATACAAAAGCATAGAGTCAGGTATGCAGAGAGACAGACAAGCAGAGACCCAAGCAAAACACACAAAAAAGACATACAGACCGACAATAACAAAGACCACAAGCAGACACAGAGAAAAGCAAGATCAAAGACCCACTGGTCTACTAAAAAGACGAGGCAGAATGTGCTAATAAAACTCGGGTCTGTCATCAGAAGTGCGTATGAACAATTCATGGCCAATATAGTTTTGGAATATCTTCGCAGCCCGTTGCGAATAGACATTCATGAGACTAATAATACACCCGTGTGGAGGCTAATAAAGAAAAAAGTACGGAGCGGCGAGACAGTTTGAGATATATATATATATATATATATATATATATATATATATATATATAGAGAGAGAGAGAGAGAGAGAGAGAGAGAGAGAGTTTGATATTGATATATATATATATAATATCAAACTATATATATATATATATATATATATAGAGAGAGAGAGAGAGAGAGAGAGAGTTTGATATTGATATATATATAATATCAAACTATATATATATATATATATGTGTGTGTATATATATATAATATATATATATATATATATATATATATATATATATGACTGAGACAAAAGAGTGAGGATAAACAAGTGCAGGTAACCAATTACAACTTCATTCTGATCATAAACTATATATATATATGTATATATAATTGTGTGAGAGAGGGTTCTGCTATCAGCGTATATAATTGTGTGTGTGTGTGAGAAACAGAGAGGGGTCTGCTATCAGTGCTTTCCAACTAAGCTGTGTAGGTTAGAGTTTGTTTTTGTGCCGAAGGGAATACTCTCTCTCTCTCTCTCTCTCTCTCTCTCTCTCTCTATATATATATATATATATATATATTATATATATATATATATATATGCTGCTCCACATTAAGCTGAAATTCAAGCGCCCTGGGTAAAAGCTCCAAATGCGTACTAAACATGATCGTGTCGTCCATACCACCAGTCAAAACCAGTGAAACAAAAGATTGATGGGGTTTTGACGCGTGTCAAAGATGCTGCGCGTGCATTTGCTACACATACTACTTTACCGACACGCTAGTAAACAAACTGATTCAGTATCTGTATAATGTTTCACCAGTGCAACACTCAGTTACATGCTCAATACCCAACCAAACCCGTACGCTTTTGGTCAGATCATACGTCGAAGGCTCTGACCAATAAGCCTAAGCCTCCCATCCTTCCCCTGTAAAGAAAGGACGTACAGAAACATTGCATGTACATCAGAAAGATGATTCAAATGAACAAAGAAAAGGAGATGGGGGCATAGCAATATTTAATGGTTTCATAATGGAAACGTTTTGTCAGAAAGTAAGAAGTGATTGTACAGAATGATTGAAGTGGAGAGACAGACAGACAGACAGACAGACAGAAGAAAGAGAGACAGATACTCAGACAGAGTGACACAGCCAGAGACAAAGACAGAAATTAAGACAGAGAGAGAGAGAGAGAGAGAGAGAGAGAGAAGAGAGAGAGAGAGAGAGAGAGAGAGAGAGAGAGAGAGAGAGAGAGAGAGAGAAGCAAAGATCAACAAGAACGTAGAAAGACACACGACCCACCCCCCACGACCCACACTTCCCATATTTCTTCCCATGAACAGAGCTGACCACGAACTAGGTAATAATGTAGAGTTCATTTATGTAAGCTTTATTTCTGTCGAAGCACAACAATGTATCATTTTTCCCCTGTAAGGAAAAAGAAAAAGAAAAAAAAAGTGGTGGAGTTGGTACTAACTGAGTTCTGGAACTTTGAACACATGCGATTGCATACACGGACGCACACACAGTTGTGCTCGCGCGCTCAAATTAACACACACACACACACACACACACACACACACACACACACACACACACACACACACACACACACACACATACACACACAAACAAACACACACTTACGTACACACATACACACACGTACACACACACACACTTACGCACAAACACACTATACACACACATTCCACTTCAACTTCACCTCACCAAAATCGGGCTCAACAGTTCTTAAACATCGATCTCTCCCCAAAACCTATGGCTAATTTGGAGATGACAAAAGACTGAATATTTTCCGTAATCTGTTAAGAATAACTGAAGTGTTGGACACTAATCGCGTAGCGTGATTAATTTAAGGTCCCAAATAACATCACATGCCCATCGTAAATCGAGAATAAGTGTCCTTTATTACACGCATTTTTGCAAGCTTTCTTTTTGATTTCAAGGGATCGTCTTTTACATGAGTAATTAAGCATCTCATAATTTCGCAGATAAAAAAGAGGCAGAGAGAGAGAGAGAGAGAGAGAGAGTGAGAGAGAGAGAGAGAAGAAGAAGAGAGACAGAGACAGAGACAAATAGAGAAAGAGAGACATAGAGAGAGGGAGTGGGGGGGGGGGGGGGGGGGGGGCAAACAGACAGACAAAAAGACATACTAACTGACAGACAGACAGATTCACAGAGAGACAAGAGAGACACACAGAGACATAGAAAGACAGACATACAGGCATGCACAGAGGCAGATAATTAGGAGAAAAACACACGGAACCTGAAATGAACTTAAGACCTGTTGAACAGCAATTTGTCTTCAAAATAGAAGAAGGCTTAACAGGAGATAATCTTCCGTTGTCCTCCCCCCCTCCCCCACCGCCCGCCCTCCCCCAACCATTAAGACTGGAGGAAGTGTTCAAATAGTAACGGTGCAACGTGGTTATTTGGCACGCACATGACATCACACACACACACACGCGCGCGCGCGCGCACGCACACACACATTCTGTAGAAATTATTCGTGAGAACGCCTTATTATCTATAAAACCAGAGGGGGGAATTTGGGGCGTTTTGTTCTGTATGAGTTCCAAATAGTATTACAATTAATTTGAAAAAAGGTTATGCACAGAGGGGGGGAAGAGAGAGAGAGAGAGAGGGAGAGAGAGAGAGAGAGGAGAGAGAGAGAGAGAGAGAGAGAGAGAGAGAAAAAGAAAGAGAGAGAGAGAGTGATGGGGGAGAGAAGCA
>CM054153.1:31656302-31666302 GCA_028751875.1 Rapana venosa | reverse complement strand
AACTTGTGTAATACTTCCAGGTATATGTTCTCCAGCACAGTACATTCCAACACACGAATGTTGTGGACACGATGGGACATCCGAAAATATCACAAATCCAGTATGTTTGAAACACAGACACTTGTCAAGGGAAAAAAAGTGACCCGAAACACTTCTCCGTAGGTCACAGAATCCAGGATAGTTCAAACACAGGACACAGTAAGTAAACGGTTCTATTCTTCACACTGGGTGAGAAAATCCAACAGGTTTTAAACGCAGACAACAGTAGGCAAAACTGTACGAAGGAATCGCTCAATTGGTTACGAATCCAGTTGCTCTGAAACACTAAACACTTGCACAGTAATCAACTCGAACAATCTCCTTCTGGCAACATACTTCGAAACTTCTCAAACACCAACAACAGTGGTTGTAACAATAACAAATCAGCTTGATACACTGCAAAATTCGAAAACTTTCTGCTACATGCAAAATAATACAGCAAAATATGTGTTTGGCGAATATAAACAAACACTAGTTCTTACAGTTAAAACGATGCAGACACAATCACTGCAGTCAGTCTACCAAAGCCTGTATGTTTTAAACACACACACAGCAACTGGCAAAATGAAGGCTAGGATTTAAAAAAAACAGAGCTGACCGGCAAAATGTCCAAACCCACCACAACGAAAAATAAATCCAGGGATGTTTCAAATGCAGATAATAGATGGCTAAGCCGTGCAGACTTGGAAAATAAATAAAACTCAATAAATTTTAGGCAAAACTGTTCACTATACTGTAGTTACCTAAAATTTTAAAGATGGCGTAAGAAGTCGTCTGCAGAACTTTGCAGCCTTGGAAAATGGATAAGGATGGAAATGCCAGGCCGAAACATCCAAACTTACTCATCAATCAAAAAGTATCCAAGATAACTGAAACACAAACACTAGTAGTTTGAACGATGATGCGTATTAACAACAAAACACAAGTTCTTGTTCGCGAAGTGAAGCAAATACACTTAAGCAGTTTGGAAAAACACCTCATCAAATTTTCTAACAGACGACAGTAGGCCAAACAGCACACCCTACAGAGAAAAACCACCTCACACACATGGAACTGATAGTGAAGTCGATCCAAACACACCTCGGTAGGTTATAAAATCCAAAAGTTTTAAACATAGATAATAACTGAAAAAGTGTGTAACTTTAAAAAACAAAACCAAAAAATCAAGATTTAGAATGCTGCGGAGTTGCCTCTCTTCCAGAATGCCTAGGTCGCTGACGACGCACGCGCGCTCAGTTAGAAACTGCAAATCAGCAGACAAACAATGTGTAATGGTAGTCCGCAAATTATATCACCAAAACACAAGATTTCGTGCCACAATAAGTCGACAAAGTCACTAAAAGGTAATTATTCCATGGATTTTACTTTCGAGTGTTGAAAGTTTTGTTTTGTTTTAATCACAAACTTAATGTTGTTTGTGTGATTGGATTTGGGGTACACTGAGACGAAACGCCATACAAAAATACTTTTGTCAGCTATACTTGAAAATGGAAAAAAAAGAGGATGTTTGTAATATCAGAGCTGTGGTGAACGAATAAGAAACAATAAATACACATGTAAATAACGCAGGAATAAATAAAAGGAACTAAATTAAAATATCTAGTATATAGTAATCTTTCAAACGATCGAACTGAGAATAACATAAATGGAGTACGTATGATGATGCAACGAGAAGGCTTCAATATTAATTATATAAAAAATAAATGAATAAAAGAACAGAAAAAAATTACCCCATAAAAAAATCTATAACTATCAAAACACAAAATATGTTAAAAAAATAATTTCGAAAACAATATTTTTAAAACACAACTAAGAGAAAACAGCGTTTTGTACAACTAAAACATACTGAGGAAAAAATGTGTACCAAAAATACAAACCTAAAAAACTAAAATCAGCTAGGACCAAATAATACAGAAAATAAATTCTTCAAATGACAAAATGTAGCAGACGCTTACCATCTTCTCCTAGTCTAAACAAGAAATATTAGTCGAGTGCGCACGCAGTCGTCGTAACCGTTCAATCTGTCACTATAATTAGAAACCACAGACTGAAATATACAACTCTCACACCTCTATGTCTAGACACCCACATACATAGTCGCGCGCATAAACCCCGTGAGCAAGAATAAAAGTAGGCCTACATGGTTTTCTAGCGGGTTAACGTTCCTAGCTTTAAGGGGGATATACTTGTGTTGAATGTCTGTGTGGGGTTGGTTGTTCGAATCTTCTGAGCTCTTATGCGGATCTGTGTGTGTGTGTGTGTGTGTGTGTGAGTGTATGTGTGCAATGGCAAGGCTACACCAGAGAACTTTGTCGTCGTCATCATCATCATCATCATCATCATCATCATCATAAGTAGTATTAGTAGTAGTATCACTATATTCGTCATGATGGTGATGATGACGACGATGATGGTGATGATGATGTTATTATATTTTTATTGTTATTTTTATTGTTATTTTTATTATTTTTTATTATTGTTATTATTATCATTATCATCATCATTATGACTATTATTATGGTTATTCTTGTTGTTGTTGGTGTTTTCGTTGTTATCATCATTATTGCTATTATTAATATTATTGTCGTCAGCATGATTATGAATATCATTATCATCATCATGATGATGATAAATCAAATCATATGGATCATCATTGATGATGATGATGATGATGATGATGATGATGATGATGATAATAATAATAATAATAATAATAGCAAAGCAACAAAAACATGGAAAATAGGACAAAAACAAGAACCCCCCTCCATCACAAAACACAGGGAAAGTTGACAAAGTACACCCAGGGGCGTCATGCTCATCCTTCTTTCTCTTTACGAACTAAAGAAACTTTTTTCTTGCACATCGAGCATGTCAACAAGAGAGAGAGAGAGAGAGAGAGAGAGAGACAGAGAGACAGAGAGACAGAGACAGAGAGAAAGAGACAGAGAGACAAAGACAGAAACAGAGAGAGAGAGACAGAGAGAGAGACAGAGAGAGACAGAGAGAGAGAGAGAGAGAGAGAGGAGAGAGAGAGAGAGAGGGGAGAGAGAGAGAAAGATAGAGACAGAGAGACAAAGACAAACAGATCGACAGGCAGACAAAGATAGAGATCACTTGCACACGCGCGCGAGTGTGTGTGTGTTGTGTGTGTGTGTATGTGTGCGCGCATGTGTGTGTGTGTGCGCGCGCGTGTGTGTGTGTGTGGCGCGCGCGCGCGCGCGTGTGTGTGTGTGTGTGTGCGTGTGTGGCGGGAGGGCGTGCGCATGTGTGTGTGTGTGTGTGTGTATGTGTGTGCCTGCTTGTGTTTGTGCATACACATGTGAGTACATGAAGTCGAAGCGATCGAGGGTGGTTACGTTTTCACATGAGAGGCTGGTTAAACGTTGAAGTGTAGCCAGTGAAGAGAAGCGATTAGGGTGAAAGCAAGTGCAGCTGCTACCCATAGGCAATAGTCTTTTTGTTAAGTACTTAGACAATTCTGTTTGTGTTATGTTTGCGAGCGCTTCGAGCTAGCTCTCATAAGAAAGAATGGGCACACAAAATATTATTCCTTCTTTCCTTCCTTCCCTGCTTCCGCTCTTGCTTGCTTTCTTCCTTCCTTCCTTCCGTCCCTGCGTGCTTTCTTCCTTCTTTCCTTCCTTCCTTCCGTCCTTGCTTGCTTTCTTGCTTTCTTCCTTCCTTCCTTCCTTCCGTCCTTGCTTGCTTTCTTCCTTCATTCCTTCCTTCCTTCCTTCCGTCCTTGCTTGCTTTCTTCCTTCCTTCTTTCCGTCCTTGCTTGCTTTCTTGCTTCCTTCCTTCCTTCCGTCCTTGCTTGCTTTCTTGCTTCCTTCCTTCCGTCCTTGCTTGCTTTCTTCCTTCCTTCTTTCCGTCCTTGCTTGCTTTCTTGCTTCCTTCCTTCCTTCCGTCCTTGCTTGCTTTCTTGCTTCCTTCCTTCCGTCCTTGCTTGCTTTCTTCCTTCCTTCCTTCCGTCCTTGCTTGCTTTCTTCCTTCCTTCTTTCCATCCTTGCTTGCTTTCTTGCTTGCTTCCTTCCGTCCTTGCTTGCTTTCTTCCTTCCTTCCTTCCGTCCTTGCTTGCTTTCTTCCTTCCTTCCTTCCGTCCTTGCTTGCTTTCTTCCTTCCTTCTTTCCATCCTTGCTTGCTTTCTTGCTTGCTTCCTTCTTTCCTTCATTCCTTCCTTCCTCCCTTCCTTCCTTACATACTCACTCACTCACTCACTCACTCCCTTCCTTACTTACTTACTAAATAGTATGAGTAACAGTGATATTTGTTGTTACTAATTAACATTACTGTTCATGATACGTTCCTGCTTGTTTTTTTGTGTTTATTTGGACCGTTGCTGTCTCCGTTGGGTTCTTAGTGATGTTGAGTCTATTGGAACAAAAATTAGGGAAACAAAGTGAAATAAACGCTAGCGTTACAAAAATTGCAACAGACACGCTGACCAGGGGACGGGATAGCCTAGTGGTTAGAACATTGCGCTCGCAATCTGACGACCCGGGTTCGAATCCCGTTCAAGGGGGATATTTTCCCCTAGAGTTAACATCAGTGCCGACTCCACTCTCCCCAAAAGTCCTTCGGATGAGACTATAAACCGAGGCCCCGTGTGCGAACGCACGCAGAACATCTTGCGCATACGTAAAATCCTGTTCCGCTTTTCGTAAGAGTAGGCCATTGTGTGCCGTTGGGAGCAGATGACAGAATTTGCAAAAAAACGCATACACACGGGGACAGGATGTAAAAAGCACATGAGTGGTTATTCCATTAGTCTCGATATAAAAGATTAAGTAAATAAATCAATCAATCAATAAATAAATGAATAATACGTTGTAATGAATTATGAAAAGTTTATTTCGTTGTGTCATGTAAGTCCATGTGACTTTTATGGCAATAAAGAAAATAATTCTGACTCTGATTCTGATTCTAGAAACAATCGACATTTTGTACCAGCAGCTGCAGAGACAAACCAGACCAGCACACAAACAATATAAAAGAAATGCGCCGACAAATAATGATAAATAACAAGCAGCACGTTGACAGAGCACACGACGAAGCGAGAAAAAGCTGCAAAAACAACAACCCTCCCACCCCAACTCCACCCTCCCCCCCAAAAAAAAACCCAAAACGAACAGGGAAAGAAAATTTTTAAAAAACACGCAAAGAGAAAGTTGACAAAGTACACCCATAAGCAACATATTCTTTCCTTTTACAAACTAAGGGAGAAAAAACACACGTAACTTTGTGTCATGTTGACTTGCAAACAGAGAGAGAGCGGGGGAGGGGGAGAGGCAGAGAGAGAGGAGGAGGAGAGGGAGAGATAGAGTGGGAGAGAGGGCGAGAGAGAGAGAGAGAGAGAGAGTGGGAGAGAGAGAGAGAGAGAGAGAGTGGGGGGTGGAGAGGCAGAGAGGGAGGAGAGAGGGAGAGATAGTGGGGGAGAGGGCGAGAGAGGGAGAGGGTGAGAGAGAGGCAGAGAGAGAGAGAGGGAGTGGGCGAGGGCGAGAGAGGGATACAGGCAGAAAGAGAGAAGGCGAGGCAGAAAGAGAGAGGGCGAGGCACAGAGAGAGAGAGAGAGAGAGAGATGAGAGAGAGATGAGAGAGAGAGAGAGAGAGAGAGAGAGAGAGAGAGAGCACTTTCCATTTACATACCAAGTCGCAATGCATGCGCATAGCATTTCAGCTGTGTCAGACACACGCTAATTTGACAGGCGACGCGTGTAGGGTGTGCCACCCCCCCCCCCCCCCCCCCCCCCCCTCCCCCTGCCCTCGCCCCCCCCCCTCCCGCCCTCCCCCCCCCCTCCCCCCCGAAAAAAAAAAGAAGTATTTTCGCCTTTAGTTTATTTGCTTGCTTGCTTGCGTTTTTGAATAATAAGAAAATGATCGGTGTATGTATTGCTTTAAATACATGTATACATAAAGCAAGAATACTCCAGTATCGCTTGCCTTATATATAAATTATGATCTAGTAGTTCTTAGTGACTGTGTGCGCACACCAAACTATTTCGAGGTCTGGCTGCCTATAAAGTTATGGCAAAGTACTGGAAAACAACAATAATACACGCAGCTTTCTTTGTGAGTGTGTGTATTATTTTATGTTCTCAAAGAAATTATGTAACGAGTGAAACTGCATATTTTTGGACATTTATTTATTTATTTATTTTTAAATGTTGTTCTTTTATATCGAGGATAATGGAATAAGCACTTATGCGCTTTTTTACACCCAGTCCCCGTGTCTATGCGGTTTTGTATTTTGTCATCTGTTCCCACCGGCACACAATGGCCTACTTTTACGAAAAGCGGAAGAGGATTTTAACATGTGCGCAAGATGTTCTGCGTGCGTTCGCACACGGGACCTCGGTTTATAGTCTTATCCGAAGGACTTTTGGGGAGAGTGGAGTCTACACTGATGTTAACTCCAGGGGAAAATATCTCCCTTGAACGGGGAATCGAACCCGGGTCGTCAGATTGCGAGCGCAATGTTCTAACCACTAGGCTATCCCGTCCCTGTTGTAAGGGTGCGTGGGGGTAGGAACACCAGCCTGACAGCACCAACCAAAATCATTATCACAAGGAAAGCTAGAAAGAATGTTACCAAAAGTTCAAAAGGAAAAGGTTTTGTATTTTTTCGTTCCTCAGCTACCTCTCCCGCGTTCACCAAAGGCAAGATTTTGGCGTATGTGACGGGTTTTTACCTAACATTAAGGCAGCTGTATTTCGGCTTTGGGTGATGATGTCTAAACACGACACTAGTGTGCGGTGCGTTTGTTTTAAAAATGTTGTCATTTATTCACAGTTTTACTCCGTAGCCTACACTTCCGAAAGGTGGACTGGGTTTAAACGTGTGGACAAAATATTTTACATGCGTTCGCACGCTGCACTTCTGTTTGTAGTCTCATCCGAAGAACTTTCAAGGGAGCGGAGTCGGTAAAAGGTAAAGATAAAAGCGTACCATAACCTACGTGGACGTAAGGGAGCAGCAAGGCGTCAGAGACCTCAGCTTCTCTAGGGGCCAGCATAATTATTGAGGGCGGCGACCATCTCTCTCTCCCTCGCTGCTTTACCTTCCCTGACCCTAAAGAGGGCAGATACCCATTTACAGCTGGGTGAATTGGGGGGACTGTGCTGAAACCAAGGCGTGCAAACAGTCACCCATTCAAGTGGTAACCACGCTCGATGCTGCTTAACCTTAGCTGGGGGAAAGCGAGTGCTCTGACCGGGTACTGATGTTAAGTCCAGGGAAATATCCCCTCGAATGGATGCCTCGGTGGTGGTTCGATCCCGGGCCGTCAGATCACGAGCGCAACGCTCTAACCACTAGGCCATATTGCCCCTCCCCGCCCCCCAGGGAAAGAAGTATCAAAACAAATGCAATTAAGAAAGAAGGGAGGAATTTTTTAAAAACCCAAAGAAAGATGAAGGCCGAAGTTCACAGAGAATTTCAATAAATTCAGCACTAAAAGACACGAAGTAGGGATTAGAATAAAAGACAAAATAACGCTAAAGAAAGAAAACAACCTTAATTAAAGGCGTGCAAAAAGTTAAACAGAGAATTTTTTTTTAAGTCATAAGGAAACGGAATCAAAGAAAAAACAAACACATGAACAAAATAAGAAACAGAAAGAAATAGAAATGAAAGGAATAGGGAAAACCAGACGAAAAGAAAAACGAACAAAATATGAAAGAAATAGCACAATGATAAAAAATGAGATAAAAAAGAGGAATTTAGAAGGAAGAAAGCAAACAGAAAAAGTGAAAGCTCCAGAGAAAAAAAACACGAAAGATAAACAGACAGACAGAAAAAAAAAGGAAAACAAGAAGAAAAGGAAAATATTGTCGACCAGACAGATAGCCAATAAAAGCAAAGAGAGTCAAAAGAATGAAAAAGAGAAAGAAAGAAAGAGATAAACGTACAGATAGACAGACAGTATGGCAGAAATGAAAAACAAAACAAACACACACACATATATATGTATGTATGTATGTATGTATGTATGTATGTATGTACGTGTGTACGTAAGTATGTGTGTATGTAAGTATATGTGTATGTATGTATGGATGGATGCATGCATGCATGTATGTGTGTATGTTTCTATGTATGTATGTATGTGTACATTATAGCAAGTCAATAGACCAAGGGACAGACAGACACATCGTAACAAAAATAATAAAATGCTTTAATAAAGAAAACAGAACAGAAA
This sequence comes from Rapana venosa, assembly GCA_028751875.1. Classification (NCBI taxonomy): domain Eukaryota; kingdom Metazoa; phylum Mollusca; class Gastropoda; order Neogastropoda; family Muricidae; genus Rapana; species Rapana venosa. Next base: position 31,658,071 of record CM054153.1, on the reverse strand, counting down.
AAAATACAGAAACAAAGGGAAAAAAAGAAAAAGAAAAGAAGAAGGAAGTATACTACGAAACAAGGAAGATCTAATGCTTCTATCTGGTTGATGTTCAAACTCAAAGGGAATAAAATGGAAATGCAATCGATCTTTTGAAAGAAACACGGCTGTAGGCTTAGATCGCTTGTAAGTATAAATACACACACACGCACACTCACACACAACAAACAAGCGCACGCGCGCGCGTGCACACACACACACACACACACTCACGCACACACGCACACACACGCACGCACGCACACACAACATCTTGTGCACACGTTAAAATCCTGTTCCGCATTTCGTAAGAGTAGGCCATTGTGTGCCGGTGGGAACAAATGACAGAAATCACAAATCCGCATACACATGGGAACTGGATGTAAAAAAAAGTACATAAGTGCTTATTCCATTATCCTCGATATAAAAGAGTGAAATAAAAGAATGAAAGAAATAAACAACACACACAACACAATACAGCACACACCACGCACGCGCGCGTACACACTCACACACACACACAAAACACACTCACAAACACACACAACACACTCACAAGACACACGCACAGACCTATGTACGCGCATATGTGCACACACACACACACACACACATTCCCCCTCTATTGCTCACTCACATGCTCTTGACATTTCTCTGTATGTTTGTCTGTCAGTTTTTCTTTCTTTCTTTTTTTAAAGTCTCGTTCACATTCACTCACTCCTCACTATATTTGTCTGTCTGTCCATCAGTATTTCAGTCTGTGTCTGTGCTCGCTTGCTCTCACTAGTTATCTCTTTGCTTCTCTGTCCATCTCTGTTTGTCTGTCTGTTCACTTTCTCTCTCTCCTCCCTCTCTCCCCTCTCTCTCCCTCTCTCTCTCCTAACTAATCTTCATCTTCTGTCTCTATTCTCTCTACTCTCTCTCTCTCTCTCTCTCTCTCTCTCTCTCTCTCTTTCTCTCTATCTCTCTCTCTAACACATAGACACCAGTGTAATATACATTACTGTGGTCATCAACTGAAAGACGTAAGCTGTACTAAGCTATTGTGCACGTGCATATGCCAAGCGTTAGTGTTATTGAGGTAACACACACATACACACACACACATATATATATGTATATATATATATATATATATATATATATATATTCTTCAACTGCAGCTAAATGCCACGTTAATTCAATGGCTTAGACATTCTTAGTCATTTCCTGTCTCTGTATGTCTGTTTATATATATAATTTTTATCTTGTTCTTTTATATCGAGGATAATGAAATCAGCACTCATGGGCTTTTTTTTTACATCCAGTCCCCGTGTGTATGCGGTTTTGTAAATTTTGTCATCTGTTCCCACCGGCACACAATGGCCTACTCTTACGAAAAGCGGTACAGGATTTTAACGTGTGCGCAAAATGTTCTGTCTGTCTGTCTGTCTCCACTCCCCCTTCCTTTCTCCCTCTCTCTCTCTCTCTCTCTCTCTCTCTCTCTCTCTCTCTCTCTCTCTCTCTCTCTCTCTCTCTCTCTCTCCTCTCTCTCTCCCTCCCCCTCCCCTCTCTCTCTCTCTCTCTCTCTCTCTCTCTCCTCTCTCTTACGCTACAGCTTACAATCGTCATCAGTTAAAGGTGTGAGCCACATGCAGCACCCTTCACGCTAGCGCACGCACAAGCCAGCCTATATCATATATATAGCAAGCAGTTGCGCTGCCAAAATACAAGTGCGTTGTCATTGAACAGTTCCTGGTTTGAGAGGT
>CM054153.1:31643802-31648802 GCA_028751875.1 Rapana venosa | reverse complement strand
CACACACGTTCAAAACCCGTTCTACCTTTTTGAAGAGTAGGCCATTCGTGTTGGTAGGAATGGATGACAAAATAATGTAATTATGAAAAAGCGCGTTGACGCTGGTGTTGTGTTTAGATATATCGTCCCTGAAATCGGAAGGCGGCTACCTTAATGGTGGACAAAAGCGGTTGCTTAAGCAAAAAATCTTACAATTGGAAAACTTCAGAGCATTTTCCGAGGAACGAAAAGAAATATGTGCCTATGTTTCCTTACAATAGTGCTTTATGCTACAATAAAACGTTGACAAAAACATTTTCCCATACCATTTTTTAAAACTTACACTCAATATGGTGTTTTTTTCTATCAAGATCTCAGCCTATTGTATCACCTATATTATTCTAAAACCCCTAGCAGCTAAACTACTAGTCAGTATCTCACAGCTAAGTAATTAGCAGGACAACATTTAAACCAGGGATGTCTCGCTATTCTAGACAAGTGTTTAACCACTTGGGCCACTGATGCTCTCTGTCCTTTAATGCAATGTGATGCATTCTATACGCGTTAATTCACCGTGTGATGCTCATACTTCTAGCGTGTGGTGGTGGTAGAGAGAGAGAGAGAGGAGAGAAGAGAGAGAGAGAGGAGAGAGAGAGAGAGAGAGAGAGAGAGAGAGAGAGAGAGAGAGAGAGAGAGAGAGAGAGAGAGAGAGGAGAGAGAAAAATTGTGAAATTTGAAAAAAATTCCGAATCAATCAGTGGTGATATTGATTCCTCTCTTTCTCTCTCTCGTCAAAATACCCTCAGCTTTAATTTCCTATTAATATTTATAGGGTGGTTTGGAATTCGAGTTTGAATTCCAAGTGATTTATTTGCATTTTGCGCCCAACCAGCAAGTTGTAATAAAAACCGCGGTTTCGAACAAACCAGTTGTTTGGTGCACACACACACACACACACACACACACACACACACACACACACACACACACACACACACACACACACACACACACACACACACACACACACACACACACATCACACACACACACACATACACACACACACACACACACACACTCACACACACACACACACACACACACACACACACACACACACACACACACACACACACACACACACACACACACACACACACACACACATTCGGCAATGGAAATGATACAATTTCCATGTGTGTTTGCAAGTGTAGACACGACATTAAAGCTTGTTTATGTGATTTTTGTTTTGTTTTTATTTCTGCATGTGGGGGAAGATGTGGGATAAAAAAGGGGGATAACTTTTTTTTCTCATGAAAGGGGAAGAAATGTTGCTGTGGGCAAAAAGAACCATTCATTCTCTCTCCTCTCTCTCTCTCTCTCGTTCTCTCTTCTTCTTGCTCTCTCTCTCTCTCTCTCTCTCTCTTCTCTCTCTCTCTCTCTCTTCTCTCCTCTCTCTCTCTCTCTCTCCTCTCTCTCTTCTCTCCTCCCTTTCACCTCCCCTCCCTTCCTCCCTCCATCCGCTCCTCTCTATACTTCTCTCTCCCTCTCTCCTCCTCTTCTCTCCATCCCTCTTTCTCTCCTCTCTTCTCTCTCCTCTCTTCTCTCTCCTCCTCTCTCCTCTCCTCTCTCTCTCTCCCTCTCTCTCCTCTCTTCTCTCTCTCTCTCCTCTCTCCTCTCTCTCTCTCTTCTCTCTTCTCTCTCTCTCTCCTCCTCTCTCCCTCTCATCTCTTCTCTCTCCTCCCTCCTCTCTTCTCTTCTCTCTCTCTTCCACTTCCATCCCTCCTTCCTTCTCTCCCCCCCACTCTCTCAATCTTCCGCTCTCTCTCTCTCTCTCTCCTCTCTCTCTCTCTCTCTCTCTTCTCTCTCTCTCTCTCTCTCTCTCTCCTCTCTCTCTCTCTCTCTCTCTCTCCTCCTCTCCCTCCCTCTTTTCTGGGAAGAAAAGACAAAAAGTGTGAAGAGTTGAAGGAAAACAAATATTGGAAATCAAGAACTCAAATATTGGTAATGTTTAACTGTTGTAATAGGATTTTTTATATTTTGACAGTCTAAAATAAGTGCTATAGATTGCTATTGATTTTGTCTTTTCTTCGAAAACAATGAATTCGTACAAATAAAATCAGCAAGATTAAATAAACCTGAAAGATCCCCAAAATAAAGAAACAAATATGCAGTTTTATCCACACACTGATATGCAAGCGTTTTTGACAACACACACACACACACAACACACACACACACACACACACACACCACACACACACCACACACACACAACACACATATATATATATATATATATATATATATAATATATATATATATAGAAGTATGTAATGTATATATAGTGAGAGAGAGAGAGAGAGTGAGCGAGAGAGAGTACACATATCCCCTATCAAAATTTAACCCAATTATTTTGTTGAATATAAACAAATCCGAAATCGAGAAAACCCATACAAACATCAGTTCATATTTTTCCAATCGTAAAAGAGCATCATTTATAAACAAAACTCAGGAAACTGCACGGAAGCAAGTAAACTAAAGAAAACAAAAGACACAATACATAAAAATAAGACGCATACAGTCATAACAAGAAAAAACCCAAGAAAATGTTAAAAAAAAGAAGAAACGAAAAGTGAAAAGCAAAAAGAAAAGTGTTCTTTTAAACAAAATACAGTTTTAAAATGAACTATTGCACTAATAAGTACAAATACTAATACTAATGATAATAACGATAACTATTACACTGATAACAACAGCAAAGAATAATAGTAATAATAATAATAATAATGATAATAATAATAATAATATTAATAATAATAATAATAACAACAACAACAACAGTAACAACAGCTATAATAATGAGGATTATGATGGGGATGAACGGTTATGTATTATACCTACATAAACTGACACAGAACAAAACCCCAAAAAACCGTAAACAATGTATGTACTTAATCAGTCTTGACACACATTCTTATATATAAAAAAACCCAATAACAACATAAGAACTCATGCCTGGATATGTATGTAGCCGCATACACACGTACTGACATAGAAAACACGCGCGTGCTAGGAAGTTTTCATGCACATAATTACACACACATACACAAATACACACAAAACACACAGACCACAAACAACACACACACAACACACCACACAACAACACGACAACACAACACACACACACCTCACACAACAGACAACACACACACCATAAGCTCAGGACTTTTTAACGCATTTTCAGCGAGAACAAACCAACACCACCACCACCACACAACAACAAATACAGAGACAGAGAAGAAAACTTGGGCAAACCTGTAAGTCTCCACTCTGCAAAAAAAAACAACCCCGCTCCCCCCCCCCCCCCACTCCTTCCAAACTGTAACAACTTGCATAGCACAACTGAATCACACTCTCAGGATTTTCAACGGCGTGTCTTTTCTTCTTCTTTTCTTGTAAGATGAATAAGCAAGATGCTGAAGAATCGATAAAATATTCAAAAAATCAAAACACACGTTACAAAACAACTTGTAAAACCAGTAAGAAAAACCACCCAGGGCATTCTAAAAGCAAAATACAATACACACACTTGACCAGTCACCGTTCATTAAAAAAGAAACAATGAAAAAGAAAAAAAATCACCCTCAAAGAATGAATGAATCACTACGCCACCACACACACATCACTAATCCTTCGTCTTAGAAGAACAGTTGAAGAATCATTGAATCGACCACAAATATTTCAACAAAAGGAGAAGAAGAGGGGACATAATAAATTTAAAAAAAAACCACAGACCAAAAGCCAACTTCATGATACTTTAGCACAAAGTAAAGAACTGTAGATTGTAGTAGTGGTAGGACAATGTTGTACACTCACGAGCTTGTTTGCGTCGCCGTACCTTCACCGAACTGTCGAAGCGACATACACACGCAGCAACAAAGTTCGGGTTGTTTGTACCAACCAACCGCACAAGAACCGGCACACTTCGGAGCAGGTGTGGTAGTGTAGTGTAGTGTAGTGTAGTGTAGTGATGAGTGGGGTGGGGGGGGTGAGGGAGTGTAGTGTGGTGTGATGGTTGGCGCGATGCGAGCAGTGGCAGAGAGAGAGACCAGAGAGAGAAGAGAGAGGAGAGAGAGAGTCTCGACAAGCATTCGTTTACCAACCGTATGAGAGAGAGCAGAGAGAGAGAGAGAGGTCTCGGAGAAGATTGTTTATAACGTAGAGAGAGCTGAGACTGAGAGAGGAGAGAGAGAGAGAGAGAGGAGGAGGAGAGCAGAGAGAGAGAGAGAGAGAGAAGAGAGAGAGAGAGAGAGACAGAGACAGAGAAGACAGAGAGAGAGAGGCGAGCCGCCAGACGAGAAGAGGAAAACTAGGCTTGATATTCATGTGACTCCTTTTGATAGCTTGGACTGTTAAAAGAGTGAGCGAAAAAAAGAGTTTGGTGGATTTTTTGGAGGAGCTTTTGGAACAGGAGAGAGAGAGAGAGAGAGAGAGAAGAGAGGAGAAGAAAGGCGGTAAAAAGAGAAGAAGGAGGATGTGTGAGAGTAGAGGGAGAGGAGAGAGGAGAGAGTAGAGAGAGCGAGAGAGAGAAAGAGAGAAGAGAGAGGAAGAGGGAGAGAATGCAATTATATCTCCTTTCACTGGCACTATTAAAACAGTAGCAAAAAAAAGGTTTTGGAGGGATTTTTTGTGGGGGAGTTTTGGAGACCTTGAGAGAGAGAGAGAAAAAAGAGGAGAGGGGGGATGCAGGGAGAGAGAAGAGAGAGAGAGAGAGAGAGAGAGAGAGAGAGAGGACATAGAGAGAATGCAATTATATGTTCCTTTCCACTGGCACTGTTAAAACAGTAGCGAAAAAAGGTTGAGGGATTTTTGTGGGGGAGATTTTTGGAGCTGAGAGAGAGAGAGAGAAAGAGGAGGGGGATGCAGGGAGAAGAGAGAGAGAGAGAGAGAGAAGAGAGAGAGAGGAGAGAAGAGAGAGAGAGAGAGGAGAGAGAGAGAATGCAATGATATGC
>CM054153.1:31636302-31638802 GCA_028751875.1 Rapana venosa | reverse complement strand
CTTTTTCCGAATTTCGATGTCACTTTATGCTAGTTCACACACTTTGTAAAGGTTGTGATGATTTTAAACGGTGATACCATATTCCTCCTCCTCCTTCTCCTCCTCATCGTCGTCGTCGTCGTCGTCGTCCTCCTCCTCCTCCTCCTCCTACTACTACTACTACTACTACTACTACTACTACTACTACTATACTACTACTACTACTACTACTACTACTATACTACTATACTACTACTACTAACTACTACTACTCTCTCTCTCCTCTGCTGCTGCTGCTGCTGCTGCTGCTGCTGCTGCTGCTGCTGCTACTACTACACTTACAGACTCGTTTTCAATATTTTGATAACATTTATTTGTACATACATATGATTTCAGATTAACAAGATAATAAGATGCTGAAAAGCTTTCCGGTTATACAAGCCAAGTTAACTTTATCTTTCGTAAAAGTTGATATTTCTTAACTTCAAACAGTATTCTCTGATTAAGTGCCATTTGCACTTCCTCTAGCAGTATGCAGTCAAACTATCAGAAATTAGAGTAGAAATAAAAGATCCGCTCGTTTCTAATTTCATGAATTGATTTTGCTAGACGGGAGAAGATGTAAAAAACTTTTAAAAAGTGAATGCAATATCGTTCAGTCATTATTGTTTTACCGTGCTTGGTTTTAAACCTGACACATTTTATTCAAAACCTTTTACTGACCTTTGCAACTATGTTACAATATAAACAGCGAAGCGAATGACAAAAGTTAAAATGTATTACGAAAAACAACAAATTTGAGAAAAAAAAAACACACACACACACAAGAGTTAGTATAAAGACCAGTCTTGTAAATTAAAAAGACTTTGGAACTTGCTGATTTACGTAAAAAAAACAAAACCATTTTCTAGTTTCAACTTTTAAAAATGAGATCTGTTTTATTAAAGAAACCGTACTTTTTTTCTTCTTCTTCTTTTTGTGTGTGTGTAGGTGTTGTTTTTTTAGATGAGATTTTTCTTTTTCTTTTTTCATTGTTCAACTACAAAAGAGATAAGATCACATCCATAGACTAAGAAATACTAAGAAATCATACTTAAAATACAAACATCTACCCTTTTTTAACATACATTAAAATTAGTACAGCTAAAGCAGTATTGATCAACTTTGCCGAATAAGATAAGACGTATTCAGCTTTTAAACATGTCTATCCATTATCACAGAAGAAAAACATATTATTCTCCGAACAGGAAAACAGAAAGCAGAGAATAACTGCTTTAACGAGGTCTTACACATATTTTCTGCTTGTTGCTGTCCAGATCCACCCCCACTTCCACCACCAAACAAACAAACAAACAAACAAACAAAACAAAACATCAACCCACCCACCATCATTTCCGAGAAAAACAAAAGTTATTAATACGCTCATTCGATGTGTTTAAACACGCATCCCTAGCCATTGCAAAAAAGCTTTGTCAGTTATTCTTGGAAGCAAAAGTGCCAAGATGTACATTACACTGCTGTTTATACTTTGAAATGTAAGGCTGATATCGTCTTCATCCATGACAAGCTACTTAGCATAACAACAACAACAATAACAACCTGTGCTCTCTATAAACGGAGAAAAGAAATCCTCAAAAATCGGAGTATGGATGTCTTATGGCAATGTACTTGAAAAAAAGCCATACGCGTAAATTTCTCATCGAACGCACAGTTTGCTTGACACCCCCTGGGTACTTAGCAGGGGAATGGAAAGCAATGACAAAAGATGCATTTTGCTTGTTCTAGGAAAGATGCAATCTTCACGAAATGAACCCCCCAAAAAAGAACAAAGAAAGAGAAAAGAAAAGAACCAAAAAACAATCACGGTCTTGCTCTTTTTCTTGTTCTTAAGTTTCTTCTTGCTCTTCTAGTTCTTGTCCTAGTTCCTCAATTTCTTCTTGTTCTTCTTGTCCTTCTTCTTGTTCTTCTTCTTGTTCTTCTACTTGTTCTTCTTGTTCTTGTTCTTCTTCTTGTTCAGTTGTTTTTCTTCTTGTTCTTTTTCTTCTTCAGTTGTTTTCTTCTGTTCTTCTGTTCTTCTTGTTCTTGTTCTATTCTTGTTCTTCTTCTTCTTGTTCTTGTTCTTGTTCTTGTTTCTTCTTCTTCTTCTTGTTCTTCTTCTTCTTCTTCTTTTTCTTCTTCTTCTTTTCTTCTTCTTCTTCTTCTTCTTCTCTTCTTCTTCTTCTTCTTCCTCTTCTTTTCTCTTCAGTTGTTTTTTTCTTGTTCTTCTTCTTGTTCTTCTTCTTGTTCTTCTTCTTGTTCTTCTTGTTCTTCTTGTTCTTGTTCTTCTTGTTCTTCTTCTTCTTCTTCTTCTTCTTCTTCTTCTTCTTCTTCTTCTCTTCTTCTTCTTCTTCTTCTTCTTCTTCTTCTTCTTCTTTCTGGTCTTGTTCTGATGTTTGTTGTTTGTTGTGTGTTGGTTGTTTGTTGCTGTTCTTTTTCTTCTTCTTCTTCTTCTTTTCTTCCTTCTTCTTTTATTCTTCTTTTG
>CM054153.1:31623802-31631302 GCA_028751875.1 Rapana venosa | reverse complement strand
TATCATAGTATTTTCAATTCCCTAACATATTCAAACTTTATGAATTACCAAACCCAAGGTAACTCAAACATGAACAGGAATACATCAACGAAAAAAGTGCCAGTTAAGTCACGAAACGTGCTTGTAAAGACAGGAGAAAAAACAACAACACAGAACTCCAACATTCGTTATCAGTTCTTTAGTCAACCTCCCTGATATCAAATGGAAAGTTCAAGACTATTTCGAACACATCACCCACATCCTTTTTTCAATCCAGGCTTCTTTCTAATCAGCGCATGTTTCCTGCATCCATTTTCCTTTACGTTTCATTAGTCTGGGAGAAGATGGATGAGAAAGGGAAAACGCGAACGTTCTTTCTCTTTTTCTCCTTAAGAAAACCAATTCGTCTTTGTGAATGTTGTTTCTGTTTGAAATTTTCGTCATTTTTTTTTTTTGGGGGGGGGGGGGGGGGCGGGTATTCTTTGATTTTTGTCTACCTTTGATTGTGTTTCTTTGTTTGGTTCATTTTATTCTATGCCACTGACCTTTCATTTTGAAAAGGGCATGCTGACAAAGACTGTTGTCAATTTTAAAGACAAAGAGAGAGTGGTATGAATATGAGATGCACATTATTTGATGAGGATGGATAATACGGTTACCCTTGTGCTTTTGTTTTATTTTGTTTTGCTTTGTTTGGCTAGTTTCATGATGAGTGTAACTTTGTGCAGAACATTCCATAGTCTTTACATCATTCTTACCATGGTGTCTATGTTGCAGATGTTTGGTCAGCCACAAAACTCCATGAAACTGTGATTCGAGGGTGAGTGCTGCAATTTCTTGATGTTACTGTTGTTGTTGTTGTTTTTGTTGTTGTGATAAAGTTTGTTCTTGCTTGTTTTTTGTTGTTTTTCAGATCCCAGCAGATACTAGTAGACTACAAAACCAAAGATCCTTTAATCTGTATAATCCGTAGAACGTTTAATTTGCAAAACTATCGAAGTGTCAACATTTGCTTACTAACGTCTACACATCAACGACAAAATATTATGTACAGGTAAAGGTGTCTCATAACTTATGTGGTCGCAGGGAAGCGAGGCATCAGAGACCTCAGTTTCTCCAGGAGCCAGCATATTGAAGGCGGCGCCCATCTCCTCTCCCTCGCTGCTTTACCTCTCCTGACCCTAAAGAGGCAGGTACCCATTTACATCTAGGTGAATTGGCGGACTGTACTGAAGCCAAGGCGTGGAAACGGTCACCCATCCACTTGGTAACCACACTCGATGCTGCTTAATGTTGGCATAGGAAACCGAGTGCTCTGACCCACTGAGTTATCCCGTCCCCGAAATATTATGTACTGCCATAAAAGTTAATAATGAAAAACAAACTCTAGGATTTTTTGAATGATTGATTTTTTTCATCTTCATTCCAAATCAGCAGTCTAGAGACATTTGAATGCATCACAGTCGCCTCTTTTGTCTTGGCTTCATTCTAAGTCTACACGTGTCTCTCTCATCAATTTTGTTTTACATTTCATTACGTCCAGAGAAGAGAAAGGTGAAAACGAAAAATATGGACACACACTCTTTTGTGTGTGTCCTTTGGGGAAACATTGAGAAAAAAGAAAAATTGGAATACACTCTCTTGTTTATTTCTTTTGGGGAAAAAACCTACATTTTCTCTGTAAAGTAGTGTTTGTTTTCTTGTTCTGTTCTTTGTTATTTTTAATGTTTTGGATATATATTTGTTCTTTGTTTTGTTTTTCTGGGCGATTTTCTTCGACGTGTGTTTACTGTTTGGTTTGTCCTCCTTTTGCCCCAATTCTTCCTGTCTACACATCTTTCTTCTTTCTTTACCTCTGGTTGAAAAGGACAAGCAGTTACAGACCCTATCAATTATTTGGGAAGAAAAAGGAAAGAGCGCAGCTAAGAGGACACCTAGAAGAATAACAACACAACGAGCATGGTGGGGCGTTTTTCATTGTTAATGTTTTAATTCTCTCTCCAACCCACTCCCGTGTTTGTCTTTTTTTATTTGAAGGTAGGAGGGAGGGGGGGGGAGGAACGGGTTCAAGATGCATTATTTTATTTCAAGATCTCTTCCTACCCGAGGGGTAGATGAAATGTACCAAATACCCCAACTTTAGGAGGTTGGGTTGGGGATACCTTTGTGTATGGAGTAATTCGTATCTGCTACACTGCATACTCATGCCAGGATATTTTTAAGCAAACAGATGTTGGACAGCCTGTATAATCTACTGTAATGGTGAATCATTTGGTACACGCTAGTGATGTTCATACTTTTGAAGCCAAGTGCACGCTGACACATATTTCAAGATCTCTAACTTGTCATAATCTGATCTTCGTCATTGTCTTCAATACACTTAAGAGTACTTCTGCACTGTCAGTGCACTCTGAAGTCAATCTCAAGACTGTATTTAGAGTAAATTTATCAGGCGCTGGTAGGATTCAAAATCCTTAGTCCTGACTTAAGGATCAGTAGGATTAGCTTGGAGGGTACATGGAGGCGGACGAGGAAGCAGACAGAGAAAACGATGGGAGGACAATACCAGAAAGTGGACTTGTCCTTGAGTGGAACGAATATTGCTACGGAAAAGCAGAGGATCGGGGGGAGTGGAGGAAGTTGGTTGCAAAATCTTCATTGGTGCCCCCCACGGTCCAAGGGACTATGGGACAGGTGAAGGTGAAGGAAGGATTATACATAGAAACAGATCGTCCATCGATGGGCTATGTTATGTTTAGTGTTATTGGATATGAAAAATGTATGATTTATCATTACAGTGCATTATTTTGTTTTGTTCTTTAGCTAGAACTCCGAGGTTCTCCAATAGTGCGATTTTATGTGTGCCACCATCTTTACTCACCAATTTAGGTAGCCGTATTCCGACATCAGAGAACCATTGTGCATGCGTTTTTTTGTTGTTGCTTTTTTTTAAATCGTGTCAACCATTCTTACCTATACTCAATGGGCTTACTCTTCCAAAATGCGGAGCAGGTTTTAACGTGCAGGCAATATGCCCTGCATGCGTTCGCACACACTTGGTCCATAGTCTTATCTGAAGGACTTTCGGGAGTGAGTGGAGCTGGAAGTGATGTTTAACTCCAGGCAAAAAAACACCAAAATCTCCTCGAAAATCTTAGCCAGGGGGTGGCTCGAACCCGGGCCCTTCAGATCGCGAACCTCAACGCTATAACCACTAGGCTACCTCACCCCCACATAGAGCACAGCCATGACAACGCCTAGCCCTGGCCAGAGGTGTGATGGTAGTCCTGGGGTGAGAGGGAAATTTGAATCAGGGGGAAAACAAAGGGACAACGGGTCAAAATGAAATGACATGAGCTACACACACACAGGCAAAACTAATATACCGGTTCTTACATAGCGTTTGGGAAAGCAAGCAATGACACTCGCACACACATACATACATACAAACATACATGCAAACATCTATCTATCTATCTATTTATCTATCTATCTATCTATCTATCTATCTATCTATCTATCTATCTATATGAAAATGCGCACGCACTACAGTAATGAATAATTTGAATTGGGATAAATGTGTGATATATGTGACATCCAACGCAAAAGCAGGCAAACTAGCATTAGTCTAATTCTCTTCGTATGGTAGTAAATAAGAATCCCGCACGCGATCATGCCATACACATATATCAATAAATCATGCTTTCTTTTACCAGTGCACACACACACGCACACTGACCTCTCTTTGGCAAACAAAAGCGTGCAACTCTTGAGGGCATATTCATTTTGTTGTTGTTTTTTCTGAATAAACAAAACCTTAAAAAGGAAACGTGTCCATCTATTTGTTAAAGAATCCATTCCACACAAAATGAGAAAAAAAAGACCTCACATGAGCATATTTATTTATTTTCCAATCCAAATATACGTTAATAGCACAAAGAAACAAAAAGGATCAGTAGAAACAACAACAGCAATAGCAACAGCAATACTATTTTAATAATCTCTTTTTACGTCCGTCTTTTCCATTTCTGAGTTTTAAATTTTCGTCCATAAAATTTGAAAAAAAGACACAGTGCCATGAATGTTAGTGCTACAAGGATGTGGAAGAATTACAAAATTACCCACCCCCCTCGTCTCCGACAAAAAAGAAAGAAAGTAAAATGAAGGAAGGAAGAAAGAAAGAAAACAAACAAAAAAAATAAACAGAAGACTTTATTAATGGTTATGAAGTAACAGCAAGGTAAGAAAAATGGGAGAGGGAGAGACAGACAGACAGACATAAACAGATATGTTCATACACAAACAAACTGCCGTCTGGACTATTTATTAACAACAACAGAAAAGAACTTGCTAAAATTACATAAACAGGAAACTATAAACGGTGAGAACAGTTTCCAACATCTCATTTTTAATCACGTACTACTACTGATAATTATCCAACTTAATATTACACAACAATTGTAACCCACACTCAGTTCCTATAGTCTTGCAAGATATCAAACCACACCACATCACAACACGCCTTTTTAAAAACATGCCTTGACACATAACGACACCCTTGGGAAGCTGATTATCGATTTCGCGGCAGCTTTCGAAACCAAGACACCTGTCTAATCCTGGCTTCGAGAGGTCAGAATAACCCACTGTAATCAGTCGGGGGGTTATTTTTTTGAAAACAAACCCACTAACATGATAGCTTAGGTGAAACTAGCGTAATGAATTGATGAGAAGTAGGGTGGCTAGAAGCCGTTGTATTCATTATTCATTTTCTCCGAGGCCCTGTTCTCTCGCCATTGTTTGGTAGGTTTTCGCGCTGTCGTTGAAGTTGGGGGTGTTCTTTTCTTGATGCCAAAAGGAACAAGTTTAGGAGAAAACAAAACAAAAGAAAACGGGACAGGACAGATGGGTTGGGGTGAGGGTAGGGAGGGGTAAAAACGTGTGTGTGTGTGTGTGTGTGTGTGTGTCTGTGTGTGATAGCAGTGCTCTCTCTCGTTTGTGTATGTGTGTGTGTTGTGCGTGCGCGTTTGTGTGTTTGTGTGTGTATGTGTGTACGTGCGTTTGTGTGTGTGTAAGTTTAGGAAATAAAACAAAAGGGAAAGGGGTCAATAACTGTGTGCAGTAGCGGCGTTGTCTGCCATTCTCTCTCTCTCTGTGTCCTCTCTCTCTGTGTCTCTCTCCTTCTCTCTCTCTCTCTGTGTGTGTGTGTGTGTGTGTGTGTGTGTGTGTGTGTGTGTTCCTGCCAAGTCTTCTACGTCTTAAAAGGAAAGGAAGACTAGAGGGCTAGAGCTCTAACAACAGGTGCCTGGTTTGAATCCCAACAGAAGCCCGTTTGTTCATTATGCTGTTCATGTAATCTCAATTATTCAAGCGCGTGTGCGCGTGCGCGCTGTGTGTGTCTGTGCGTGTATGTGCGTGCGTGCGTGCGTGAGTGTGTGTATGTGCGTGCGTGTGTGTACATGTGTGTGTGTGTGTTAGCCAAAGCATGCAATGTGATCAGGCTATATATTTTTTAATATTAAGATTGATTTAGTCTCACTCTGTCTGGCTTTGTTGTGTCTTTGCCCCTTGGGTATGACTTCATGTTTTTTACTTCTCTTTTTTCCTTCTCTTTTAAACACACACATACACACACACACACATACACAAACACATACACATACACACACACGCACAACACACACACACCACACCACACACACACACACACACACACACCACACACACACACACAAAGGATGAGGCAGAGCAACGTTAATCCTGGGACCACTCTTGTTTTCAGTCTATGTAAATGATTTATCCTGTTTTATTAAATGTAACTGTGAAATGTTTGCTGACGATACCACTCTCTTTTGTAGTGATTCAGACTCCAGCAGATTAACTCGCAAACTTCAATACAGTATTGACAGATTGATTATTTGGACTCAATTAAACCACATGTCCTTAAATGCACAAAAAACAAAGTGTATGTACGTATCAGCAAGACAGAAAAGGCAAAAAATGAATGATAGGTTTCAACCTTTGTTGTTGGATAACGGAATAGTTGAAGAAGTTGACTCACATAAAATATTAGGTGTTACCATTGACAAAAATATGACTTGGACTGATCACATAATGTCACTAGGTAAACGCCTAGCTCACAGGCTACTTCAATTATCCAAAATAAAACACTTTCTAAATAATCATTCTCGAAAACTATTTTTTTGCGGTCACATTCTACCAATCATTGACTATGCGTCAACTATTTGGGATACCTGCAGTGGAACGAACTTGAAATTCATTCATCGTTTATATAAAAGAGCAGTAAAACTTGTATTGTTAAAAACAAGCACCCTGACAATTGAGGATTATAAGCAAATAAATGTCCTGACATTTCGAAACCGACTTTTATTCAATAAAGCTGTGTTTATGCAAAAAGTTGTTAATCAAAATGCACCTCCCAAGATTACCAAAGCTTTCAAAGTTAACCAACATAGACACAACCATTTGCTAACATTTCCAAGACCCAGAAATAACCTATATAAATCGAGCCTCTTGTATTCAGGCAGTGACTTATGGAATAAACTCCCCCAAAATTTGAAATGTATTAAAAGCAAAAATAAGTATAAAACACATCTAAAAAGATATTTCATAAATAAAAGTACAGAACACGACTTGTAACTTAAGAGAGTGATTTAAGTGACACAGACGTTATTCTTGTCATTAAAATCAGATATGACCCAAGTTTTCATATTCATATAGAGTACATGTGTAAACATTGATCTATATATGGGTTGATATGATATCAACCCCAGCACGCTTTGAATCTGGTGTGTGTGTGTGTGTGTGTGTGTACAAGTGTGTGAGTGCGTGTGTGTTGTGTAATTGGTTCGGTTTTGGTTTTTTACTTTCTTGCTGTTTTGGCCTTTTTATGTTCTTTTGTATTACACATAAATATGCTGATTTATTTAGTTTTGTCACTGTTAGTTTTCTGGTTCATTGTACTAGATGAGCTAAATTGTTATTGCTGACGTTAGTACTGCTGGGTGGATTTACATTGCCTGAATTTATTCTTTGATCGAAGGATTAACGTTGCTCTGCCTCAAACCAAAAAGCACATGTACATGTGTGTATATGACCCGGGGAAAGGGAGGGAATGGATGTCTTTGTTATACTTCTTTGCTCTGAATCCAATAGCTGTTGGTTATTCTTGTTTTTCTTATATATGAGTACATTATGTGGTGAAGGGGATATGGGTGAGGATGTGTATGTGTATGTAAGTATTTAAATGATACATCAGTTCCTCTGTTTATATCCATTTGGTTGTTGTTGTTGTTATTGTTGGTAGTGGTGGGGGTGGGGTTCTGGTTTATTTTGCCTTTTGTTTGTTTTTGGGTTTAGGGTGGTTTTCTTGGGGAGGGGGAGGGGATATTTTGGACTCTTTTTCTCGTCTTTTGTTAGTTCTATATTGTTCTTCATTTGTCTTGGCTGTTATTCTTGTCCTATGTTAGTTATTGTCGCTGTTGTTGTTGTGTATGTATATTT
>CM054153.1:31616302-31621302 GCA_028751875.1 Rapana venosa | reverse complement strand
AGGCCCCGTGTGCGAACGCATGCAGAACATCTTGCGCACATGTTCAATCCTGTTCCGCTTTTCGAAAGAGTAGGCCACTGTGTGCCGGTTGGAACAGATGACAGAATTTACAAAACAGCATACACACGGGGACTGGATATAAAAAAGCACACGAGTGCTTATTCCATTATCCTCGATATAAAAGAATAAATAAAATGAATAATAAATAAGTTGTGTGTGTATGTGTGTGTGTGAGTGCACGCGATCGTTTTTGCCCACCATTGAGCTAGCTGCTCTCCATCTTCAGGTATAATTCCTAAATACCATTGTGCATGGTTTTTCTTCTTCTTATAATTGTGTCATTTGTTTCTCTAGGGATTCACTGGCCTACTCTTAAGAAAGACAGGACGGGTTTTTAACGTGTGCGCGCAAAGGGTTAAGTTGGGATTCTGGTTTGTGATGACAGCAGAACGGTTTTCCCACCAAAGCTGCTGCTCTCCATCTTCTACAAAACGATTTGGTGGCCAATGTTTTTCTAAACTTCTAAATTTGCATTTGTGTTTCTGACACTGCATTTAGGAATGACGTGGGGGAACGGTTTTAACGGTTTGGCAAAGTTCACTAAGTTGGGGATGCTGTGAGACTTTATGAAAGATACACGTGTAGTCGAACTGTTGTCCTAACTTTAATGAACGTTTTGGTGGAAACAACTTTCTACACTAAATTTAATTGACGTGTGGTGAAATTGTCCTGACACTGCATTTGGAATTGACGTGTGGTGGAACTGTTGTAACGGTATATTTGAAAAGTTCCACTACACGTTTGGTGGAATGCTGTGAGACTTTATTGGGAATCGACGTGTAGTGGAACTGTTGTGACACTATATTTGGAATTGACGTGTGGTGGAACTGTTGTGACACTATATTTGGAATTGACGTGTGGTGGAACTACTGTGACACTATATTTGAAATTGAGGTGTGGTGGAACTGTTGGGAAAATATTTGAAAATGACGTGGGATGGAACTATTGTGACACAATAAATGGAATTGACATGTCATGGAATCGTTTTGACAGTTCACGTTGAAACGACGTGTAAAGAACTGTTGTGACATTATACTTGGAATCGACGTGTAGTGGAACTTTTCCGACACTACATATTCGGAATCGACGTGCAGTGGAACTGTTCTGCCTGTGAGTGTCAGAGTCTCTGATCCACGACAGTTGTGACACACTGGACTGTGACATTGTGCCTGAGAGCAATGGAACAGTGAGGCGCTGGGGCAACGTGCTGAAGTTTTGACGGCGTGTGGAAATTTCGGAGCAGAGGTAAGTGAAATTTTTATGGCAATTATAGGATTAACTTGTAGGCTGGTTGGTTGATGGTTTGGTTGGTTGATTGATTGCCTGGTTAGTTTATTGGTTGTTTGATCACTGGCTGGTTGGTAATTATTTGGATGGTTGATTGGTGTGGAATTTTTTCTTTCTGTGTATGATTTCTTGTGTTTTACACTTTTGTTGTTATTGTAGTTTTCTGTTAATTTTTTGTGTGTGTTCATTTTTTGTTTGTTCGACTGGCTGGTTGGATGACTCTCTGGCTGGTTGTGTGGTTTTTATTGGTGTTTGGGGGTTATAGATAGTGCATCTTTTTCTGTGTGCAGTTATTTCATTTTGTAATTTTATCCATTTAACTGTATTGTTGTTTACAACTTTTTTTTTCATTTTTCAAGCTTCCTTTTTATCTCCATCTTGTTATTTGTTAGGGAACTTTGGATATTTATTTTTTAAGTGCTTATGCCTGGAATGCTGTAGTTGCAGACTAATCCTGCCTCTCTCTCTCTCTCTCTTTCTCTCTCTCTCTCACGCAGTCTATCTCTTCATCTTTTTCTGTTTTCCCCGATTTTTTCTGTCTTTCTCCCCCCACCCCCCTATCATTTTATCACTCCTGTCTTCTCTTCTCACCTCTCAACTGTTCCCTCCCTCTGTATTTCTTTTGATTTTTATCTCTATCCTTCTCTCCCTCTCTTGTCTATTCTCTCCATCCTCCCAATACCTCCAGCCCTCCTCTCACTAATGATTGGCTTATTTAATTGTCCCTCTGTGTTATTCATTTCTGAGCATGTTTTGGCAGTTTTGTTGGTTTTTTCCCAATCGTGCAGCTCCTCTCCTCTCCTCTTTTCTCCTCTCCTCTCCTTTCCTCTCCTCTCCATTCCTGGTTTTGTTTGTTCCCAGTTGTTTTTGTTTGGATTCTCGATTTAGAAATGCTCACTAATGAATCTGTTGCTGTGCTGATTTGCATGGCATCACAGACAATTGTGTTGTCGTCTGGTGTTTGCAGTTTTTGGTGGTATTCGATAATTTGTTTCTCTTTTTTGTTTGTATGTCCCTGTCTTGTTTGTCTCTGTCTGCCTCTCCGAATCTTTCTCTGTCTCTCTCCCACATCTGTCTCTCTCAGTCTTTCTGCCTGTCAGTATTTCTGTCTGTCAGTCTTTCTGCCTCTTGCTTTGCCCTCCTCTCTCTTTTCTCTCTTTCTCTTCCTCCCTCTCTCACTCTGTCTCTATCCCGCTCTCTCGCTCTCACTCTCTCTCTCACTCGCTCTAGCTCTCTCTCTCATCTCTCTCTCTCTCTCTCTAGCTCTCTCTCTCTCTCTCTCTCTCTCTCTCTCTCTCTCTCTCTCTCTCTCTCTCTCTCTCTCTCTCTCTAGCTCTCTCTCCCTCTCTGATTCACTTGCTCTTTTTCTCAACTCTCCCCATTTCTCTCCCTCTCGGTCTACTCTCTCTGTCCCCCCCCCACTCACAATCCGCCCTCACCCAACTCTCACTAATATAATTAGCTTATCTAATTGTCCCTCTAGGTTACTTTTGCTGAGTATGTTTTGACATTTTTGTTTTTTCTCTATCTGGCAGCTCTCTTCTCCTTTCTTCTCTTCTCCTCTCCTCTCCTCTCCTCTCCACTCCATTCCAGGTTTTGTTTGTTCCTTATTTATTTTGCTTGGATTCTCGATTTAGAACTAGTCCTTAATGAATCTGTTCCTGAGTTGGTTTGTGTGGCTTTACACACAATTGCTTGGTGTCTTGTGTTTGCATCTTTTTGTTGGTGGTATTTCGCAGTTTGTTTCTCTTCTTTGTTTGTATGCCCTTGTCTGTTTGTTTGTCTGCAAATATGTCTGTCTGTCTGTCTTTCTCCCTATCTCTCTAAGTCTCTCTGTCTGTTCGTCTCTCTGTCTCTGAATTTGGACCCTCTGTCTCTCTGTCTTTTCTTTTTCTCTTTTTTTACTCAACTCTCTGTCTATCTCTCTCTCTCTCTCTCTCTCTCTCTCTCTCTCTCTCTCTCTCTCTCTAACTACTCCCCACCTCTCTCCATCTCTGTTTACTCTCTCTCTCTGCCACCCCTCCCCCCCTTCCCCAACCTCTCAGTAATATAATTGGCTTATCTAATTGCCCCTCTATATTACTTTTTCTCAGTATGTTTTGGAATTTCTTTCTCAATTGTGGCAGGTCCTCTCCTCTCCTCTCCTCTCCTCCACTCCTCTCCTCTCCACTCCTCCCCTCTCCTCTCCACTCCTCTCCTCTGCTCTCCACTCCACTCCATTTGTTTATTCCTTATTTATTTTGCCTGGATTCTCGATTTAGAACTACTCACTAATGAATCTGTTGCTGAGCTGATTTGTATGGCATCGCAGACAACCGCTTGCTGTCTGGTGTTTGAATTTTTTGGGTGGTAATTGATAGTTTATTTCTGTTTTTAATTTGTATGTCTGTCTGTTTGTCTTTCCCAAATATTTCTCTGTCTCTCTCCATCTTTCTCTTCATATTTCTGTCTGTCTGTCTGTCTCTCTGTCTCTTGCTTCACTGCCCCACTCTCTCTCTCTTTCTCTTCTTTTTCTCTTTCTCTCACTCTCCGTCTCAAAGTTTTGTTCATTTCCTATTTATTTTGTTTGGATTCTCGATTTAGAACTACTCTGTAATGAATCTGTTGCTGTGTCTGTATCTTTCTCTCTGTCTCTGTGTCTGTCTCTCTCAGTCTTTCGGTCTCTCTCTCTCTTTCCCTCTCTTTCCCTCTCTTTTTCTCTTTCTCTCTTCGTGGCTGCTTTTTTAAAAATCTCTCTTTCTGTGAGTGAGTGAGTGAGCGTGCGCGCGCGCGCACGCACGTGTATGTGTGGGTGTGTGTGGTGTGTGCGTGTGTTTTGTTTGGGGAGGGGAGAGAGAGAGAGAGAGAGAGAGAGAGAGAGAGAGAGAGAGAGAGAGAGAGAGAGAGAGAGAGAGAGAACAGATAACTCAGCCAGACAATCACGCCTACACACATGACGAAACAAGACACAAAGAGAACCAGACCACAACCACCTCATCCCCGCTCCCCCCCCCCCTCTGACCCGCCCAACCACATCCCAAAATGATAGACAGCAAAATGAATATAAAATATTGATAATGGGTTGTACATAGCTGTTATATAGATAAACCATGACAGGTGATCAAAACGTTGAGAGAGATAGCCTGAAGCACAATAAAAGAAGAAGAGAAAGAGAAGAAAAAAGAAGATAAGAGGGGAGGAGGGAGGGAGAAGAGGGAAGAAAGGGAAAATGGAGGATAGAGGAGGGAGAAGGATGACAGAGAAGGAGAAAGAGAGAGAGAGAGAGAGAGAGAGAGAGAGAGAGAGAGAGAGAGAGGGGGGGGGGGGGAGAAAACTAACACACAATAATGATGGGCAGTGAAAATGAATATAAAATTCGCTAATGGATTGTACATAGTTGCTACTTTGATAAACCATGACAGGTGATGACAACGTAGAGAAGAAGAAGAAGAAAAGAAGAAGAAGAAGAAGAAGAAAAAAAAAGAAAGACGATAAAGGAGAGAGAGGGAGGGGGAAGGAGAGGGAAGAGAGAGGGAGGGGAGAAGGGGGAATGGAGAAAAATAGAGGGGATAAAAGAGAGAGAAAGGATAGAGGGAGTGAGTGGGAGGAGGAGGAGAGGGAGAGGAGAGAGAGGAGAGATGGGGGAGAATGCAGAGAGAGTGAGAAAGAGAGAC
>CM054153.1:31601302-31613802 GCA_028751875.1 Rapana venosa | reverse complement strand
TGTTTGTGTGTGTTTGTGTGTTTGTGTGTGTGTGCGTGTGTGTGTGTGTGTGTGTGTTGTGTGTGTGTGTGTGTTTCCTGTATGTGAGTGAGTGAGTAAGAGAGTCAGAGATAGGGAAAGAGACAGAGAGAAAGAGAGAGGGGAGAGAGAGAGAGATAGAGAGACAGAGATAGATCGAGAGATAAATTTATTTACTTATTTATTTAGTCTTTTATATCGAGGATATGGAATAAGCACTCATGTGCTTTTTTTTATACATCCAGTCCCCGTGTGTAGAAAGAGAGAAAGGGAGAGAGAGAGAGAGGGGGGTGGGTGGTAGAGAATACAGGAACAGAGAAACAGAAACAGAGAGAAATAGAGGGAACACCTAAACAGCCAAGAGCAAACAGATACACACACACAGGAGACGATAAAACTACAGACAGACAACACAGATGAAACATAATAAAGGAAAGCAAAGAAATAATAAAGCAAACTGGTTTAGATATCAAAATCGCCAACAGCTGAATAAACCAAGACAACTATTAATAATAACAACAACAACAACAAAATCTCCCACTGTCTCGAAGGTACGATTGGGACATGGTGACCCACAACATTTCATTCCTGCTCACCAAAGATAGACAAAATGCCTTTGAGAGGCTAGAGCCAATCGTTCTGACTATAGAGGTGTAGACAAAATAGAGAGAGACACACACACACACAGATGGAGAGGGAGAGAGAGGAGGGAGAGAGAGGGAGAGAGAGAGAGGTAGAGAGAGATAGAGAAAGAAAGAGAGAAGAGAGGAGAGAGAGTAGAGAGAGAGAGAGAGAGAGAGATGAGAGAGAGAAGAGAGAGAGAGAGAGAGAGTGCCGACCAGGCACACCAACAGAATTAAAAATTACCGAGACAAGGAAAAGAAGAAAAAAATAACGAAAAGATGAAGGATGTGAAAAAAGAAAGGCTGAAAATAGATTGGCTATGTATAATTATAGCCTCTGCGTTAATGGAGCAGGACAAAATTAATATAATAAGAAAAAAAATAAACAAAAACATTCTGGAATACCATGGGAGGAACACCTTTTGACCCAAACATCTTGCGCACACCTTAAAATCCTGTTCCGCTTTTCGTAAGAGTAGGCCATTGTGTGCCGGTGGGAACAGATGACGCTTTACAAAACCGCATACACACGGGGACTGGGTGTAAAAAAAAAGCACATAAGTGCTTATTCCATTATCCTCGATATAGAAGAATATACAAAAATAAAATTAAAAAAAAAACGATTCTTGTTCACTGATGTTCCCCCCGTGGGGATGCCTGGGTGGGCCTTTCAGTATAAAAATAGCATCCCCACCTCGAAATTCTGTGCTAGGAATTCCCTCTTTTCTACCCCTCTTTTTGTTTCTGCTTCATTCCTTTTTTTCTTGTCACACTTCCTTCTCGTCAATATCTGCCTTCTTGGTCCATATTTTGTCGTTTTTCCCCCCAGAATGACTTAAAAGATAACAATTCTCTCCCCTGCCGAAGTCGGATGTGCTGGGCCTGACTTGTCAGACGCTTAACGGCAGCGCAACGAATTTTTGTTCATATGACAGACAACAGTATCTGTTGTCTGAGCGTTTGACGACAACGACGACGAAGAAGAAGTTGACTGGTAAGGGAAGAAGGACCCTTTTCAGAGAGAGGAGAGAGAGAGAGAGATGAGGAGAGTGAGAGGAAGAGAGAGGAGAGAGAGAAAGAGAGAGAGAGAGAGCGAGTGTGGGTGGGGGGATGATGGGGGTGGGGGGAGGGGGCTGGTTCCTACCTAAACCTAAGCAAAGGGTAGAAAAACATAGAGAAGGGTAGAGGGATCAAAAACAGGAAATAGAAGAGACAGACAGAGACAGAGAGAGACAGAGAGAGAATGAGACAGAGACAGAGAGAGATAGAAGAGAGAGAGACACAGAGAGAGAGAGGCAGAGAAAGAGAGAGAGCGAAAGAGAGACAGAGCGACAGAGAGAAAGAGAGAGAGAGAGACAGAGAGAGAGACAGAGAGAGAGAGAGATCAGATCTCAGAAATGTAATGTACCCTGGCCTTGGGCCACACTACATTAGGTTGGTGTTGGAGAAAGTGAAAATGTCATACAATCGGCAAAGAGACAGAGAATGAAAGAGGGGAGAGAGAGAAGAAAGAAAGAAAGAAAAGAAGAGAAAGAGAAAGAAGGGAGAGAGAGAGAGAGAGAGAGAGAGAGAGAGAGAGAGAGAGAGAGAGAGAGAGAGAGAGAAGAACGCAAACGCAATTTTATTTTACGAGGGTAATAGAATGTTACAAAGACTTTTTTTCATCCATCCCTCAACATGAAAAAAAAAACCAAGAGAGAGAGAGAGAGACAGAGACAGAGAGACAGAGAGACAGAGAGAGAGAGAGAGAGACAGAGAGAGAGGACAGACGGACAGAGATACAGAGAAAATGTACAGAGAGACAAACAAACGGGCACAAAGAGAGGGACAGATTGTGCGGAAGAGAGAGAACTCGAACTCGATATTTGATTGAAAGGTATATGGATAAGCCATGGATACTTTTAGAGAGAGAGAGAGAGAGAGAGAGAGAGAGAGAGAGAGAGAGAGAAGAGAGAGAGAGAGAGAGAGAGAGAGAGAGAGAGAGAGAGAGAGAGAGGAAGAACCAGAAACAGAAACAGAGACAGACACAGACACAGACAGACAGAGAGATCATAAAAATAATAGCCAGAAAACAAACACCCATACTCTCACACGCACACACGCACACACTCACACACATACACGCACACATACGCACGCGCACGCACGCACGCACGCACACACACACACGCGCGCGCGCGCGCGCGTGCACTCTTTCTCTCTCACTCACTCACTCACTGACACACACACACACAAACAAACAAACAAACAAAACCCAAAAATACCCAAACAAATAGAACACTAAAGCCAGAACGACGCGACAGTCAATATAAAAATGGTGCTGATAATGGATTGCCCATAGCTACCGCTGGAATAAACCGGGCGACATATAAATGAATGCAAAACAATCTTTCTGAAACACAACAGGGACATATTGACCGAAAGACATTGATTCGTATCCATTAATGACATAATGCCTTTGGGAGGGTGCCTTGTCAATTGAGTGAAAGATAGGAAAACATATTCGTTTTATTTTATTGTTTATTTCGAAGGAAGTGGAATAAGCACTCATGTGCTTTTTTTACACCCATTTCCTGTATGTATGAAGTTTTGTAAACCCTGTCGTCCGTTCCCATCGGCACACAATGGCTTACTCTTCCGAAAAGTGGAAGAGTTTTAAGGTGTGCGCAAGATGCTTTAAAGGAAAACATATAGTAGGATGGATCAAGAACAGGAGAGGAGGGGGGGGGGTAAGAGAGTCAGACAGACAGACATATAGGCAGACAGATAGACAGACAGACAGACAGACACACACACACACACACACAGAATGAGAGAGAGAGAGAACATAATAGTGTTTAATGGTACTGGTTGGCTGTATATTGCAGTGTGTTTATTTGGTACACACTTAAATGGGTTTAGGAATGGTTCTTTTAGTATTTCATGTGCATTAGAAGTATTGTCCATGAAAATGTATCTGCAGAATGCAAGCATGCATGCTGGCATGCGCGCGCGTGCGTGTGTGTGTTTGTGTCTGTATGTTGTTTGTGTGTTTGTGTGTTTTGTTTGTGTGTGTGTGTGTCATTTGTGTATGTGTGTCGCTTATGGTTGCACATGTATACATTTCTATAACAGAGAGAGAGAGAGAGAGAGAGAGAGAGAGAGAGAGAGAGAGAGAGGAGAGGCAGAGACATAGACATAGACAGAGAGAAGGAGAAAAAGATAAAGGAAACCCTAGACAGAGAGAAGGAGAAAAAGATAACAGGAAAAGTATCAGACAAACAGGGAGATAAAAAAAACCCAGCAACACCGGAACACACATAGAGAAAAACAATCCCAATAACAAAACAGGCACTGCAAAATAAAGCAAAAAGAACACAGAACATTCACATGGAATCAGAATGGTTCTAAAATCAGATAGCCCTTAGCTACTGCCTACTAAATAAATCAAGAGAACAATGAGAAACACTCCCACACAATGCGGAAAACTTCGACCCAAGATCAGGATTCTACTTTCACCGATGATGGAATATCTTCAAGATGCTTTGCTCTTAACCTGAGCAGGGGTAAGAAAAGACGTTACGAGAGAGAGAGAGAGAGAGAGAGAGAGAGAGAGAGAGAGAGAGAGAGAGAGAGAAGAGAGAGAGAGAGAGAGAGAATGCGAAAGTTTTATTATAATAAAACTTTCGCATTCGAGAGAGAGAGAGAGAGACAGAGACAGAGAGACAGACAGAAAGAGAGCATGGGGGAAGGGGGGGGGGGGGAGGGCAGGGCCAGGACAAATAAACTAGGGAAGAGAGAAGAGAGGAAAGGAAGGAGAGAAATGAATTGAGTTTAATCCAATATATCAAAAGATGGTACAGGTTAAAGAAGCAAGTATACTATTTTTATAACAAGCCCACTAGGCACAATAAAAACAAAATACACCAAGGTATTCCGATGAGAGAGAGACAGACAGAGACAGAAACAGAGAGACAGAGATAGAGAGAAATAGATAGAGACAGAGAGAAATAGACAGATAGAGAGATAGAGACAGATAGAGAGATAGAGACAGATGTACAGATAGAAAGATAGACGTAGGACAGAAGATAGAGACATATATACAGATAGACGTGAGAGAGAGAGAGAGAGAGAGAGGAGGAGAGAGAGAGGAGAGAGGAGAGAGAGAGAGAGAGAGAGAAGAGAGAGAGAGAGAGAGAGAGAGAGTGAGAGAGAGAGAGAGAGAGAGAGAGACAAAGAGAGAGATTTATTTTATTTCATTTCATTCTTTTATATCGAGGATAATGGAATAATCACTTATGTGCTTTTTAACATCCAGTCCCCGTGTGTATGTGGTTTTGTAAATTCTGTCATCTGTCCCCACCGGCACACAATGGCCTACTCTTCCGAAAAGCGGAACAGGATTGAACGTGTGGGCAAGATGTTCTGCGTGCGTTCGCACACAGGACCTCGCTTTATAGTCTCACCCGAAGGACTTTTTGGGGAGAGTGGAGATCTGCACTGATGTCAACTCCAGGGGAAAATATCCCCTCCTTGAACGGGAATCGAACCCGGGTCGTCAGATTGCCAGCGCAATGTTCTAACCACTAGGCTATCCCGAGAGGTCGAGAGGGAGGAGAGAGAGAGAGAGAGAGAGAGAGAGAGAGAGAGAGAGAGAGAGAGAGAGAGAGAGAGAGAGAGAGATCCAGTTACACCTCGAGCACACATCACAAGAAGAGGACAGCATAAAAAAGTATCCAGCCAAAGAAGATACACACAGACATAACAATCAACATTTGGGGACAAACAGACACACACACCCTCCTCCCCCTCTGGACCAAACGACAGTAAAACAAATACAATGGTTCCAGTTATATAAGATTATCCCTAGTTAGGGCTTAACAACAAATCAGAACGTTGTTCCCCTAGCTTCTTTATCTAAGATTTCACGTTTCTTCGATGGCGAGATTTTTGCGAATGCAGCCGTTCTTTTTCCTCACCATGAAGGCAGCCGCAGTCCATCTTCGGAAGTAATGTCTAAACACGACACCTGTGTGCTTGCATTTAATTTTTTTTCCTTCAATGTTGTCATCCGTTCTTTTTAGAACGTGTTGGCATACTCTTCCGAAAGACGGAACGGGTTTTAGCGTGAGCGCAAGATATTCTGCGTTCGTCCCGCACACTGGATCTCGGTTTGTAGCCTCATCCGAAGGATTGCTTGCAGAGTGGGTACGGTACTGGTGTGGCTAGTCTCGGAGGACGGGACAGCCTAGTGGTTAGAACATTGCGCTCGCAATCTGACGACCCGGGTTCGATTCCCGTTCAAGGGGGATATTTTTCTCCTGGAGTTAATAACACCAGTGCAGACTCCACTCTTCCCCAAAAGTCCTTCGGGTGAGACTATAAACCGAGAACCCGTGTGTGTGAACGCACGCAGAACATCTTGCGCGCACGTTAAAATCCTATTCCGCTTTTTCGTAAGAGTAGGCCATTGTGTGCCGGTGGGAACAGATGATAGAATACAAAAACCGCATTCACACGGGGTCTGGAAGTAAAAATGCACAAAAGAGCTTATTCCATTATCCTCGATATAAAAGAATAAAAGAAAACAAAGAAAAAAATGTAAAAAGATTTTTTTTCCTCAAATGGGTTCCTCGATGGTTGGTTCGAACTCGGGCCATCAGATCACGAGCTCAGCGCTCAAACCACTAAGCTAAGCCCCTATCAACCAGGCCAAAGAAAAGAAAGCTGGAACACGATTGGGAGCACCTTGATCCCAGATATCGATCCTTATTCACTGATGAGGGAATGCCTTCGGGAGGCTGGCTCCTAACCTGAGGAGGGGCAAGAAAAAACACAAAGAAAGACCGAGAAAGGGAGGAAGACAGAAAAGGAGGGAGGGCGTGGGCGGGGGAAAAGGGAGGGAGGGAGGGAGGGAAGGAGGGAGGTAGAGAGAGAGAGAGAGAGAGAGAGAGAGAGAGAGAGAGAGAGAGAGAGAGAGAGAGAGAGAGACAGACAGACAGACAGACAGACAGACAGACAGACAGACAGACAGACAGAGAGAGAGAGGGTGGAGTGGGAGGGGAAACTAAAAAAAAAGGTGGTGGGGAATGATGCCATTGTATGTCATGTCCTTAACCGCAGCCATGGCGTTAAATGAAATGAGAACGTGTATGAAATTAAAAGTACAGCATTGTGCTGAGACTATTGCTGAAGTACAGGGCATTTAAGTGCTTTCTGTAAATAGTGCACAGCTAGTTAATTAATTAATCAATAAATCAACCAACCAACCAATCAATCAATCAATCAATCAGTCAGTCACTCAGTCAGTCAGTCCATAAATTGTTTCTTCCAGTCATTGATTCGTGTACAGAGTCGTTTTCTTCATTTCTTGTTCGTCATCTGTTTATTCATAAAAAGTCTTCTCTCTAAAAGCATTGTCAATCGAAACGCAATGGAAACTAGTGGAATACGTAATATATATTTTGCCTATTTTACAAGCAAAGAGGGAGATTTACAACTTGCAGTGTATGAAGCATGAAAGAATTCGAGATTCAAGACTGAAGTGTGTACACTTAAAAGTTGCAGAATGTAAAACTTTCTTAGTCTACTGCTCTAGCTTTTGCTCTTAAGTATTGAATTAAAAAAAACAACAACTATACATCATGGGGACGGGATAGCTCAGCCGTCAGAGCACTCGCTTTTCCCCAGCCAAGGTTAAGCAGCATCGAGCGTGGTTACCACTTGGATGGGTGACCGTTTGCGCACCTTGGCTTCAGTACAGTCCCCCAGTTCACCCAGCTGTAAATGGGCACCTGCCTCAGTAGGGTCAGAGAAGGTAAAGCAGCGAGGGAGAGGAGATGGCCGCGCCCTCAATATGCTGGCCCCTTGAGAAGCTGAGGTCTCTGACGCCTCGCTCCCCTACGACCTTATAGGTTATGGCACAACTTTTACCTTTTAGAACATTTCTCTATTTGGGATTGCTTATTTTAGTGATTACGCTATATACTTGACATCACATAGCAAAGAATTATGCCTTCAAAGCACACAGTCTTGCGTTGATTACTTGAATAGATGTAAACGTTTTCTGAGGACACTCGCTAAGGACGGGAGAAAGAAAAGAAAACAGCACACTATGAAAAATTAACTGACTCCATCCAGTTGACGTCAGCTCAGCAGCGGTCAAGGCTATGCTGTCAGGTTGTTGAGCTTTCTTCTTTCAAGCGATGCTCTTGTATTCTCTCTCTAGGGGACGAGGTAGCGTAGTGGTTAAAGTCTTGCGCTCGTAATCCTGACGACCTGGGATCGAGCCACCACGGAGGCACCTTATCTAGGGGATTTTTCCTGCTAGAAATATTATCAGTACCGATTTCGACTCTTGGATAGATGGCTTGATGAAAAAAAGCAAATACATTGCTTATTCAATGTAAAAAGTAAAGGTAAAGGTGTCCCATAACCTATAAGGTCGTAGGGGAGCGAGGCGTCAGAGACCTCACTTCTCTAGGGCCAGCATATTGAGGGCGGCGCCCATCTCCTCTCCCTCGCTGCTTTACCTTCGTGGGACGGGATAGCTCAGTGGTCGGAGCACTCGCTTTCCCCCAGCCAAGTTAAGCAGCGTCGAGCGTGGTTACCAGTTGGATGGGTGACCGTTTGTGCGCCTTGGCTTCAGTACAGTTCCCCAGTTCACCCAGCTGTAAATGGGTACCTGTCCTCTTTAGGGTCAGGGAAGGTAAGGTATTCAATGTACCATCTGGAAATAAAATTTTGACTTTGACTTTGACTTACGTTCCACCTTTTGGAAGAATGGGCCAATTCGTGGCGGTAGGAATGGATGATAAGTTTTCAGAAACTGTATGTATACTGGTGTCGTGTTTAAACAATATCCCTGAAGTCGGTATGCAGCTACATTGATGTTGGACAAAAATGGTCGCAAGCGTAAAATCTCACCATTGGTTAACTGTGGATCTCTAACCGATGAAGTAGAAAAAAAAATCGTCATGTTTTCTTGTTATTTTGATCGGCAGTATGCTTTTTTGTGCTTGTTATAACTTAAAACTAAAATGTGCAGGTTCAATCGCCAACACCAGACAACGAATAAATTATGTACACAAAAATCAACTTCGAGAAGGAGTTTTACGCAAATGTCTACTATTGTATCTTGAACATTTTCTAAATATCAAAGTTTAGACATACTAGAAAGAAGCTGAGAAGACAAAAAATGGGATTGCTATGGAATGTAAGGTAAAGGTTATAGCACTCATTTGAAGTACATTTTTTTTTTCCGTTACATTGGAAACTAGTTTTTAACTTTTTGTCCACTTGATAGCCGTAAGTTATATTTGGTGCAAGACGAAGTCATGTTTCTAGATTAGCTTTGTTGCTGAAGAATAGCAGCATACTGCAATTCCTATCTTAACGTTTCAAGACCTTTTGGCTTAAGATGGGCCCAAACAATGATGGATAATGTCCTTATAAATTCATAATGAAAGACGTTCTGTTGTACTTCACGATACCACAAAATCAAGCAATATTTTTTCACAAAACTTGGGGGAAGATAGCCCTTGAATACCACGTGTTTACAAGAATAACCAACTCCACCCCTCCCTGAACCCCCTCCCCCCCACACACCCCAACACTAAGAAAAAACAACACAACAACAAAAATTCCAAAAACAAAAAGAATCCAAACCCCCCAAAAAAGAAAGGAAAGAAAGGAACCAGTCCAACAGAATAATTTTTTCACAAAACGATCAGCAGTTGAATAATTCACGTCATCACCTTTGGAAAATTGAGTTCTTAATTGAGAGTATGTCTCTGCCAATAATGAGAGTCTGCGGGCTATCCTATACTCTCTCTCTCTCCTTCTGTCTGTCTGTCTGTCTGTCTGTCTGTCTCTCTCTCTCTCTCTCTCTCTCTCTCTCTCTCTCTCTCTCTCTCTCTCTGTGTCAAAGTGTGAATTAATTTTGTTCCCGAGTGTGTGTTGTGGTCACGATGCCCCCTGTGCCCTTGTTCCTTACGTAATGTCTGGGGCGTAATCAGTCTCCACAAAATTGACACTGCTGTGTCTGGATCATTCGCCATCTTGACATTAGGTCACGTCGCCGGTGCAGACAGTTAATACACACCTCCCCACTCAAAATCATACCCTTTCTTGCTCTTTGAATATAATTGCTCAAACATAGCTACTAGTTAAGAATGTCTGGGTGGTTTTTTTTTCAGTCTCACTTATACTTGTTGTTTTATTATTGTTGTTTATGTTGTTGAAGTGGGTGTTCTTTGTGGATATTTGAATTCTATTGGTTTATGACCAAAATTTATTATTTTGCATTTTATTTTATACCACTTCAAGTTTCGGAAGGTGTCTCTGCGTGAAATTTGGGCTGATC
The DNA here is from genome assembly GCA_028751875.1 of Rapana venosa. Classification (NCBI taxonomy): domain Eukaryota; kingdom Metazoa; phylum Mollusca; class Gastropoda; order Neogastropoda; family Muricidae; genus Rapana; species Rapana venosa. Next base: position 31,603,818 of record CM054153.1, on the reverse strand, counting down.
TCCCCGGGGGAAGAGCGCAGTCGCCACAAGAACAGCGCCACCCATTATTTTTTCTTTTCTTTTTCTGTCTGCAACTTTATTATTTTGTTTCCCTATCAGAGTGGCTTTTGTCTACATAATTTTGCCGGTGACAACTCTCTTGTTGCGTGGGTTCGTTTATGTGCGCTAAATAAGTATATGTGGACCTCAGTTTATCGTCTCATCAAAAAGACTAGCACCCAGACCACCACTCATGGTCCGAGGGATAGGGGTTGGGGGAGTTTCTAGCCCAAACTGGGATTGAACTACCGAATACTTCTGACCCGGTATTTCCGCTTTCTAGGCAGGTGTGTAACCTCTAGACGAACGATCTACTTGTGACCCAACTGTTCTTCAAAATGCCTAGCTTTGTTTCCTATTTTGACATAGTTACATGGAGTACGCTGCACTTTTGTGATCCTCTGCTTGAAAGTCTTTCAGATGAGAATTTAAATTGCATTCCTGCGTGTGAACCCACGCAGAACATCTTACGCACACGTCAAAACCTGTTCTGCCTTTTACAAAGAATAAGCCATTTGTGCCGGTAGGATCGGATAACAAAACATTCGCAACGGCTTGCACACGGTGACTTGATGTAAAAAATAACATACGTATTTATTAGCTTTATTATTCTTGAAACAAGAAAAAAATCCAACCAGATACAAACTGCCTTAACTTGCCTTGCGTTGCAGCATGATAAGCACTGGCTTATGCAGGCAAACTTTAATACAATAAATATTGCCGTGTTTTAGTGATTTTGTCCACTTATTAGTATTTTCCTTCGTCATGTTGTCATCTTCTGTGTCAAGCACGAAATAACAGAGAACGTTAAACAAGATTGCCAGCTTATGGAACAAAAGTGGAAAGGTGTATCTGGATAAGAAGAGACTAGTGATGGGGGAAAAGGGGGAACAATGCAAGCTGCTCTGATTGTTGTTGGTGGTGGTTTTTATTACAGTGTAGATAGTTGTCTTTGTTGCCATTTGTTTACGTGCACATCTTCTTTTCCATCATCATTATCATCGTTAGCGTCATTTTTGTCTCTCACTTCTTCTGTTCCTCCTTTCTTCTGCTGCTGCTTTTGCTTCTTCGTCTTCTTGTTCTTCTTGTTCTTGTTCTTCTTGTTCTTCTTGTTCTTGTTCTTGTTCTTCTTCTTCTTCTTCTTTCTTCTTCTTTTTCGTCTCCCCTTCCTCCTTCTCCTCCTCCACCTCTCCCCCTCCTCCTCCTCCTCCTCCTCCTCCTTCTTCTTCTTCTTCTTCTTCTTTAGCAAAAGACAGAGAGAAGCATAGAGAAAGCACCGTCTGATATCTTGGTTCATTAAGTATTCCGTCCTTGAAAGGATTTCTAATGCTTCGTTCCTATTCCCATTTGCTTTACGTCGTTCGGTGAAGTGCATCTGTAAACACCTCATAGATGGTGGAAATGTGTGTGTATGGTTGTGTGTGTTGTGTGACTGTGGGGTTTTTGTGTGTTTGAGTAGTGTGTGTGTGGTGTGTGTGAGTGTGTGTGGTGACTTTTGTTTTTGGGTGTGTGTGTGAGTGTGTGTGTTTGTGTATGTTGTGAGTGTGTGTTGTGTGTGTTTGTGTGTGTGTTTTTTTGTTTTTTCTATTTACTTTTTAATTGTAGTTTATTTTTTTTTTCGAGGGTAATGGAATAAGCACCATGTGTTGTTTTTTCATCCAGGTCCGTGTGTATGCAGTTTTGTAAATTTTGTTGTCTTTTCCCCCCGGCACACAATGTGTGTATGTGTGTGTGTGTGTGTGTGTGTGTGTGTGTGTGGTTGTGTGTGTGTCATGCTGTGTGCATGATTGCACCCATACGTGCCAGGCGTGTGTATGTAGTGTGTAGGTGTGTCTATGCGTTCGTTTCTGTAGGTTGTGTGCATGAGCGTAAGGGTGTGTGCATGTGTGTGTGTTGCTATTTTTTGTTATTGTTTTTTGTTGTTTTTTATGGAGGAGTGGGGGTTCTGTGCAGTTGGGATGAGAAAAAGACGTACAGGAGAGAGTGAGGGTTAGATAGATAAATATATAGATCAATAAATAGATAGGTAATATATAAATATATAGTTAGATAGATAGATATAGGTATATATATTTATTTATTAATAGATTGATTGATTGATAGATAGATAGATAGATAGATAAACAGGGATAGATAGATAGATAGATAGACAAATAGACACATAAACACATAGAAAGAGTGAGTGAGTGAATTAGTGAGTGAGAAAAACTGAGAGAGAGAGTGTGTGTGTGTTAGAGAGACAGACAGACATAGAGAGAGAGACAGGGGCAGACAGACACAGGCAGACAGACGGACAGGGGAAGGGTTAGACCAAAAGCCAGAGAGAATGTTTTCAAAAAGCAGAAACCACACAGTCCCGATAATGAACTGCCCTTGGCTACTGCTTAAATAAATCAGGACACACAAGGAAAAGAAAAGAAAAGAAAAAGTACAAGAGGCATTGCCCTGACCCCAGACATTGATTGTTGCTCACTGAT
>CM054153.1:31566302-31596302 GCA_028751875.1 Rapana venosa | reverse complement strand
AGAGAGGAGAGAGGAGGAGAGGAGAGGAGAGAGCGAGAGAGAGAGAGAAGAGACAGAGAGACAGACAGACAGACAGCCCACACCAGAGACAGAGAGAGGAGAGAGAGGAGAGAGAGGAGAAGAGGAGAAAAGGAGAGAGAGAGAGAGAGAGAGAAGAGAGAGCGATTGAGAGAGATACGTCAACGGTAACATTTTTCTGAGGGTATAGATAAGTACAAATCTTGATTTTACATGCAGCCTCGGAGAGGATGGACGAGAGAAAAGGACGAGAGAGGAAGAGACGAGAGGAGGAGAGAGAGGAGAGAGAGAAAGAAAGAAAGAGAAGAGCGAGAGAGGTTTAACACTTAACGCTTTAACATTTAGGGGAGAGAAGGGGGAGGAGAGAGAGAGGGAGAAAGGAGAGGAAGAAGAGAGAGAGAGAGAGAAAGAAAGAAAAAGCGAGAGAGTTTAACACTCTAAGCTTTAAACATTTTGAGAGAGAGAAGGGGAGAGAGAGAGATGGAGGGAGAAAGGGAGGGGAGAAGGAGTCGAGAAGAGATGAAGAGACGGGGACAGAGAGAGAGAGAGAGAGAGAACAGAAAGACAACAGACAGCAGGACACACTGTACACAAGGCAGAAACAAAACAAAAATGAAGAACAAGAACCCGAGGAGTAACAACACAAATTTTCTGGAAAGCGGTTTTAAAATCACAGAAAATAGGCAAGCATGAAATAGGCACAGAGGAAGATGCAAGGAAATGACATGGTACATAAGAAGGTAGACCAATCACCCAGCACCACACAGACGCACGCACACACTCACGCACGCACGTCGCAGTCGCACCACACACACCCAAACGCACAACACAAACACACACCCCCACACAACACACACACAATACACACTAATCTAATACCACTTTGAGTGACAGCGTAAAATTGAAGCAACAACAACAGACACATCAAACAACTATACGCGCGCGCGCGAACCACACAAACACACACCACACACACACACACACACACACACACACAAACACACCACAACACACGACCAGAGAATTTTTTTAAATATTTATTTTATTTATTTAAAAAAATTTTTAATGAGGATATAAAATAAGCACTTTGTTGCTTTTTGCACCAGTCCCGTGTGTATGCGGTTTTGTATTTCTGTCCCCGTTCCCACAGGCACACAACCCTACTTCCGAAAAGCGGAACAGGATTTAATGTGGCGAGATGTTTGGTGCGTTCGACGGGGCTTGGTTTTGTCTTGAAGGACTTTTGGGGAGAGGGAGTCTGCATGATGTGAACCAGGGGATAATTTCCCTTGAACGGGAATTTAACCGGGTCGTCAGATTGGGGCGCAATGTTTGACACTAGGTACCGTCAATGAAAAATGATGAAATGGCATGATAAAGGCGAGTGGGGGCGGGATGTGAGCAAGAAAAAAATTCGAGCAAGAGATAGATGCTAGAAAACTATTTGGAGAGAGAGAGCATGGATGATGGTGGAGGGATGGAGGGTCAAAGGATGGAGGGTTGGTGGAGGATGGTAACTAAAGACAGACGTGAAAGACATTAATGGACGTAGGGAAAGTGTGAAAGGTGAGAGGATGAAAAGAAAATGACGGGATAAACAGAGAGAGGGAGGAGAGAGGGAGAGAGAGGAGAGAAGAGAGAGAGAGATGGGGAGAGAGGGGGAGAGGGAAAGAGGGTAGGAGAGAGGAGGGAGGGAGAGGGAGGGCAAAGAGAGAGAGGGAGAGGAGAGAGAGAGAGGGGCGGTGGTTGAGGGAGACAGAAGAGAAAGGAGAGAGGGAGATAGAGGGGGAGAGAGGGAGACAGAGAAAGAGAAAGGGACCCCCAGGAAACGCAAAGAAGGAAGAAAGGGGAAAGGAGAAAGAGGGGGAGAGAGGGAGACAAACCCAGAGACAGAGAGAGAGAAGAGATAGATAGACAGAGACAGAGACAGAGAGATGGACAGACAGACAGTCAGAACATAAAAAACAGACAGACAGAGATGGCATAGATACAGTTTAGAGAAGAAGACAGAAAGGTAGCAAAAATGCTGCTCCAGCGCACAGAAGGAGTATAAAAAACACACACACAATATAGAAAAACACATGTTTCCATAACAAAATTTTAACCCAAAGGCATTGATTACTTGAATCTTTCTCTTTGAAACAAAAAAAAGGATTTTGCCTTTGAGCAACCTGTTCTTGTGTTTGTGCAAAGGAAGTGAGAAGATATAATTTAAAAAATCAAACCAGAAAAAATCACAAGAAAGAAAATCCTTCACATAGAAGGAGAGGAAACTGGCGCAGGATGGAAGAAGATGGTGTTGTTTTTCTTTTGTTGTTGTTGTCGTCGTCGTTATTGTTGTTGTTGTGGTGTTCCTGTTGTTGTTGATGTTGTTGTTGTTGATGATGATGTTGCTGTTGTTGATGTTGTAGTTTGCTTGTTGTTTTTGTTGATGTTGCGTTGTTGTTGATCATGTTGCTGTTGTTGTTGCTGATTTTGTTTTTGTTTGCCTGTTGATGTTGTTTTGCTGTTGATAATTTTGTTCTGTTGTTGTTGATGTTGTAGTTTGCTTGTTGTTGTTGATGTTGGTGTTGTTGATAATGTTTCTGCTGTTGCTGTTAATGTTTTTGTTTGCCTGTTGTTGTTGTTGCTGCTGCTGCTGCTGCTGCAACTACTGCCGCTGCGTGTTCTTGCATTCAAGACCCCGGGGGGTCACCCAAAATATGCTCTTTGAATCATTCATCAGATAGTCGAATCACTTTGTGATTATAAAAACAGCCTAGATGAAAGAAAACCCTAGATAGCCAAAAGTCCGGGTCGGAAGTGTGCGTGGTTTGATCCCCGTTTGGCCCCAAAACTGTTTCCACCCATCCGTTAGACCATGAGTGGTGGTCTGGGTGTTAGTCTTTCGGTTGAGACGATAAACCGAAGTCCCGTGTGTTACACGAACCTATTTAGCGCACGTAAAAGAACCCACGGCAGCAAGAGATTTGTCCTTGGCAATATGCTGTATAAAAAGTCAATAAGATAGGGAAACAAATACAGTTGCAGACAGGAAAAAAGAACGAAATGTAATGGGAGGCGCTGCTCTTGTGGCGACACACTTTCCCCCGAATTTCACGCAGACATCTGCTGTGACTTAAAGTGGTATAAGATAGAACTAAGATTAAATAAAGAATTGAATAAAATAGAACTAAGATAAAATGAATAATTGAATAAAATAGAACTAAGTTAAACTAAATAATTGAATAAAATAGAACTAAGATAAAAGAAATAATTGAATAAAATAGAACTAAGATAAAGTAAATAATTGAATAAAACAGAACTAAGATAAAAGAAATAATTGAATGAAATAGAAATAAGATAAAATAAATATTTGACTAAAATAGAAGTAAGATAAAAGAAATAATTGAATAAAATACAACTAAGATAAAATACATAATTAAATAAAATACAACTAAGATAAAATAAATATTTGAATAATATAGTATAGATAAAAAAAAATATTGAATAGGATAGAACTAAGATAAAAGAAATAATTGAATAAAATAGAACTAAGATAAAATACATAATTGACCAAAATAGAGATAAGATCAAATACATAATTGAATAGAATAGAACTAAGATAACGTAAATAACTGAATTAAATAGAACTAAGATAAAATAAAATAAATAATTTGATATGTATATTTTCGTTCCTCTACTGGATCTCCAACATTGACCGATGGTGAGATTTTGCGACCGTTTTCTTTCCCGCCATTAAGGTAGCCACATTCCGATTCCGGGGATGGCGTTTAACGCGACACATGTGCATGCAGATTTTTTTTAAACTGCCATCTGTTCCTACAAGCACGAATTGGCCTACTCTTTCAAAATGCAGAACGGCGTTTTTAACGTGTCCGCAAGATGTTCCGCACGCGTTCTCACTCGGGGACTCGGACTGTACTCTCTTATTTGAAGGACTTAACTCTAGGATAAAACTGTGTCGCTGCATGCCCCAAAGTCATGGATAAGTCGCCAGCTGTAGTTTCGTTCTACGCACTGTTAAAGCGAACGCAGCTAAAGCCGCGGGTTACTGATCCACTTGGAGACCCAAACGTGTGTATCTCAAAAAAAAGTAATGAAGATAATTGAAATCTGTTTTCTGTGTCTTGTTCAGAATGATCTCTTCTTTTAGATTACACTACAAACTCTTTTTATGAATTTTTTATCCCCCCCCCCCCCCCCCCCCATCCAAGATTTTCGCGTGGCAGGAGCCTCTGTGGCGGCTCGAATCCTGAACCGTCAGGTAATGAGTGCAACGTTCTAACCACTAGGCTATCCTGTTTTCTTTGTGTAGGACTCTGTTCAGGTATCGTGCCATATGGCCACATTTAACTTCAAAGGATCGGTTCTGCTTTTAAAGAAGAGTGCAGGTATTTGATTTCAGAGCTTGTTGTGGCCAAAAACATTCACAGGATAACCTTGTAAAGTATAACGACTTTTCCCAAATAAAAATGACCTTGGTATAGGGGGACGGGATAGCTCAGTGGTCAGAGCACTCGCTTTCCCCCAGCCAAGTTAAGCAGCGTCGAGCGTGGTTACCAGTTGGATGGGTGACCGTTTGCGCGCCTTGGCTTCAGTACAGTTCCCCCAGTTCACTCAGCTGTAAATGGGTACCTGCCCTCTTTAGGGTCAGGGAAGGTAAAGCAGCGAGGGAGAGGAGATGGGCGCCGCCCTCAATATGCTGGCCCTAGAGAAGTGAGGTCTCTGACGCCTCGCTCCCCTACGACCTTATAGGTTATGGGACTCCTTTACCTTTACCTTACCTTATTTTTGTTTACATTATTTGCGGACAACGTTTTTCTTTGTTCGTTTGGGTTTTTTTTTAGCCTGGATCGGTGTGTTCATCTAAAAATATGTAATGTTAACAGGTTAAACAAGCCAGACATAGTTAAACTGTACAGCACATTTTATGCTACTCTTCAGAGCAAATAAAACAGCTTTTTGAAAATTGTCATCTCATTAAAGTCATTGTTCTCATGTTACACGGGAACAAAATTACCACTTGACAAAACCGCTCGCATAAATGGGACTGAATGTTAAAAAACCAACACACTTGCATGAGAGCTTTTTCAGTGTCCTTGACATAAAAACAAAAAGTAATATTTCTATATTTTTCCATTGTGTCTCAAGTGTTGTCAAGCTTTGTGGAAAAATAAAACACTGTGCCTTCAAGTTTAAAGTTTAATTATCCAGCTGATAATTCTAGATGTGTAAAGTAACATGGAATACTTCAGAGAGAGAAAGAGAGAGACAGAGAGAGCGACAGAGAGACAGAGAGAGACAGAGAGAGACAGAAAGAGAATGAATGAGGGAAGGAAGGAAAGGCTAATTTTGTATTTGATACGCGAGGGATGGCGATTTTAGGCAGAGTTACATCAATTTTTTCCGTAACATAATGGATCAAAAACACAAAGAGACAATGACCCAAAGACAATGACAAATTCTTTTATTTCGAGGATAATGAATAAGCATACTGTGCTTTTTTACATCCCGTCCCCGCCCGTTAGGGATACATCTTAATAATAATAACCCAATACTTATACAGTCTCACAATAAAAACAAGGGGAAATAACCCTTTTCAAACAGCTCCCCCCAGCCAACCCCCCCCCCCCCCCCAACAATTCTCCCCCCCCAAAGCAAGCAATTAAAAAAAAATCCCAAAAATACCCCCCCCCTACCCCCACCCCAAAAAAAACCGTAACCAAACAAACAAACAAACAAAAGGAAGAAAAAACCAAACCAAAAAAAAGATGATAAAAAAGAGAAAAACAGACAAAAAACAACAACAACAAAAAAAAACAAAACAAAGCCAAGAAAAAAATAAACACAACCAAACTTAATAAGTCATAAAGATAAAACAAATTTCACATTTTCAAATGGTACACATATTGTTATACATAATTATAAGATATTGAAAAGGGCACTCATTAAAAAAACTTAAGTACAGAGGCAAGTCCAAAAAGTATTGAAATATTTAAAAATTGAATCCTTCATCAGGATATACTATGACTATAAGCAGGACGATAAAAGGTGAGAGAGAGAGAGACAGAGACTGAGAGGGGCAGAGGTGTGTGTGTGTATTTCAGAGATAATATCCAATATATAAATCCCAAAACAGTATGCCCTCCCATCAACACTCATTAGATTATACTCGTTTCAAATTATATGTCATGATAAAAATAAATTTAATACCCATACATCCACACAATAAAATAAGAAACAAACCAAGAAGAAATTTAAAACTATACAGTCGTTGAGGGAGAGAATATGAGTGGGTGAGTGGGTGAGTGAGTGAGTGTGTGTGTGTGTGTGTGTGTGTGTGTGTGTGTGTGTTTGTGTTTGTTTGAGCGTGTGTGTGGGGGTGTGGGGTGGGGTGGGGGGGTTTCGGGGTAATATAAATATGTAATACTCACATAGCACACGATCAACACAAACACTTTTTAATTATGCTCCTGCAAATTGAAGTCATGGTAATAAAATAAGTGAATACCCATACACTCACATAATAAAGAGGGGGAAAAGCCAAAAAAGTCATAAAAAAGAACATCTACACATTGTAAGTAATAGAAACAAAATATTTTTTCCCAGGATAATGAATAAATATTCATGTTCTTTTTTACCTCCAGTCCCCGCCATGGGGTCACAAATTTTAAAAAAGCACTCAGTACTCATACTTTCAAGAGAAGAAGCAAGGAAAAAAACTTTTTTTTAAAGAAAAAAGAGAGAAAAAAAAAAAAAACAAAAAAACTACAAACAACAAACAACCCAGACGAGCAAAAGACAAAAACATACCCCCCCCCCCCCCACCACCACCACAAAAAAAGACAAAAAACAACAACAAAACCAAAAGCAGACAAAAACCTTCCAAATAAACAAACAAAAAAAGAAAAAAAAACAAAAAACAACAAACAAAAAAAAAAAAAAAACCCCCATTAAGACCCAAAAAAACACAAAAAAAAACAAACAAACAACAAAAAACAATTAAAAATTTAAAAAAAATAGCACCTTCCCCCTTCACACTCACACACACACACCACACACACACACACACACACACACACACACACACACACACACACACCCCACACAAAACGTGCATACACCAAAACAAAAAACAAACAAGCGAAAAAACCCAACAAATTACCAACAAGAGAAAGTAACAACCACAGCAATAACAACACAGGAGGAGAGGAGAGAGAGATAGAGAGAGGGAGAGCGAGGCGAGAGAGAGAGAGAGAGAGAGAGAGTAAGCCAAACTTATAGATCATAAAATTGAACACCTTCATATTGTAGAATTTGTACACATAGTTGTTACACGTGGTAAAAAGATATTAAAATAGGAGATTCACTGGAGGAGAGAGAGAGAGGAGAGAGAGGAGAGGAGAGGAGAGAGAGGAGAGAGAGAGAGAGAGAGAAAGATAGAGCAGACAGACGACAGAAGAACAGAGACAGAGACAAGAAACACAGAGAGACAGGACAGAAAGAGAGACAGAGTGAGAGACAGAGACAAAAAGAGGGCAGGGATGAGGGAGAGATAACAGAGAGACAGAGACAGAGACATGGAGATACAGAGAGACAATTTTCTGAAAAAAAGTATATTGGCACAGAAACAGCCAAGCAGGCAGAAAATAGCCAGAAGCACCGAAGTAAAGAAGCAAACATTAAAAAAAGAACCCCAAAATCAGCAACACTAACAAAACAACAAATACAAAACAACAACCGAGAATGAATGAAAGGCTAAAGGAAATGATACAGCTCAAATAATAGACTGCCCACAGCTACTGCTTAATAAGCTATTACAAAATCCATAACCAAGAAATACAATAGTTATACACTCCCTTGACCCATACATCAACCATCCATGATTCTTGTTCGTTGTTGATATTATCTGTTTGAGATGCCAGCTCCTGATTTTATGATGATGTTGTTGTTGTTGTTTTTTATATTTCAGCGCACAGAGGAAGGACGGGGGTTGGGGGGAAGGTATGATAAGTGTACGTGAAGGAGAGAGAGAGAGAGAGAGGGGAGAGAGGAGAGAGGAGAGAGAGAGAGATGAGAGAGAGAGGGGAGTGAGAGAGAGAAGAGAGAAAGACAATGTTTTAAAGACAACCACAAATTCCTTTATTTCAAAGATGATGAATAACCACCTGTGTGGGTTATTTTAAAATCCAGTCCCCGCCCTTAGGGATACATCATGTTAATAAAATATGCCCAATACCCATACACTCACACAATGGGAAAAAACCCCAAAAAAACCCCAACAAACAGAAAGAATGAGAGAGAGAGCTCGAACTCGAATGTTTCGAACTGAAATGTTATACTGAGGGTAATTGGATAAGCCAAAGATGTCGTTACATCAGGCCATAGGGAAGAAAGGAGCAAGAAAACATATTATACACACTTTGTGAAATTGTTGTAACCCTGTCAAAATGCTTAAAATTGCACAAACCAAACCTAAAACAGAATATTCAACAAAACCAACAAAGTATTTCTAAATTCACGCTACCAAAAAGTCAAAGTGTCCAATAACCTATTTGATCATTGAGGAGTGAGGCATCAGAAACCTCAGCCTCTCAATGAGCCAGTGTATTGAGGGTGGCGTCCTCTCCTTTGCTGCTTGACCTTCACTGTCCCTAAAACAGGGACACGTACCCTTTTAAAGCTGGGTGAACAGGGAGACTGTACTGAAGCCAAGGTGCAGAAAGGGTCACCCATCCACTAAGGTAACCATGCTGAACGCTGTTTAACCTTAGCTTGGGTAGAGCGAGTGCACTGGCCACTGAGCTGTCCTATCCCACGATGATATAACACCCTGCACACGCACTAAAATTGAAATGTAATTCTCAGTACCACCCTGTTAGGATTGAGTCTGGGGGTTACTGGCAGGCAGGGTGTGAATTAATTTACACCCCGTGTGTGTGTGTGTGTGTGTGTGTGTGTATGTGTGTGTGTGTGGTTGCGGTTGCGGTCACATTGCCCTTTGTTCCTATACAAAATAATGTCTGTGTCGTAATCAGTCTGGACAAAATTGACGCTTCATTGTCTGTGTACATCCGGTCATCTGACTATGAGATCAAGATGTTGGGGTACCTTTAATGTCCCTATAGGAGGGACATGTACCCTTTTAAAGATGGGTGAACTTGACGCACAAAGGGTCAGCCATCCACTAAGGTAACCATGCTCAACGCTGTTTAACCTTAGCTTGGGTAGTGCGAGTGCACTGGCCACTGAGCTGTCCTATCCCACGATGATATAACACCCTGCACACACACACAACAATTGAATTGTAATTCTCAGTAGCACCCTGTGAGGATTGAGTCTGGGGGTTACTGGCAGGCAGGGTGTGAATTAATTTACACCCGTGTGTGTGTGTGTGTGTGTGTGGTTGTGTGTGTGTGTGTAAGTGTGTGCGTGTGTGAGTGTGTGTGTGGTTGCGGTCACAATGCCCTTTGTTCCTATGAAAATTAATGTCTGTGTCGTAATCAGTCTGGACTAAATTGAGACTTCATTGTCTGTGTACAACTGGTCATCTGACTAGGAGGTCAAGATATTGGGGTAGATAATGGAGGCTTGTCTTCCATTCTCGCTTTGTTTTTGTTTTTAGTCCTTAGGGTCGTATTTAGAGTGAAGTGTGTTGATAAAAAATTATAATGATGGAAATAATCAGTCTTCCCAACCTTCAGTAGATCAGTTTGCCTTATCTGTCTTGAATTTTATCTTCTCCTGCTCATTTCATTTGGTGTCAGTCTTTTCACATACATCGAGCAAATCATCAATGCGTTTGAAATCACAATTGAGAAAAAAAGGGGGAAAGTTGAAATAAGTGAATTATTTGGAAATGTTACACTAAACTAACAAAAAGAAATCAGAAATGATGATGCAAACAAAACATGATATCAACTAGATATTGAGATTGACAGATATATGAGTACAAGGAGAAAAAGAACCGTTTAAGAAAGAGAGAGAATGGGCAGAGAGAGAGAGAGAGAGAGAGAGAGAGAGAGAGAGAGAGATAACTCTGAACTCTGAGTTCAGAGTTCTCTCTCTCTCTCTCTCTCTCTCTCTCTCTCTCTCTCTGCCCATTCTATCTCTTTCTTAAACGGTTCTTTTTCTCCTTGTACTCATATATCTAGAGAGGCTAAGAATAAAAACGACAGAGAAACAGACACACAGACAGTTTTAAGATATGCAAATAGACACAGTGAAAAAATATATCAATACAAAAACAGACATAAAAAATGAAACAGACACTTAACCAATAACACTTACAAACCACACTGCACAATGGCGAAAGAGAGAGAGAGACAATGACAATGACAATGACAAATTCTTTTATTTCGAGGATAATGAATAAGCACACATGTGCTTTTTTACATCCAGTCCCCGCCCGTTAGGGATACATCTTAATAATAATAACCCAATACTTATACAGTCTCACAATAAAAACAGGGGAAATAACCCTTTTCAAAACAGCTCCCCCCAACAACCCCCCCCCAAAGCAAGTAATTAAAAGAAAGTCCTAAAAATACCCCACCCCTACCCCACCCCCCAAAAAACCCTAACCAAAACAAACAAACAAACAAAAGAGAAAAAAAACCAAACCAACAAAAGATGATAAAAAAGAGAAAAAACAGACAAACAACAACAACAACAACAAGAACAACAACAAAGCCAAGAAAAATAACACAACCAAACTTAATAAGTCATAAAGATAAACATCTACACATTGTCAAATGGTACACATACTTGTTACACATAATTATAAGATATTGAAATAGGGCACTCATTAAAACTTAAGTACAGAGGCAAGTCCAATAAGTATTGAAAATATAAAAATATGAATCCTTCATCAGGATATACTATGACTATAAGCAGGACGATAAAAGGTGAGAGAGAGAGACAGAGACAGAGAGACAGAGGTGTGTGTGTGTGTATTTCAGAGATAATATCCAATATATAATTCCCAAAATTCCAGAGAGAGAGAGAGAGAGAGAGAGAGAGAGAGAGAGAGAGAATGAATGGAGGGTTAACAAGATGGCATATAGAAGAAAACAGCAAAAAAGGACATTTCCACAAACAAATCAAGGGATAGAGTTGTAGTTAAGAAAACGGATTACGCCTGGGCTATACAGTAAACAAAAAAACAAATCAACACAACTACGAGATGTTGAAATTTATTTCGATCCAAAATCTTCGAATCTTTCCCATTGACAAGAATTCGCTTTCGGGAACCAAACTTGTGTTTGTATCCTGCGATGGGTGGAAGATGGGGTGCAAGGGGTATAAGATAAAAACCACCCAAAGATTTGATAGCAAAATCAATATGTATGAGGTGTGGAGAGGAGGAAGATGATTCCGGCTAAATGCTATCTCGCAAATGAATAGCTAGTTTTGAAAGAATACATTGGCCACTATTTACACGAGACAGAGTCATGTCTCACAGCACATTGGGCATTATTATTCCAAGCAGATTATCCTATCCCAATATTTTGTTAAGCTTGATAAGATTGACAAATAATTGTGACGATGATGAGGATGAGGATGAGGACAAGGAGGATGGTAGTGAAGGGAAGGACAGTAGTGGCACTGTTAGTGTTGATGCTGAGGGAAATGATCTTGAAGAGAGTGTGTGAGTATATGTTTGTATGTGTGTGTGTGTAGTTTGTGTTTGTGACTGTAAATATGATTTCATATACTCCAAGTCCCCTCAGATCCTTTCCTACTAATTGTTTAGACAACTTGCACACGAATACACACTTTTTTTGTTTTCCAAAGTACCATTGCGTTGCTGTAAGAACCTGCAGCATAGTACCAGTGAGATAAATTTAAATTCTCTAGTATGAAGACCTCTACACATAAGTGCTACTTTCTTTTTCAAACACTGCCTTTCATCCTAATGTGACGGAGTAGTAATTAGATTATCTCCCATGCGATCAGATCAATGTGTGTTACTATTTTTAGACACACCTGCAAATTGTGCAGCGCTCTGTTTCGTTGGGTGGTGGTTGAAACCCGTCCGGGTAGAATATAATTATTCAGCCTCCTTAGAGAGGCCACATCTTAACTGTTAGACTGTACGAATTATTCCAAAATTGTGCAGAGATGGAACCTGAAAATGTTCACTCTGCTTCACTAACATTCCATCAAGCGTGTTTCCCACATATTCAAGTCTTACTATTCCCCTTCACCACCACCCCCCACCACCAAACGAAAAAAAGACATATTTTCCCTTTTATATCCATGCCTGTGCTGTGTATTGTTCAACAAAAATTGTTGTTATCAAGCTCATTTAACGGAGATAGTAGCTAATAGACGGGCTAAGGACATCATTCATTTAATCTTTTGACCAAAATCTTATCATATCACGACTTTTTATCACAAGTACTGTTCAATTTCCTTAAGGACTATATCTTTTTAAAATGAACCTTAATGGAGATACTTACTCATACACACGCTAAGGACATCATATATGGACTCCGATGACTGAAACGTTATCATACTGAGACTATCGTTCTAAAGTATGTTCAATTTTCTTAAGGGTTGGGTTTTTTTATGATACTATGAAGCAGGCTCAATGTGAAAAAAATAATTCTATGGAATTTATTGATAGACAGTACCCTGTGGCGATTGGAGACAGAAGTTATGTCGAGGCAGGGAAGGAGGTGTAGCGTCTCAGAATTAGCGTTAGATGAAGTCGGAAAAAAGTATATGAAAGAAGGAATGGATAGAGGGACGGAGGTGGTTAGATAGGTAGGCAGACAGACAGACAGATAGATATATAGATAGACAGACGGATGGATATACAGTTAAAGAGAGAGAGAGAGAGAGAGAGAGAGAGAGAGAGAGAGAGAGATGGATTGAATTGAATTGTATGAATTTCATTTTCCGCGGGTAATCGATTAAGCATCACCCACTTTTTCCATTACATCCAGCCCTCAGTAATATAGAATGAAGAAACTGAAACGATGAATGTAAGGAGAATGTATTATGTGCCTGTGTGTGTGTGTGTGTGTGTGGTGTGTGTGTTTGGTGTGTGTGTGTATGTATGAGTGTGTTTGCGTGTGTGACGGAGAGAGAGACAGAGAGAAACTCTAGGCTAGGACTAAGAGTAGAGAAGGAGAGGGGGCTAAATTCTCATTCCCTACCCGGCATAACACCAGTGGTAATGTCTGTGTGGGAAGCTGAATTCTGTTGTGATCGATGTCAACGTCTGTAAGAGACAGCTGCTGAGAAGGAAGCCATACAAAACACACACACACACACACACACACCCGCACCCACACACACACACGCACACACACACACGCACACACGCACGCACGCACGCACGCACGCACGCACGCAAGCACACACACTCACACACACTCTCACACACACACACAGTCAGAAGAACAGACATACAAAACATAATTATATTATCGTGTTGCTGTGAGGTTTACATCAGCTAACAAGTAACACACTAGCTAATAACATAAGTGTGTATTATCATTATTATATCAGAGAGAGAGAGAGAGAGAGAGAGAGAGAGAGAGAGAGAGAGAGAGAGAGAGAGAGAGAGAGAGAGAGAAAATGGTATGATTATATAACAGTTATAGTATTCTGTGATAAATGCTTTTTTATGTACATATGGCGAGAGAGAGAGAGAGAGAGAGAGAGAGAGAGAGAGAGATGAGAGAGAGAGAGAGAGAGAGAGAGAGAGAGAGAATTTTATGACTACATAATAACTATATCATTCTGTGATAACTGTTTTTGTTTTGTTTTTAATGTAGATATGACTCGTTACCGCTTTATTTCCTCTTCTTTTTATGGAGATAACAAACTGCTGGTATTTGTATTGGTATAGTAGGTATTATTTCGTTATGTGTGCGAGGTGAAGTTTGTATACTGTGCTGCGTTATTCTTCTGCAATAAATGTTTTCCTTGTTTACTTTTCTATGTACGGCTTGTAACCCTTATGAATGTTTTATGTTTGCTAGATAGCAAAGGGACCGAATGGGTGAATGAATGAAATGTGTTGCTGTAAAATCGGCACCACATTTAACTCAATATCTTCTGCTTCGTTGTCGAACGCTCAGACAGCATTGTATAGAGCTTGCAAAGCCTTCATACCCTTGCAGCACTCTTTTCAAAAACAGTTTCTCTACTCTTTTTATTGTTCACGTTACCTGTGGGGATAGCCTAGTGGTTAGAACATTGCGCTCGCAATCTGACGACCCGGGTTCGATTCCAGTTCAATGGGGATATTTTCGCCTAGAGTTAACATCAGTGCAGACTCCAATCTCCCCGAAAGTCCTTCGGATGAGACTATAAACCAAGGCCCTATGTGCGAATGCACGCAGAACATATTGCGCACACGTTAAATCCTGTCCCGCTTTTCGTAAGAGTAGGCCATTGTATGCCGGTGGGAACAGATGACAGAATTTACAAAACCGCATACACTCGGGGGCTGGATGTAAACATTCACAATTAGTGCTTATTCCATTATTCTGGATATAAAATAAAATAAAACAAACCAATATAGACATTCATTACTTTGTTTCTGAATAAAAATGTGTTTCAATTTTCCTGATATTTATTCAAATTAAGCGAACTTAATACCAAACACCCTGTGGGGTTTTTTTTCTAAAAGCGTATACCCAAAGGAGTGCTCGCAGTCGGATTTCACAGCGATAAAATTCCCCTTCGGTTTTCCCACAAGGGTAAAAATTCAAGAGATGGTGTACGTGTGTGTGTGTGTGGGTGTGTGTTTTTGTGTGTGTGTGTGTGTTGTGCGCGCGCGCGCGTGTGGTGTATGTGGGGTGTGTGTGTGTGTTTATTTTTCTATACATTACGAAAGGAATACTAATAGGTGGTTAATGGGAACGGTGGACACCCTGTGGTGAATGGAAACTAGATCGGAAAGAGGGCAATGTGAGAGTGCCGAGCACTGCTGTGAGCAGTAGATGAGGTTAGCAGAGGTCTTGAGATGGAAGGAGAGAGAGAGAGAGAGAGAAGAGAGAGAGAGAGAGAATGAAGAGAAAAGAGAGAGAGAGGGGGAGGAGAGAGTGGGTGGGGGGTTAGGGAGAGAGAGAGAGGGGGGGAGAGATAGAGAGGGAGGCAGGGGAGCGAGGGAGTGAGAGAGAGAGAGAGAGAGAGAGGGGGGGGGGGGATGGGGAGAGATAGAGGGAGATTGAGAGAGAGTGAAACTGTGAACTCTGACAGTGTTTAATGCACATCAGCCTTTGTCTGGAATACATTTTACATAATGATGATGATGATGATGATGATGATGATATTGATGATGATGATGATTATGATGATAATGATGATGATGATGATAACAATAATGATAATTATGAAAATAAATATGATATAAAAGGAGGAAAAAGGGTAAAGTAGTCCCATAACCTATAAGGTCGTAGGGGAGCGAGGCGTCAGAGACCTCACTTCTCTAGGGCCAGCATATTGAGGGCGGCGCTCATCTCCTCTCCCTCGCTGCTTTACCTTCCCTGACCCTAAAGAGGGCAGGTACCCATTTACAGCTGGGTGAACTGGGGGAACGGTACTGAAGCCAAGGCGCGCAAACGGTCACCCATCCAACTGGTAACCACGCTCGACGCTGCTTAACTTGGCTGGAGGAAAGCGAGTGCGAGTGCTCCGACCACTGAGCTATCCCGTCCCACTAATGTTATATGGACTTTATATGGCGCTATATCTTGTAAAAACAAATCAAAGCGTTTACATTCGACCCACACCTACACATGCAACCAACAATGGTTAACAGTTATAACAAATTATAGGTATAAGTGTGGAAAGAGAAAAACAACAGCCAACGAACAAACAAAAGCACCAATTAAGCATAACTTCTCAGAAACTTTGTTTAGACCTTGCTAATACCAAAATGGACACCCATACATGTGTATTTCATAAACACGAATAAAAAGAAAAACTGACTGAGACCAAAAGCGCGTACAGACCCTGCTTTTTAAAAGACTACCTGAATCTAATATCCCGTGGAAACAAAATTGATAATGAGGTATTATTTGATATTGTTTTTATCCTATCCCATAAAAAGAACATCAAGTGCAACAGAGAGGTATGGAGATAGATAGATAGATACACAGATAGATAGATAGATAGATAGATTGATATATATATATATATATATATATATATATCAATAGATAGATAGATAGATAGACAGACAGACAGGACATGATAGATAGGTAGAGAGAGAGAGAGGAGAGACGAGAGAGAGAGAGAGAGAGAGAGTAGAGAGGAGAGAGAGAGAGAGAGACAGAGGAAGAGAGAGAGTGAGAGAGGAGTGTGTGTATGTGTGTTTTCTTTTATTCTTTTATTTCGAGGATAATGGAATAAGCACTCGTGTGCTTTTTTCATCCAGTTCCCGTGTGTATGCAGTTTTGTCAATTTTGTCATCCGTTCCCACCGGCGCACAATGGCCTACTCTTACGAAAAGCGGAACGGGTTTTAACATGTGCGCAAGATATATGCGTGCGTTCGCACACGGGACCTCGGTTTATGGTCTCATCCGAAAGACTTTTGGGGAGAGTGGAGTCGGCACTGATGTGAACTCCAGAGGAAAAGTCTTCTTGAACGAGATTCGAACCTGGATCAGCAGATCACAAATGCATCACTGTAACCACCAGGCGAGAGAGAGAGAGAGAGAGGAGAGAGAGAGAGAGATGAGAGAGATGAGAGAGAGAGAGATGAGAGAGGGAGAGAGAGAGAGGGAGGAGAGGAGGAGATGAGAGAGATGAGAGATGAGAGAGAGAGAGAGAGAGAGAGAGATCTGACACTGTAGCACTCTGTTGCGCTTAAGTAAAGTGTTGTTGTTTTTCAAGAGTTAAAGATTTTAAGTATTTGGGTTGCCTATGGCCGAGGCGAAATCAAACTTGACAGTGATGAAGTCTAGGCATACGCATTTGTTGTGTAATATCCACGTATAGTTAGACACAAGTATACAGTATATTTCTATCATTCGCTGATATCCACAATGACAACAAACAGATAACAAAAATAAGACAAAGAGGGTCGCAAGTGGAGCCAACAGAAGAGATGGAAATCTGAAAATATAGGAAGTTTGGAAGAAGAAAGAGTCAGATACCAGGAATGAGAGGCAAAAGGGACATCCATACAGACAGACAAATCCACACCGACAAAGACACACAAACAGACAAAAAAATGGAGGCAAAATAAAAGCAAAAAAATAAACGGCACTAAATATCCCACCAGTTGGAAATGTATACCGATACAGTCTTTTGCTTTCAGCCTGTGTTAAAACAGCTCCCTGGGGTCAAAACCATCAAAGAGTTAAAGCAAAGACATGATTGATTGGCCACGTGAGTCTCCTCTTACCGATTAGCTGAGTGGCTCTTTCTTTTTCCAAAAAGCCAACGATGACCCGACAGAAATATTGACCACCGCTACTTTGGGAAAGAAGCAACTCGAATGGACGAAGGCTGCTTTGTCCTTTGAGCACAATAAACTTGTCAGACATTTTTAGGGGGGGGGGGGGATGAAGGTCCATTTTTGTAATGTTTAGTGGAGATCTTGTGTGGACATTTCATGTTCTTTTTTTCTTTTTTGGCGAATTTGTTCAGAATGAACTTAGACTTCGTTGTCATTGAATGCTCAGACAGCAACTATTGTAGAGTAATATGAGGGAATTTGCGTTGCGCTGCCATTAAGCGCCTGACAAGTCAGGCCCGGCACATCCCATTTTTGGTGTGGGAGAAGGCGGGAGAATGAAGCAGGAAGGATGACAATAGGCTTGAAGGAGTTGGCATGTAAAAAAGGAAACAAGGCATAAGCAAATAGATGGATAGAAAATGGGAATCCCTAGCAGAGAATTTCCAGAAGGTGAGGATGCTACTACTTCTACTGTTACTACTACTACTACTACTACTACTACTACTACTACTACTACTACTACTACTACTACTTCTACTGTTACTACTACTACTACTACTACTACTACTACTACTCCTACTCCTCCTCCTCCTCCTCCTCCTCCTCCTCCTACTACTACTACTACTACTACTACTACTTCTGTTACTACTACCACTACTACTACTACTCTTACTACTACCACTACTACTGTTATTACTTATACTGCTTCTTTTACTACTACTACTACTACTACTACTTACTACTACTACTACTGCTACTACTACTGTTACTACTACTACTATTATTACTACTACTGTCACTACTACTACTACTACTACTATTACTACTACTACTACTACTACTACTACTACTACTACTACTATTGCTGCTGCTGCTGCTGCTGCTGCTACCACCACCACCACCACCACTACTCCTCCTCCTCCTCCTCCTACTACTACTACTACTGTTGCTGCTGCTGCTACTGCTGCTGCTACTGCTACTACTACGACTGCTGCTACCACTGCTACTACTATTACTGCTTCTGCTGTTTACTACTACTACTGCTGCTGGTGCTGCTGCTGGTGCTGCTGCTGCTGCTGCTTCTGCTGCTGCTGCTGCTGCCGCTGCTGCTACTACTACTACTACTACTACTACTATTGCTATTACTATTTCTGCTGCTGCTGCTGCTACTACTACTAGTACTACGACTACTGCTGTTGCTGCTGCTGCTACTTTGTGCTACTGCTACTAGTAGTACTTGTGATGCTGTTGTTGGTTCTGCTGCTACTGCTAATCCACATCGTCCACAGTCAACTGTATGTCTTCATTTTGCGTATCATTATCCTCTTCTTTATTTTCTGTCGTTCTTTCTTTCGTTCTTTCTTTTTTCTTTCTTTCCTTCTTTCTTTCTCTCTCTCAATCTTTCTTTCTTTCGTTCTTTATTTATTTTTCTTTCTTTCTTTCTTTCATCCATTTTCTTTCTTTCTATCTGTCTCTCTCTCTCTGTCTCTCTCTTTCTGTGTCTCTCTGCCTCTCTCTCTCTCTTCCTCTCCTTTCTTCCTTTCTTTTCTTGCCTTCCTTCCTTTCTTCCTTTCCTTTCTTCCTTTCTTTTCTGTCCTTTCTTTCTTTCTTTTGAACCTCTTCCGCTGCGTTTTTTCCGTCAATTGCCTCCGATTTCTCAAATGTTCCATACTACTTCTGCTTCTGTATGTCTTGCTAAACAGCTCTACTGATTTGATCATGCGGATTTTCTTTTATATTCCAGAACAATACATACTTTAAGGGAAGTGCTTTCAGAAAAATATTTTTGATGATATACCCAGGTAGAAGTGGTTTTTTCCCTAAATATATCACAGAGTACCCAACATTGGACAGCTGAAATATTGAGGGAGGGGGGAGGGGGAGGTAGGTTAATCACAAAATCAATGCGTTCCGATAGGTTGCCCAGTGCAATGTGCAGATTTGCAATGCAAAATTGCTGTAGACTTGAATTCCACAGCATGCTACATAAAACGTAGCCGTTTTATTTATTTGTTTGCTGCGCTCAGAAAATATGGATATGTTATGTGGTGTGCAATAGCACTTTCTTTATATGCACTATTATTGACGGACCCCTCAACACGATTTTTGTGAGGTTAAGTCCCATGTGTCAGTAAGTTTAGATGACAAATGTCAGGCACCGACATGTATGATGTGCTATTTAGTCTACACGAACACATACACACACTCTCACACATGCGCGCACACACAACACACACACACTTACAAACACACACACACACACATGCGCGTGCGCATACAAAAACATCACACACATACTACACTGCTTTCACAGTAGCAATCCACCTCCCCAAAAGTCCTTCGCATGAGATATAAACCGAGGCCCTGTGTGCCGAACGCACGCCAGCATCTTGCGACACGTTAAAATCCTGGTTTCCAGCTTTCATAAGAGTAGGCATTGTGATACCGTGTTGGAACAAGATTACAATTTAAAAAGACTGCAATACACACGTTGGGATTTGGGGATGGCACCGTGGTCGATGGTTTAGGTGGTTCGACTTGTGACTCATCAGGTCGCAAGGTTCGAATCCCAGCCGGCTCGGTGTTGTGTCTTGGGAAGACACTTTACTCCTATTTTCATCTACACTCCACCCGCTGTAAAAAGTAGGACCATTCTGAGGGAATATCTGGCGACAGAACTAGGCGTCCTGTCAAGGGTAGTGAAAAACCATCAGTTCGCTTAACGCTACAGAAACCGGGATAAGCTCCGGCTCTATGGTCCTTCTGGATCGAAAGAACATACTTTTTTATACACACGGGGATTGGATGTAAAAAGGCACATAAGTGCTTATTCTATTATCCTCGATATAAAGAATAAAATGAATAAATAACACAAATAAAACAGGCTGTTTGGCCGACCTCTTGGGCTTTTTAATCAATCTAATGGCTATATATGATTTATCTCTTGTCCACCTTATCCAGTCTATCAAATTTCAAACGTAAAAAAAGCCAACTATTCTGTTTAATAGCTAGATTTACTTTTAGAAATTACTGAAAAATGGCTATTCAGCTCCTGAAAGAATTAAAAAAAACAACCCAACTTTTCTTGAAAGAAGAAACCAAGACTAAAAAGGTCAAATTTGAGACTAAACAAGAAATTAAAATAAAGACGTAAATAATAAAGAAAATCGTATTGAAAAGAAAAGAATGAAAGGAAGAAAAGTAAAACAAAAAGCTCATAAAGAAAGAACAATGACACAAAGACGATAACAATGCAAACAATAGTATTTAGACTCAAGGCAAAAAGATGATCATGATAAAGAAGAAAGGTAGAGGGATATTGCTTGAAAGGAATGAAGACATGGAGGCTATGATAATGAAGATAATGATGTGAATGGTGATGATGGTTATGGAGAAGAAGAATGAGGTGGAGGAGGAGAATAAGAAAGAGAAGGAAAAGAAGATGGGGAAAGGAGGAGGAGAAGGAGGAGGAGAAGGAGGAGGAGGAGAAGAAGAAGAAGAAGAAGAAGAAGAAGAACAAAGAGAGATAGGGGGAGAAGGGGCAGTAAGTGAGAGAGAGGCACGCACACACATACAGACAGACCAGAAGATAGATAAACATTATACATAGGCGTGCACACACATACACCACACACACACACATCACACACACACACTCACACACACCACTCCACACTCACACACACCACTCACACACACACACTCACCACACACACACACACACACACACACACACACACTGTTCACCTAGATAGAATTAGCCCTATGTGAAAAAAGTTTCTGCTATGTCAAAGCCACAAAAAAGTTACAGCAAAGACATGATTGATTGGCCAGGTGAGTCTCCTCTTACCCATTAGCTGAGTGGCTCTTTCCAAAAGTCTTCTACGATGATTCGTCAGAAAAAAAATTGACCAGGAGTACTTTGAAAAAGAAGCAAACCAAATGGATGAAGGGTACTTTGTCCTTTGCGCACAATCAACTTGTCGAACATTTTTGCCGTACTTCTTCGTAATCTTTAGCTTAAAGAAGGGATTAGACATCACCTTCCGTCAATTTCTCCTGTCCAGTAATCCTGTGGACCGTGGGCGCACCGACAAAGATTTTGCAACCAGCTTCCTCCACTTCCCTGATGTTGTCTTCCCTTCGTTTTTTTGTCTGTCTGCCTTTTTTGGGATTAGTCTTCACTTTCCTTCAAATTCACCTGTCCCGTAGTCCTGTGGACCGTGGGGACACTGACAAAGATTTGTCAACCAGCTTCCTCCACTCTCTGATGTTTCCCAGCGTTTTTCTCTGTCTGCTTCTTCCTCTATGAACTGTTCCCTGTAGGGGACAGTCTTGGCCAGTCCTGATGTTTGTGTGACGTGCCCGTACCCCTTTAGGGATTAGTCTAGGTTCTGCTTTACTTGAATGTTGGGCAAATGTATGCGGTGAAAGATTTGATTTGGGTGAATGAAAATGTGGTTTGTATAAGATGAATGATGTTTTGGGTGTAAAGATAAGAAATAAGTGAAGTCGTGGGTTTAAATCTCAGTGACAGCGTCTGGTGAATAAAGAGTAGGGATTTTTTTGTTTTACGATCTCTCAGGTCAACTTCAAGTGCAGACCTGCCAGTGCCTGATTTCCCCCTTCATTTATCCACACACATGCAGAAGATCAACTATGCACGTTAACCTTTTCCTTAAGGGTAACCCGCTATAAGGTAACCACCCATCTACTAACCCTTCACTCCGTATCACCCACCACTGGGTTACAGTAGTATGCAAATGCGCGCAGTGCACGTGTACTAATAAATAATAATAATGTATGAATTTATATAGCGATGAATCTTGTAAAGCAACAAATCAAAGCGCTCAAATGATATTTTTAATATGGAGGATAATGGAACAAGCACTCTTGTGCTTTTCTACATCCAGTCCCCGTGTGTATGCGGTTTTGTAAATTATTTCATCTGCACACAATGGCCTACTCTTTCGAAAGCGGAACGGGATTTAACGTGTGCGAAAGATGTTCATGTACTGGGGAAGAGGGGTTCTGTCCCCTTAACGAAGGGATAGTGTTAAATTAACGACCTTGTAGTACATATCACCGTTCGGTGTCTTATAGAAATATGAACATACTCGGCATGCATCTTGTGGGGGAAAAAAAGAATGAGCTGTTCAGAAGTTGGAATGTGTCGGCTGAGGCCAGCGGGCAGACCTCCTGCAGAGTTACAAGCACAGGAGAAGACCAGGCACTACAAACCCCACGACTCCTCCCTAAAGGAATGCATAGAGGAGATTCACGTTTAGCACAAATATACCCGTGCTATAGATTGGTGGTCTAGAGGTAACGAGCCTGCCTAGAAACCAAAAAGTCCAGATCAGAAGTGTGCGATTGTTTGATCCCCGTTTGGGCCGAAATCTCCACCCCCACCCATGCATCCATTAGACCATGAGTGATGGTATGGGTGCTAGTCTTTCGGATGAGACGATAAACCGAGATCCCGTGTGTTAGACAAACTTATTTAACTCACGTAATAGAACCAACCGCAACAAGAGAGTTGTCACTGTTGCTATTCTGTAGAAAAAAGCCACTCTGATAGGGACACAAATTGCAAACAGGAAAAGAAAAAAAAGAGTGGAACTGATCTTGTGGCGACGCGGGCAGAGCAGCCCGAATTTCACGCAGATAAATCTGCCGTGACTTAAACAGTGGTAAAAAGTAATAGAGTAAAATTGCTATGATATGTGGCGTGAAAGACACAGAAAAAAAATCTAATGGCATTGAAAAGGTCGGGATTCAAAAGGTACAGTTTGCACACATATAGAAAAGTTTGTGTGGGCCGTAGTGATTTCGTAAGATGTATAGTGATAATTACTGTTGTGTCTCATGTTCTTTGAGTAGCAGTTTAAAAAAAGAAAGAGAAAACTGGAAACGCTTAATTCCACATTAAGTTATAAAATAGTGTTGTCTTTTTTAAAAATTGATCTTATTGACTGTTTATATGGGTATCACTCTCTCTCTCACACGCGCGCGCGCGTACACACACACACGCAGGCACGCACGCACGCACCCTCCCCTCAAACACGCACGCGCACACACACACACACACAACACAACACCACACACACACACACACACACACACAGGTAATAGGAGCTTCTGGCAATGCTGCATAAGGAAATGGGAAAGAGAGAGAGAGAGTGAGAACCAGAGAGAGAGAGTGAGAGAGAGAGAGAGCGAGAGGGGGAGAAAGAAAGAAAGAGAGAGACACAGACAAAATGACACACAGACATACACACACACAGAGTCAAACACGCACGCACACACACACACACACACACACACACACACATACACACACACACACTCACACACACAACATACACATACCCACAACCACACACACAACTACACCCGGGTTCGAATCCCGTTAAAGGAGGGATATTTTCCCCTGGAGTTAACTTCAGTGCAGACTCCACTCTCCCCAGAACATCCTGCTCACACGTTAAATCCTGTTCCACTTTTCGTAAGAGTAGGCCATTGTGTGCCGGTGGGAACAGATGGCAAAATTTACAAAACCGCACACACAGGGGGATTAGATGTAAAAAGCACGTAAGTGCTTATTCCATTATCCTCGATATAAAAGACTAAAATATAAATATAAATAAACACACACACATACCCACAACACCCACCCACCACCACCCACCACCATCCCCACAGACACACACAGACACACACATAGACACACCCACAAACACACACACATATACACACACATTCCCACACACTAACCCCCCCCACACACACACACACACACGCACACACTCACAACACAACACAAACAAAGACACCCACACAACAGCACACAAAAGCAAGAACACGCAGCAAAGAGCTAAACGTACACAGATTTACTGTGATGCATGTCTGCCACGATTGCGAGGTAAGCCGGGCTGATCCAGAACAGAGGTTCCTTTGCAAAGGTCCTTCAGGAATTCAGACGTTCTCCAGAGAGCCTGTCACATTGGATCCTTCACACTATCGCTTTTCTTTTACATATGTATTGCTTTTCTTCTTCTTTCTCTTCTTTTGTTCTTGTTTTTGTTGTTTTTGTTGCTGTTGTTGTTCTTGTTCTTCTGCTTCTTCTTCTTGTTCTTGTTCTTCTCGTTCTTCTTTTTCTGCTTCTGCTTCTGCTTCTTCTTCTTCTTCTTCTTCTTCTTCTTCTTCTCTCGCTGCTGCTGCTGCTGCTGCTGCTGCTGCTGCTGCTTGTTCTTGGTCTTGATCTTGTTCTTATGTTCTTGTTTTTCTTCTTGTTCTTCTCCTCCTCCCCTCCTCCTCTACCTCTTCCTCCTCCTCCTCCTCCTCCTCTTCCTCTTCCTTCTTCGTCTTCTTCTTCTACTTCTTCTTTTTCTCTTCTTCTTCTTCTTCTTCTTCTTTTTCTTCTGCTGCTTGTTCTTGGTCTTGTTCTTATGTTCTTCTTGTTCTTCTTCTTGTCCTCCTCCTCCTCCTTCTTCTTGTTCTTCTTTTCTTCTTCTTCTTCTTGTTCTTCTTCTTCTTCTTGTCTTCTTCTTCTTCTTCTTCTTTCTTCTCTTCTTCTCTCTTCTCTCTTCTTCTCTTCTTCTTCTTCTTCTCTCCTCTCTTCTCTCTCTCGCTTTTTCTCTTCTTCTTCTTCTGATTCTTCTTCTTCGCTTCTTCTTCTTCTTCTTCTCTTCTTCTTCTTCTTCTCTTCTTCTTTTCTTCTTCTTCTTCTTTCTTCTTCTTCTTCTCTTCTCTTCTTCTTCTTCTCTTCTTTTTCTTCTTCTCTTCCTTTTCTTTATGCTTTTGTGTCCATGTTGGTCTCTGTTTTCTTTCCGCATTGTGGTCTGCAGTTCCAGTGCTCAAAGTGTATGGCACACTTTTTCCACTGAACGGTGATTAGTTTTGAGTCGAGCGATAAATATTTACTTGCAAATTGTGTTGTTGGGTTATCAGACGCGCTGGGCCTGACTTGTCAGGCGCTTAGCGGCAGCGCAACTGCATTTTAGCTCATGTTATAGCAGACAACTGTAGTTGCTGTCTGAGCGTTCGACGACGACAAAAGAAGAAGAGGAAGAAGTTTTGTTTTGAAAGATTTTGTTTTGTTGTTGTGTGTGTGTTTTTTTTTATCCCTTTCTTTTTTCATTCATGTTGTTTTCTTTTATCTTTTTCTCTCTCCCAAGTACTTGAGTTTGAGTCTCTTCCAATCAGTGTTTCTTTGTTTGTGTGTG
Organism: Rapana venosa; assembly: GCA_028751875.1. Classification (NCBI taxonomy): domain Eukaryota; kingdom Metazoa; phylum Mollusca; class Gastropoda; order Neogastropoda; family Muricidae; genus Rapana; species Rapana venosa. The sequence continues at coordinate 31,570,623 of CM054153.1, read as the reverse complement.
TGTGTGTGTGTGTGTGTGTTGTGTGTGTGTGTGTGTGTGTGTGTGTGTGTGTGTGTGTGTTTTCTGTTTTTATCTGGGAAGTGGGATGTTTTGTTCTGTTCTACTTTTACTTGTTTCATGCTCTTTACTTATCTAGTGTTATTTTGTGTTTGAAGGTTTCCTTTTTTTTCTTTATCTCGTTCCTGATTTACTTTATGCCCTGGTGTTCAGTGATATATATTTACTCGTTTCAAGTTGGTTTGATGGCTCGGTCAATACAATGCGACAAATTGGAGTGGTAGGCTCTTACCCACAAAGTGGGATAACTGTACTAGGTGGTTTAGAGAGCCAAGCCGGCTGTCGCTGCTCTGAACATCAACGTTCTTTTTCTTGTTCGTTTTCTTCGTTTCTCTGCAGCTGCCTCTACTTCTTTGTCCTGCTTGTTCCCACGACCTTCTTTCCAACCTCTCCGCGCCCTAGCCATACCCCGATTCAGTATGATGCATATTTAATAATAATGATAATAATAATAATAAGATATGGAATTTATATAGCGCTGAATCTTGTAAAAAACAAACAAATCGAAGCGCTTGCATTCAAATCATTTACACGCATGCAACTCTCCTTAAACATAATGAACAACAGATTTCACATCCATGCGCGCGCACGCACGTACGCACGCACACCCACACACACTCACACTCACACACACACACACGCACACACACACACCACACACACACACACACACACACACACACACACACACACACACACAAGCACCACACACTCTCTCTCTCTCTCTCTCTCTCTCTCTCTCTCTCCTTTCCTCTCCTCTCCTCTCCTCTCCTCTCCTTTCCTCTCCTCTCCTCATGCCCTTTGTCTTGTCTAATTCAATAGATTTTATCGTGGATGTTGTTTTTATTGCAGTTAGAGATGAGATTATTAGTACTATTATAAGCGATACTGTTTTAGTTTGATATTGTTTTAGTTTTGATAGTCCAGTTGATTATGGGCTTTTGAATTCTGTATCATATAGGGGTTCTATTTGTTTGAATAATTGTTTGTTTGTTTTTTTAAATTATTATTTCTCTATTGATTGAAGGTGTATTTCCCCTTCCCCCTTGATACTCCTCCCCCACCCCCATCCTTTCCAATGCTTTTCTGTTATCATCGTTATGTTATTGTCTCATGGTGATGGGGATCATTTGTTATATTGTTGTCTCATGGTGATGGGTGATTGTTGTTATAATTGTATCGCTATTATAATAATCATTATTGTAATCTTATCTGACTTCTCTTGCTTGGATAGTTATTGTGTGGAATGTCATTTTTTTAAAAAGCGCTATTTGAAAAGTATGAGCGCAAAAAAGCACACGTTTGCTGGGGGAAGGAGGAGAGGAGGGAGGTCATTGAAGGCAATATTGTCAGTAGTGACGAATGCCTAGTATTTTCTAACGTTTTGTTCCTGTATCTTTTTTGTTATCTAAAGTGTAAACGTGAAAAAGTGGATGAAACAGTAGGTGAAGTGGTTTGTGTGTCCTGACGTTTTATGATTTTCTTTTTTAATTCTTGAGGCATTTTTTATTTAAATGTGTGTGTGGACGTGAGCGCGCACGCGCTCAGGTGTGCATGAGTATGTGTGTGCGTGTATATGTATATGTGGTAATTTGTATTTTCAATGTATTTCCTTATCGATTTTTTCCTTGGTTTAATTTAATGGTAAACGATGCAATAATGTAGTGTCTTAGTATAATCATTACGAAATTTGTTCTTAGATAGATGGCTTGATGAAAAAAAGCAAATGCATTGCTTATTCAATGTACCATCTGGAAATAAAATTTTGACTTGACTTGACTTGACACACACACACACTCACGAACACACTTAGGAGGTGAAGGATGCTGTTACAAATGAGGGACAGATATGAGAGGGAAAGTCTCAGGTAGGAAATAAGTGTGTTTTGAGGCTGGATTTGAAGGTATAAAGTGAAGGCTTTTGGCGAAGTGAAAGAGGGAGGTCATTCCAGGTGGATGGACCAGAAACAGAGAAGGGAGAGAGAGAAGAGAGAGAAGGGAGAGAACCCCCCCAAAAGATCCCAACACTGCCAGGCTGCCTTAGGGCCACCAGTCAGAGAGACCCCGCACTGCTGCTGGGTCACATTGGTAGACACCCACTTACTAAGGGGACGGGATTGCCTAGTGGTTAGAACATTGCGCTCGCAATCTGACGACCTGGGTTCGATTCCCGTTCAAGGGGATATTTGCATCAGTGCCGACTCCACTCTCCCCAAAAGTCCTTCGGATGAGACTATAAACCGAGTTCCCGTGTGCTAACGCACGCAGAACATCTTGCGCACACGTTAAAACCCGTTCCGCTTTTCGGAAGAGTAGGCAATTGTGTGCCGGTGGGAACGGATGACAACATTTACAAAACTGCATACACACGGGGACTGAATGCAAAAAGCACACAAGTGCTTATTCCATTATCCTCAATATAAAAGAATATAAAAGAATATATAAGCCTTCAGCTGACGGTAGTAGTAGTTCAGATGCGACCACCACAACGTCCCTCCTACGACCTTCTCTCGTGGAACCTGCAGCCCAGCAGGCTTTGACATAAACTCATCACAGACGTACAAGTATTACAGAGAAACCGAAACCGATGTCATCGAGAGACCAACACAGCCTGGACCTATCAAATCTGAGAAAATCTTTTTTATTAAAGCATGAGGATTCATGGTGTTGGGAATGATGTTGCTCTGGAAGTGTGCACAGTAGTCTATCATCTGGAAATAACATTTTGACTTCACTTGACTCGGCGCTTGCAATCTGACGACCCGGGTTCGATTCCCGTTCGAGGGGGTATTTTCCCCTGGAGTTAACATCAGTGCAGAATCTACTCTCCCCAAAAAGACCTTTGGATGAGACTATAAACGGAGGCCCCGTGTGCGAACGCACGCAGAACACCTTGCGCACACGTTAAATCCTGTTCCGCTTTTCTTAAGTGTAGCAGGCCGTTGTGTGCCGGTGGGAACATATGACAAAATTGACAAAACCGCATACACACGGGGACTGGATGTAAGAAAAGCACACGGGTGTGTTTATTCCATTATCCTCGATATAAAAGAATAAATTTAAAAAAAAGAAAGATATAATTATTCCGGCGTCGACCGGGCCCGAGAGATACTGACACCCTGCAGTGTTTGTCAGGTCATTTCAGCAGCACTCTCAAAATTGCATCTGTAAGTTGGATGAAGCTTTGCTGTGTGCTCTCAATATTTTCAGTGATCCCACAGCACACTCACTCTGGGTAGGAAGCTGGCTGGCTTCTGGAAAAAAAACATCCTAATGATTCTCATGGGATTTGAACTTGCGATATTCCAGCTCGCAACCCAAGGCGCTAATCACCGGGCCATTGGGGCTGCTTAAACGTTAAATTCTAATGTAGTGATATCGTCTGATTCCCAGCCGTGTGTGTGTGTATGGGGGGGTGTGAGTGGGTGGGGGGGGGGGGTAGCGGTGGTGGTATTGGTGGGGGTGGATGGTGGATGGTGGTGGCTGCTGCTGTTGCTTCGACTGTTATGTCTGGTCACTGAAAGTAACATTATTAGACGAGGGGAAGAGGAAGGTAAGGGGGCACTTATGTTGATGGTTGTGTGCAGTAAAATGTGTTATCGATTGCTAAGTAACGTAGACAGTACACAGAAAAGGGCTTAAACAATGATAACAACAAATAAGTACGTAAGAAATGCTAATATGACATAACTGTAACAAAAAAAGTCCTATAGGACTTTTCATTCAAGATTTTGCAATACGAAACGCGCCAAATTAACATTATGTGTTTGTGCGTGCATGTGTGTGTTTGTGTGTGTGTGTGTGTGTGCGTGTGCGTGTGCTTGCATGAGTGTGCACACATCACCTCTCAGTATTATATTTGTGTGTTTCTGTGTATCGGGAATTGTGTATACATGTATCTGTAAAATGTATGTGCAAGTGTGGATATACGCATGCATGCATGTGTGTGTGTGTGTGTGAGAGTGTGTGCGCGCGCGCGCGCGCGCGTGTGTGTGTGTTAATGTGCATCTTGCTTACGGCTGGGTAAGCACGCCTACTTTTATGTTCGCTTATTTTTATTTTCTTCTGATATGCATGCGAATCACGAATCATCACAGCGGACTTAGAGAGAAGAATAAGAGCTATAGAAACGAGGTGCTTCCGAAGACTCTTAGGCATCTCGTACAAAAAGACCACATCACGAATGAAGAAGTCAAGAGACGCATCCGTAATGAAATCGGGCCCTATACTGACCTTCAAACACTCAACGAAAACTGAAGTGGTTT
>CM054153.1:31551302-31553802 GCA_028751875.1 Rapana venosa | reverse complement strand
GGCTCAAGAAAGTTTTGAACTAGCTACTAGCTTTTCTGAACTGCTGGTACTGCATACAAGAGCATTACTTCTCTGACAGCAGAACATGATGAATTACCCCTCTGTGCAGTGCTGTCCGAAGTGTGTGACATGGCCTGTCAGGCAAAATCGATTTTCTCTGTCTGTCTGTGTCTCTCTGTCTGTCTTTCTGTCTGTCTCTGTCTATCTATCTCTCTCTCTCTATCTCTTAAATAGATAAAAAAAAAAGTTAAAGGTAAAGGAGTCCCATAACCTATAAGGTCGTAGGGGAGCGAGGCGTCAGAGACCTCACTTCTCTAGGGCAAGCATATTGAGGGCGGCGCCCATCTCCTCTCCCTCGCTGATTTACCTTCCCTGACCCTAAAGAGGGCAGGTACCCATTTACAGCTGGGTGAACTGGGGGAACGGTACTGAAGCCAAGGCGCGCAAACGGTCACCCATCCAACTGGTAATCACGCTCGACGCTGCTTAACTTGGCTGGGGGAAAGCGAGTGCTCCGACCACTGAGCTATCCCGTTAAATAGATACTTAACATTAAAAAAAATCATGTTGTCGTTGTTGTAGTAGGGTTTTTCCCTTGCTCTGTTGATAGTCCCTATTCAGGGCAAGCGCCGGATGGAAAAAAAAAGTATGCGTATCTTTAGTCTGTTACCCTTCTGAAACAAAGAAAAGAAAATGATTCTCTCTCTTGCTCTCTCTTGCTCTCCTCTCTCTCTCTCTCTCTCTCTCTCTCTCTCTCTCTCTCTCTCTCTCTCTCTCTCTCTTTCTCTCTCTCTTTCTCTCTCTCTTTCTCTCTGTTTCTGTGTCTCATTCTTTTATTTTCTTCATCTTCTCTTCTCTCTCCCTTTCTCTCTGTATATATCTATCTCTCTCCCTCCCTCCCTCTCTTCCACTCTCCCTCCTCTCTCTCTCCCCCTCTCCCTCCCCCTCTCCCTTTTATCCCCCTCTCTTTTTCTAATTTTCCTCATTCTACTCATGAATGTTTTGAACTAGCTATTACTACTTTATTTCTCAAAACGCTTTGGATGAAGTGAACAGGGAAAGATGGCTAAGGAAGCTGAAGAAGAAGAAGAAAAAGAAGAAGAAGAAGAAGAAGAAGAAGAAGAAACAAACAAACAACAACAACTGCTGGTGCTACATACAAGAGCTTCACTCCTCTGACAGCGGAAGATGATGAATTACCCCACTGTGCAGTGCTGTCCGAAGTATGGGACAACTCCTGTCAGGCAAAATCGACTTTCCATTTTTTTCTGATGTTCTGGCTTCTATTAGGTTGTGTGTGTGTGTGTGGGGGGGGGGGGGGGGGGGGAGGGGAAGGGGGTGGCGGTGGGAGTGGTGGGTGGTGGTTTTGTGTTTTTGTGTGTGTGTGTGTATGTCTTTGTCTGTGTGTGTGTGTGTGTGTGTGTGTGTGTGTGTGTGTGTGTGTGTGTGGTTGTGCTTGTGTCTGTCTCTCTTTCTTTCTCTCTCTCTCACTCACTCACCCATTTCTCTCTGTTTCTATCATTCTCTTATTCTCTCTGTTTCCCGTTCTGTCTGTTTTCCATGCAGTTCTATGTCAGTATGCATATTTTTGCTTTCTCATATATTCATTTATTTATTTATTTATTATTTTAAGGGATGGATGTAAAAACAAACAAACCCATGTAATGCTTAATCTACTACCCTCTGAACAATACAAATCGTTCAAAAATGGTTCAAATTGTTCTGTGTTTCTGTCTCTCATTCTTTTACTCTCTCTTTCTCACTCACTCACTCTCTCTCTCTCTCTCTCTCTCTCTCTCTCTCTCTCTCTCTCTCTCTCTCTCTCTCTCTCTCTCTCTCTTCCCACTCTTCTCTCCCACTCTCTCTCTCTCTATCTTTTCATCTTGGGTATTTCCTGTCAACCTGTTCACGTTTTGCATTAAATTCTCACTGGTTTCACAACGTGTTGATGAACAAGAGTGGAGAGACAAGGTGAAGGAGTCATGAAACGTGCTGGAGGTACACAGGCTACCCCTCTGACAGCAGACCATGAGGAATTACCCCTAGTGTAATGCAGGGCTTGTCCAAAGTGTGTGACATGGCCTGTCAGGCAAAAAAAAAAGGATTTTTCTTTCAGTGATGATTCTCACATTTGCCGTGATGTAGTGTGTGTGTGTGTGGGGGGGGGGGGGGGGCGTCGGTGTGTGTGTGTGTGCGTGTGTGAGTGTTTGTTTGTCTAGGTGTGTGTATGTGTGTGAATGTGTGTGTGCGCGCGCGTGTGTGTGTTTGTGTGTGCGTGCGTCTGTGTGTTTGTGTGGGTGTATTTTGTGCTTGTGAAGGAAACCATATGTATTTGCAGTAATGCACTTTAATCTCTCTGTCTCTCTCTATCTGAATCTCTTATTCTCTCTCTGTGTATCTCTCTGTATCTCTCTTCTCTTCCTCCTCCTCTGTCTCTCCCTCTCTCCCTCCCTTTCTCTCTAATCCTCTCTCTCTTTCACTCTCTCTCTCTCTTTTCACA
>CM054153.1:31533802-31543802 GCA_028751875.1 Rapana venosa | reverse complement strand
TCTCATTTCCCTTTTCTTAAAACATTCATACACATAATTGATCATAATTATCTGCTTGATAGATATCAACTGTGATTATGTCACTTAATTTATCTATACAAATGTTACGTTTTTTGTCTTTGGTTGTAAATTTTAATAACAAATTGTTTCTGAGTTCATCATATGGGATACATTCATCGAGTAAATGAAATTCATCTTCTCTCTTGTTACAATATCTACATTTTCTGTCCTCTCTAGATATATGTGTGTGTTTGTGTCTGTGTGTGTGCGTGCGTGTGTGCGCACGCCCATGACTTTGTATGTGTGTGAGTGAGTGAGTGTGTGTGTGCGTGTGCATGAGAGAGAAGAGTGTGTGTGTGTATGTGCGCGCGTATAAATGTTGTGTAAGTTTGTTGTGTGACTCTGTGTTGTGTGTGAGAGAGTAAGGGTGTGTGTGTGTGGGGGGGGGGGGGGGCGGTCGAGGGCGCACGCGCGCGTGTGTGTATCCGCGTGTGTGTGTTAAAATATCATACTTTGTTTTATGTGTCACTGACCAACAATTGTTTAATCTCTTGATTTGTCTCTGTATCTGTGTCTTTATCTCTCTGTATGCCCACAAGTATGTCTGTTCCTGCCTCTGTGTCTGTTACAGTATGTCTAATGTTCTTAGTCCCTGTCTCTGTCTGTGTTTTGTCTGTCTCACTGTTGCTCTGTCTCTGAGGAAATGTGCGAAAACGTACGTTCTGCATGCCCATATACACACTCATACACAAAAACACACACACACACACACACACACAAACACAACACACACACACACACACACACACACACACATATATATATATATTTATATATATATATATATATATATATATATTATATATATATATATATATATATATATATATATATCCTTGCACATACACACACATACCTATACACACATTCATCACGTACATACCTTATGATAGGATGTGATGAAGACAGCATGTTGGAGACAAAATACCTCGTAGGTCGACCACAGTGGATGGCGGTGATCGCATTCTACTCTGTATATGAGGGAAATTATCCTTTATGTTTCTTGACACATAGAAGACAAACAAGATATTATTTATTAGCCTTCGTGCATCAAGTCAGGTCATGTCAAAAATACCCTAATCATCTCATGAAAGGTAATTTCAAAATTGACAGACTCGGGAATTGCTTCTTTTTAAAAATCAAATATTATGGCTACATCAAACACGCTCCATAGCCTTGCAGTATGATCTAACTCAATTGCTATTGGTTATTATTTTCATTTAATCAGCCCAAAGAAAAAAAGAATATCCGAAACCGTTTTATTAATTATTGTTCTTAGACATAGGGATGGGACAGCTCAGTGGTCAGAGCTCCTCGCTCTCCCCAAGGTAAGGTTAAGTATGGTTGCCTCTTGGATGGGTGACCGATCGTGCGCCTTGGCTTCAGAACAGTCCCCGAGTTCATCCGGTTGTAAATGGATACCTGTTCTTTTTAGGGTCAGGGAAGGTAAACCAGAGGTGGAGAAGACATAGCTGCCTCCTTTAAAAAAAATGCTGGCCAGTAGAGAAGCTAAGGCCTCTGACACCTTCCTCCCCAAACATAGGTAAAAGGAACACCTTTACTTTTCGGTTCTACTCATTCTTATACAAAATAGAGTATAATCAGTAATTTCAAACCGATAAGAACCAGGTATAGAAATGTACTTTTGCGCATTAAAACTGTTTCTGAAAGTATCGATTTTATATCAATAGATGTATCCACTCCACTGGTTACAAAATCTTCAGGGGTTCCTCAAAGGTCTAGAAGTCTACGGGATAGGTGGACATCGGCAGAAAAAAGCTCAATCTGTTCCCAGGAAGAGATGTCTTAAAACGACACAGGTCTTTACACAGTGTCCATTATTGGTGCTGACCACCAAAAGGTTTTCTGAATGTCTGGTTAAAGGTTGACATCATACACAGTCCTTACTCAGTGTCATTTTCTTACAGTTCTTAAGAAAGACAGGGATATACCTTGTGAAACATTGATTGCAATTGATAACCTGTTTTGGAAAATAATGATGAACAGTCAGCTAGTCAATAGATTAACTTAGCAAAAGAAGCAGTCATTCATTCGTAGTTTCTTTCGTTCATTGGTGCGTTCGTGTTTCTTTTTTTAATACGCAACCCTGTTCCTTCAGGTAAATGATTGGTCAATTCATTCAATATCTCACTCAAACTGAAGTGATATAATATTATTTTCCTCTCTAACAGAAAAAATACGTTGACGCGACTCTATGCGCTATGGCCCAGGGTAAAAAGCTGTGTCAGTTATCGATGTCGTCTAATTGTCAAGACCTGCACTAAAATGTTGCTATGTTGTAAAATGTTGTGTCTTGAAACTGTCTTCAGCAATGACAAGATCCTAACATAACAACCTGCACTCTCCTTTAAATGGAGATTTAACAAATCCTCTGAAATAGGAGTGTGGATGCCTATAATGGCGAGGTACTTAGCAACAGTGATACTCGCAAACTTCCCATTCAGTGTGCGATTTCAAATCTCACAGTAATTCCCAGGTGGGATGAGTGAGTCAGAGTCTGGCACATTCTGGGTGATCCCCCAGAGAGTGTTAAGCTGGGGAACGCACAACAACAACAACAACAAACAACAACAAACAACAACAACTCCATGCGCGCAGAAGGTCATGTCGCATCGCTTCTCGCTCGCGATCAAACTTGACAGCCTGTTGTTATTCTTTCGCTTCTCGACTGTCATACTGCATTAACATCAGCCGTGTGTTAAATCTATCACGTCAACAGTATTGACAAGCCATCATACTCAACAGGGAGCTCATGACTGTGATTCCTGAGTGAAAGGATTCTGCGATGCGGGCTGGTGAGCAGATGTAGTACTATGTCCTTTGTCGTGATTTGCTGACCCGGGTTCGAATCTCGTTCAAGAGGATTTTTTTTTCCACTGGAGTTAACATCAGTGCCGACTACACTCCACCCTCAAAAAGTCCTTCGGATGAGACTATAAAGTGAGGTCCCGTATGCGAACATGTTTTTATTTTTGTTTATTTATTTTTTCTTTTATATCGAGGATAATTGAATAAGCACTTATGTGATTTTTTTACATCCAGTCCCCGTGTTTATGTGGTTTTGTAAAGTCTGTTAAAACCCGTTCCACTTTTTGGAAGAGTAGGCCATTGTGTGCTGGGTGGGAAAGGATGACAACATTTACGAGCTGCATACACACGGGGACTGGATGTAAAAAAGGCGCATTAGTGCTGATTTCATTATCCTCGAAATAAAAGAATAAATAAGTAGATAGATGTATAAATGAATGACTGAATAAATAAATGAACAAATAAATAAATAAATAAATAAATAAAAGAACAAATAAATAAATAAATGAATCAATAAATAAATAACTGTCGTGTGTGATGGTGAACCGCAGAAACAAATGAGACTAGACACACACAAAATGGCTGAGGGTTGTTGTTGTGAAATGATGTCCTGATCCCTTACTTTGTAAAAACCTGTTTTCTTCTGTGCAAGACAAGATTTTAAACGGGAAAAAAATGTAGCCTGAGACAAAAAAATCAATTATGTATTTAGGGTTATATTTGTCAAAGATCTCTCTCTTTTTCTCTCTGTCTATGTCTCTGTCTCTCTGTCTCTTGTCTCTCTCTCTGTGTCTTTGTGTCTCTGTGTCTGTCTCTGTTTGTCTGTCTGTCTGTCTGTCTCTCTCTCACTATTCCTCCCTGTAACTCTTTTTGCTCTGTGGCGTTCTATCTTTGTACTGACACTTGTTTCATGAGTTAGTGAGTGAGTGAGTGTGTGTGTATGTGTGTGTGTGTGCGTGTGTGTGTGTGTGTGTATGTGTGTGGTTATGCCTCTCTGTTTCTGTCTCTCTATCTCTGTCTGTCTCCCTCTCTCTCCCTCCCTCTCTCCCTCCCAGATCATGAATGCTGGAGAGAGAGAGAGAGAGAGAGAGAGAGAGAGAGAGAGAGAGAGAGAGAGAGAGAGAGAGAGAGAGAAATAAACATAGCTAACAAAAGCAGAAACGATAACAAACAGCAGTAGCACCGGTCAGTGGCAGTAATAATCACACACACACACACGCACGCACGCACGCACGCACACACACACACATATAGCCCCCCACACCCCCCACACCCACCCACACACACATATACCCCCACACACCACACCCACCCACGCACACACCCACCCACCCACACCCACACACACCCACACACACACAACCCCCACACACACACAAACCCACACCCACACACCCACACACAACCACACCCCCACAACCCCCCACACCCCCCTCCCCCCACACACACTATATGCGTGTTTAATCTCTTCTCTAAAGCCAACAATAACTCCACACTGGCTATAACTGCAGAGAAAAGGGGGCTCCCTGGCCACATAGTTTGGAAATGCTCTTGGCCATCAAACGCTGACAACCTTTGCGCTAACAATCCCCCCAATTCTGGCGAGGAGGAGGATGATCATCGTCATGTTAATGACCTAGAATCAACCAATCCACCGTTGGCCGCCGCTCTTTCTCTATTTCGGGTCCATCGACTTGGAATGAGCTCCCTCTCTCTCTTTGCCGGAAACCTAGTCATGACACGTTTAAATCCAGCCTCAAGCATCACCTATCCACTCCCTTCAACGTATTCAAATATCTGCAGCTCGACTAGTCCTCAGAAAGAAAAAATCTGAGCACATTACCCCTCTCTTGCGATCTCTCCACTGGCTGCCTGTGTCACAGAGAATAAACTATAAGATCAGTACTCTCTGTTACAAATGTCTCCACAAAACAGCACCTTCCTACCTCTGTGAATGTCTCCACCTGTACACCCCTTCTCGTTCCCTTCGCTCTGCTGCAGATTCCTTGTGCTTACAAACACCTAGATTCAACCAGTCCACTGTTGGCCGTCGCTCTTTCTCTGTTTCTGGTCCATCAATGTGGAATGGCCTCACTATCTCTCTTCGCCAAAGGCCTTGTGACTCTTTTAAATCTGGCCTCAAGACATATTTGTTTCAAACCTAAGAATTTTCCTCTCCTGTTTCATTTCATAGCTATCCCTGCTTTTCAACAGCCAAAAATTCCATCACCCTGCCAAAGTGTATAACGTGTGTGTGTGTGTGTGTGTGTGTGTGTGTGTGTGTGTGTGTGTGTGTGTGTGTGTGTGTGTGCGCGCGCGCGCGCGTGTGTGTGTGTGTGTGTGTGTGTGTGTGTGTGTGTGTGTGCATTTGGACTTGTTAGAACTATTACTTGCTATTGGTTGCATGACTGTGTAAGAATGAGTTGAGTGCAAGCGCTTTGATTTGTCTGTGCAAGATGCAGCGCTATATAAATTCCATTTATCATTATTATTATTATTATTATTATAATATTCATTTCAAACCTAAGATTTACCTCCTTCTGTTTCATATCAGAACTATACCACCTTCACTAACCCATGTCCTATCACCCTGCTAAAGTATACGACCTGTGTGAGTGTGTGTGTGTGTGTGTGCTTTTTGAAAAACATTTGACTATCGAAATTTTATTTCATAGATTTTGTCTGCAGCGCACCATGTTTGTAAATATCTGTTTGTTTAAACTATTGATTATTGATCATTGATTGCATGACTGTGTATGATTAGGTTGAATGCAAGCGCTTTGATTTGTCTTTGCAAGATATAGCGCTATATAGGTTCCATTTATTACTACTATCATTATTATTGTTATTATTATTATTATTATTACTATTATTAATGAACTATCATCTTGTGTTTGAGGCTGCTGTGACAGACAACATATGTTGACAGCCAATCATACTGAGGCGAGAGGCTTCGTGCGATTTCTGTAACGGGGAAAGGGTTTCATGATGTTAAAATAAAAACTTGTCTGTCTGACATCCCCTAGTCAATTTTCAGATCAGACAGAAGGGATGAACTGAAATTCTGTTCTTTCTTCCGTTAGAGCTATGAGTTTCACGTTCTCTCTCTCTTTTCTTTCTTTCTCTCTCTCTTTCTCCCTCTGTCTGTCTGTCTGTTTATTTGTCTGTCTCTCTCTCTGTCTATTTGTTTCTCTCTCTGTCTATTTGTTTCTCTCTCTCTCTCTCTCTCTCTCTCTCTTTCTCTCACTCTCTCTCTCTGTCTCCTCTCGCTCTCTCTCTCTCTCTCTCTCTCTCTCTCCCTCCCTCTCTCTCTCTCTTTCTGTCTCTGTCCCCTTCCCCTTATTTTTTTCTCAATGTTGCTTGTCAGTCTTTCGTTTTGCGTATGGTGACCATTTTCGCCCAACTATGAAGGTAGCCACAAGGTAGGGACGGGATAGCTCAGTGGTCGGAGCACTCGCTTTCCCCCCAGCCAAGTTAAGCAGCGTCGAGCGTGGTTACCAGTTGGATGGGTGACCGTTTGCGCGCCTTGGCTTCAGTACAGTTCCCCCAGTTCACCCAGCTGTAAATGGGTACCCGCCCTCTTTAGGGTCAGGGAAGGTAAAGCAGCGAGGGAGAGGAGATAGGCACCGCCCTCAATATGCTGGCCCTAGAGAAGTGAGGTCTCTGACGCCTCGCTCCCCTACGACCTTACAGGTTATGGGACTCCTTTACCTTTACCTTTTTATGAAGATAGCCACACTTAGACCACGGTAGGGAACGGGATGTCTCGGTGTCCTAACCTCCCGAAGTAGCAGCTCATGATGTACAGGACTTTGCGTGTCATATTTGAGTTTCTGTATGTGTCACCCAGTCAGAAGTTAGTATTTTTAAGAAGAAGGTAACAGCAGAGGGGGGAAGAGCATGCTACGCGCTCATATGCTGAACCCTAGAGTAAAGTGAGTTCTGCGCTATGTCCCTATAGACTTACAGGTCTTGAGACTGCTTATCTGTCCTGTCTTATGAAGATACACACGACCCGAGCGAGGTTACATTCGGTATGGGTGCGTCTACCGCGCCTGACGCTGCAGATACATTTCCGGTCTTAACCCGCTGTAAATTGGGTACTGCCCTTTGTGGACAGGAAAGGTAAAAGACGAGGGGGAAGGAGCATCGGCCCTCAACTATGATGCCTAAAATTAAGTGTAGTTCTGACGTCTCGCTCCCTAGACGCTTATAGGTTGTATGGGCTCTTTACCTTTTACCGCCGAGCTTTGACTCGCTGTCGATGCCGTGTTGGTACGTTGCGCTGTCCTTGCTTCATGTTCCGCGTTTCACCCATGTTGGGTACCTGCCTCTATTTGGTTCAGGGAAGTAAAGCATCAGGGAATCCCGCCTCAATATGCTGGCCTAGAAATGCTACGTCTTTCTCTGACTCTCTCTCTTCCCCTCGACCTTATATCTGGCTCCTCTCTTTCATCTCTCCTATCTTGCTCTCCTTCGCTGCCGTCACTTCTTCTCTCCCTCGTCTCTGCTCTCTCTCCCTCTTTACCCTCTCGTCTCTCTCTCTCCATCTCTCCCCCTCTCTTCTCTCTCTCTCTCTCCACTCTCTCTCTCCTCTCTTCCCTCTCCTCTCCTCTCTCTCCCTCCCCCTCCCTCCCTCTCTCTCCTCCTCTCCTCTCTCTCTCTTCCTCTCCTCTCCTCCTCTCCTCTCTCTCCTCTTCTCTCCCCTCCCTCCTCTCTCTCCCCTCCCCTCTCTCTCTCTCCCTCTCCCTCTCTCTCCCTCTCTTTCCCTCTCTCTCCTCCCCTCTCTCTCTCCCTCTCTCCTCCCCCTCTCCCTCTCCTTCCACCCTCTCTCTCTCCATCTCCACCTCTCTCTCCCTCTCCCCCTCTCTCCCTCTCCCCTCTCCTCTCTCCTTCCCTCTCTCCCTCTCTCTCTCTCCTCCCCTCTCCCTCTCTCTCTCTCTCTCCCTCTCCCTTCTTCTCTCCTCCCTCTCCCCCCTCTCTCTCCTCCCTCTCTCCCCCTCCTCTCTCCCCCCCTCCCCCCCCCTCTCTCTGTGCCCCCTTGTCCTGTTTCTAGAGCAAGACACAGTCGTGGACATCGACAACATATCCCCACCCCCACCCCCATCCCCAAATAAACAAACACGCATGCTAAATCAAACAACAGCAACACATCATCATCATCACATCATCACCATCATCACCATCATCATCATCACACCACCATCATCATCACCACCACCAACCACCATCATCATCACACCACCACACACCAACCACTCATCATCATCCACACATCATCATCATCACCACCACCACCACATCATCATCACACCACACCACCACCACCACCACCACCATCACCACCACTACACCACCACTCATCATCATCATCATCACCATCATCATGAAATACTTTCCACCCAAATGTACTCTTTCTCTCGTCCCTCAAACTGCTACTACTAAGGCCGTTTCGAGGAAAACTTCATTGGTAAAAAAAAGGTTATGTCACGCTATTCTACTGCTTGCGATCAAAACGTGACAAGCCTGTGTCGACAATCTCTCTCTCTCTCTCTCTCTCTCTCTCTCTCTCTCTCTCTCTCTCTCTCTCTCTCTCTCTCTCTGTCTCTGTCTCCCTCTCTCTTCTGTCTGTCTCTCTCTCTCCCTCTCTCTCTCTCTCTCTCTCGCTGGTGAACTGACTGACCAGCAGCTGTGTCAACAGTGTCAATAGCTGTTGTATTGACAGTACGGTTGAAAGGATGTCTCTGCATGAAAAGGGGTATCATGCATGATATGGAGCTGTCTGTCCCTGTTGGGGGATCTCATGATTATCAACAGAATGTATTACGGATCTGCCTGTCAGTGTTGTAATTGCCCTTCATGGGATGAGAACAGTGGGGTTTTTTTCTGATTTGACTTGAATAATGGTGGTTGTTGTTGCTTATATTGGTTGAGTATACAAGCGAGTACGCAAGCTTGAGTTGAAAGTGACGATATTGCTGTCCTATGTTTGTTTTAAGGGTAGGTTTTGGGGTTGTTGTTGTTGTTTTTTGGGGTTTTTTTTTATAGATAACTAACATAAGGTTAAGCGAGATAAATTTCTGTGTGTCCCTCTTAAGCTTAGGCTGGTTTAACAAAATTATAAGAACATGTTTAATTGTTAATAATTTTAAGTACAGAGACATAATTGTTTGCAGACCTCGCGTTAACTTTTGTTTTAAAAACAAAATGATGCAGGTCATTTTCTTTTCGTGGTTCTTTTTGCTAGATAGTGTGCAATATGTCAATAGCACTGGATCAGAGAAGCGAATTTGACAGTCAGATAGCAAATATGCATTAATGTTGAGGGTAGTATAACCTGTCTCTCCCTCCCTCCCTCTCTCTCTCTCTCTGTTGTTCTTTCTCCCTCTCTTCATCTCCTCCTTCCCATTTCTCTCTCCGTCTCTGTCTGTCTGTCTGTCTCTCTCACTCTTTTTTTCTTTCTCTCTCTATCCCTCTGTCTGTAAGTCTGCCTATCTGTCTGTCACTCTGTCTGTTTCTCTCTCTGTCTCTCTGTCTCCTCCACCCCCCTCTCTCTCTCCCCCCCTCTCTCTCTCTCTCCTTCACCCCCCCCCCTCTCTCTCTCCCTCATCCCCTCTCTCTCTCTGTCCCCTACCCCCTATTTTTTTTCTCAGTGTCGCTTGTCAGCCTTTATTATTGACAACCTCTGTCTGTCTCTCTGTGTCTCTCAGTCTCTCCACAAGCAAACGTCACTTATAATCTATCAGCCTCAACAATACACTGGAACCACCAGGGTACGTCCTATCATCCCCTCACACTAACGCCAGCCCTTTTTATTATTTTTTTTTTCTGGAACAGCCTCCCATAGAAGAAAGAGTATGCATGTCACTCCAATTCCCTTGCTCGCAAATCAACCGGTGTGACAGCTTGTTGACACTCTGGCTCCCGTCAACAGACTGGACCAGCGGCCGGCAGTGTCAACAAGCACTGACAGCTGTCAATTACTGAACAGTTGAGTCCCCGGCGGTGTCCAAGTATAAAGAGATGATAAATGATCACGATGGAGGCGTGTTGGTTTGTTCCTAAGTCGAGGACTACGGTTGATTGAAGGGTTTGTAGTTTTGTTTGTTTG
>CM054153.1:31521302-31531302 GCA_028751875.1 Rapana venosa | reverse complement strand
GCCGTATCCTGTTCTTCTTCTCCGTAGGGGCATAATTATAGTTGTGTCATAAAGGGTTTTTCATACACGGTGGTATTCCAAATGCTAAAATCAGGACAAGCCTCATAGAACACGGGTTAACTAGTCAAGTGACAATGCATACAGCCTTTTTTTTTGATTATTGGTTCCCAAAGAAGCCCAGTTTCAACGCTCATCCCTCTGGGCTTGTAACTCTGGAGAGTTCCATACAACATGCCTGGATTTGCTATGTCCGTGAGATGGAGATTAACCCATTGGGGGAAAAAAAGCTGCGCTTGCCCGATTCATAAAAAAATAATGTCACACATAAACCATTTGAGTGTGTGTGTGTGTGTGTGGTGTGTGTGTGTGTGTGTGTGTTGTGTGTGTGTGTGTGTGCGTGTGTGTGTGAGTGTAGGGGGGCATGAAATCTAAATGTTCAGAAAAGATTTGCAGCCAAAAATCTCTGCAAAGGTTGTAACACTATATCAAGAGATGTACATATTATCAGAAGTGTTCAATGTGCTCCTCATTCCTTTCCAAGACCGGTTCATTCATGTTCTTTGAAAAGCAGAAGGGGCATGTACATATCCTAGCCAGGGGTTATGAGGTGGGCTGATATACTGCTATCCTTTCTCAAGCCTTTTGCAGAATTATGTTCAAAGATATTTTTGTCTGCGTTTCTTCGTCTTTTCCTTCTCTTTAGCTTTCTTCTTGTGCTTCGTATAGTTTTCTTTCTTTCTTCTTGTTCTTCTTCTTGTTCTTCTTCTTGTTCTTGTTCTTCTTATTCTTGTTCTTCTTGTTATTCTTGTTCTTGTTCTTCTTCTTTTTCTTCTTCTTCTTCTTCTTCTTCTCCTCCACCTTCTTCTCCTCCTCCTTTGTCTTCTTCTTCTTCTTCTTCTTCGTTTTCTTCTTCTTCTTCTTCTTCTTCTTCTTCTTCTTCTTCTTCTTCTTCTTCTTCTTCTCTTCTTCTTCTTCTTCTTCTTCTCTCTTCCTCCTCCTCCTAGTTGTTGTTATCGGTGTTGTTGATGTTATTGTTGTTGTTCTTCTTCTTCGTCTCCTCCTCCTCCCTCGTCCATCTCCTCCTCCTCCTCCTCCATCTCCTCCCCCTTATCCCCCTCCACCTCCCCCCCCTTCTTCTCCTTGTTCTTCTTGTTTTTCTTCTTCTTCTCCTCTTCTCCTCCTCCTCTTCTTCTCCTTCTCCTCCTTCTTCTTCCTCCTCCTCTTCTTCTTCCACTGTGTTCTTGTTTCTTTGTGTTGTTACTGACATAATTCATGTCTTGTGGTCCAGATTTTCCACAGCTGTGTAGCTTATGTGTGAAGTCCAATGGAAGTGACTGGCTGATCGCAAGGTATTTTGTTCACCAAGTATCTTAGGTAAACAAGCTGACGTTAAACATCAGGGGGGGTTCCAGATTGAGTGTTGGAATGTGTTCCTTCTGCTTTCTTTACCATTGAAAGTTGATATAGACCACGCTCTTTTTTGACGTCGTCTTGTTCTTGTTTTCTTGTCCTCCCCCTCCTCCTTCTCTTCCTTTTCCCTCCTCCTCCTCCTCCTCTTTCTTCTCCACCTCCTCTTCCATCTCCTTTTCGTCATCTTCCTCCTCCCTCTCCTTCCTCTTGTTCTGTTTTTTGTTGTTGATTTTTTTTGCGGCTGCTGTCTCTGCTGTGGGTATTTTGTTGTCGTTGTCGTTGTTGGTGTCATTGTTTTTTGATGTTGCTTTTATTGGTTGTTGTTGTTGTTCTTCTTCTTCTGCTCCTCCCCCCTTCTCCTTCTGCTCCTTGTCCTCCTTCTTGTTGTTAATGTTATTGTTGATGATGATGATGATGATGATGATGATGATGACGATGATCTTGTTTTTTGTTGTTGTTATTCATCTTCTTCTTCTTTGTCTTCTTCTTCATCTTCCTCGGTATTCTTTTTCTTTATTGTTATTGTTGCTGAAGACATGGTTTATAATTATCTAGTGGTCTAGACTTTCCACAGCAGTGTAGCCTATGTGTGAAGTGCAGTGGAGGTGACGGGGTGATCGCAAGGTATTTTGTTTACCAAGTGATGTGGGTAAACAAGCTGACGTTAACTTCGGGGAGTTGCCAGATTCAATGTTGAAATGTTTTCCTTCTGCTCTTTTTAACCATGGAAATTTAATATAGACTACACTCTTTTTTTTTAGTCTTCTTCTTCTTCTTCTTCTTCTTCTTCTTCTTTTTCTTCTTCTTCTTCGTCTTCTGCTGCTGCTGCTGCTGCTGCTCCTCTTCCTCCTCCTCCTCCTCTTCCTCCTTCTTCTTCCTCTTCTTCTTCTTTCTTTCTTTCTTTCTTTCTTTCTTCCTTTCTTCTTCTTCTTCGACCATTCAGACATTAACTATCGCTTTCATAATTGTGAGCGAAAATGCGTTGCAAATGAGACCGCAATCTTATTTAGAGAAAGAGATGGAGGGAGCGAGAGAGAGAGAGAGAGAGAGAGAGAGAGAGAGAGAGAGAGAGATAGTGAGAAAGAAAGAGAGAGAGAGGGGAGAGAGAGAGTGTGTGTGTGTGTGTGTGTGTGCGTGTGAGAGAGAGAGAGAGAGAGAGAGAGAGAGAGAGAGAGAGAGAGAGAGAGAAAGAGAGAGAGATAGCGAGAGAGACAGAGTGAGTGTGTGTGTAAATTGCACGAGCATACTGCAGACACAATCTGGAAAAAGTGTTGTGTTGTACTGTAAGTAGCGGGTGTTCAAAATAAATCCAGATGTAAGATAAATGTGAAACAGATCACTGGAAACTAACCCTTCTGTATATTTTTTCTGGCATTATACATACCTTTGCCTTAGCACTATTATCTTGCTGTCGAAATCAAGAATGCTAGTAACAAACAAACAAAACTAGCAAGAAATGTTGGAATTTTTAAAAAAACAACCCATCCATGCAGTTGTATGGCGTAGTAAGTAGTTTGCAAGTAACGGTTTCGTACAGTGGGAAGGTGTGGAGTTCAAATCCCATCTAAAGTGAATTTGCCATGGATGTGTAAAATTGAAGGAAAAACACACTGTAGAGTATCACCTATGGTGAAGGATGTATATTTTGTCATGTTGTTCTTCCACTTGGGAATGACAGGGGGCTGTCAGTATAAAAAGCATCCCCGCATTCTGGGAATGTTGTCGACTTCGAGTTCACGTCTGTTCACTCAAAAGTGATATTAGACGGACGGATGGAAATTCTGTGCTAGAAATGTCTTCTTTTCTGTTACTCTTTTTGTTTCTGCCTTGTTCCTGTTCTTTCTATCACATACTTCGTGTCTATTTTCTGCCTTCTTGGTCCATTCTCTGGCTTGTTTTTTTCCCCAGAAAGACTTAAAAGATAACAATTCTCTCTTTTGCCGAAAGCGTAAGCGCTGGGCCTGACTTGTCAGGCGCTTAACGGCAGCGTGACGTGTTTTCGCTCATATAACAGACAGTAGTTTTGCAGTGAAATATTTTATCCTAATCATCTCAAGTCGCTATGTAATGAAGCGATTTTATCGCCATCACCATCACCATCATCATCATCATCATCATCATCATCATCATCATCACCATCTCCCCATCCTTCTCATCATCATCATTATCATCATCGTCACCATCGTCACCATCACCATCATCATCATCATCATCATCGTAATCATCACAATCACCGTCATCACCATCATAATAATAATAATCATCATCAATGCTTATATAATAACATATTTCACCCTCATTATAATTAAAACTTTGTTTGTGATAAAATAGTTTATCCCCATCCTCAACAATCCAAACAAAATACAATACTGTATCCTCGACATCATTAGCTCTTGTGTTATACGAAGCATCTTAGATTTAATAATAATGTATGGAACTTATATAGCGCTGAATCTTGTAAAGCAACAAATCAAAGCGCTCAGATGGCATTTTTTTAAAATATCAAGGATAATGGAATAAGTAAGCACTCATGTGCTTTTTTACATCCAGTCCTCGTATGTATGCAGGTTTGTGCAATACCTATACTACATTGTCTTCATTACCAATGCTCTTTACATGATAAAATACAACGTTGTTTCTCGCCCAGTGGCAATGTCATGGTAGTCCAGTCATGGTCACAGCTCTGCTCACTGCTGTTAACTTCAAGCATTTCGCTACAGATTCCCTGAAGATCCTTTTTCGTGATGTTCCACCCAGTCACCATTTTTTAACTTCCTGAGAGAATCTGGCTTTTCCCGTCAGATACGAGTGAACATATTATAGATGGTCATTAAGAGTAAAGTTGATTTAAGGAATCTGGTTTTGGTTTTATTTCACTTTATGTGTGGTTGATGTGGTTTTTCCCACAACGCGGTGCCCGTCCTGGGTTGACCCTTATGGTTGGCCAGGGCGTTGATACAAGGAAGGACAGCAGAGTTGGTTTTACACCCTGTTTTAATCTGTATATTATAGCTGTACAGTTTTAAAACTGAGATTTAATAGTTGACGAGGTGACAGCCCTGATAATTATGGCCTCTGTGGTTGATGGGGCTATAAACAACAGGATTGGATGGGATTGGAACTTCAAGCTTGGAATGTTCTAGGGAGAAATTAGCAATGAAGAAGAAGCCACACATAACCAGTACAGAATGAAGATTCGAAAAATGCCCTCAGGAAAAAAATATTGTAGAAAAAGAATATTGACAACATAAAAAATAGATATACTGCCCAGACCTCCTCAGGGTACTTCCATTCATTATTCTTTAAAAATCACAAACAATATTTTTTTTCTACCGATGCCGTTGGCAGTTTTGGTCTGGGTCTTGTACTTTATGTTTCAACGTATATTCTTGTTTAGATGTTCTCTTCTATCGCTAGTTTTTTTTTTCATATTAACTACCACTATCATCATCGTCGTCATCATCATCATTGTCATCATCATCATTAGCAGCAGCAGAAGCAGCAGCAGCAGTAGCAGAAGGAAGCAGCAGAAACAGCAGCAGCAGGAGTAGTAACAGTAACAGTGGCGACTGCGGTGGCAACAGTAGCAGCAGTAGAAGCAGTATAAACAGCTGCTTGTTGTTGTTGCTGTTGTTGCTGTTGCTTTTGTTGTTGTTTTCGTTGTTACTCTTCTTCTTCTTCTTCTTCTTCTTCTTCTCTTCTTCTTCTTCTCCTCCTCCTCCTCTTCCTTCTTCTTCTCCGTCTTCTCCTCCAACTCCTTTGTCTTCTTCTTATTCTTATTCTTGTTCTTCTTGTTCTTGTTCTTCTCCTCCTCCTCCTCCATTCCTCCTCTTCTTTCTTCTTCTCCGTCTTTCCCCTTCTCCTCTTCTCTTGTTCTCCGTCTTCTCCTCTCCTACTTTGTCTTCTTTTTCGTTTTCTTCTTTTCTCCTCCTTCCCCTCCTCCTCCTTCTCCTCCTCCTCCTTCTCCTCCTCCTCCTGCTTCTTCTCTTCCTCCTCATTCTTCTCCTCCTCCTCCTCTCCTCCTCTTCCTCCTCATTTTTTCTTCTTCTTCCTCCTCCTCCTCTCCTCCACCCCCTCTCTTCCTCTGCATTACCTTCTTTCTTTACGTTCCGTTACCTTTACCTCACCTTCTCATCTTCCTCCTTCTCCTCCTCCACCTCCTCCTTCTCTTCCCCCTCATTCTTCTTCTTTTTCTTCTTCCTCCTCCTACTCCTCTTCCTCCTCCTCCACCCCCTCTCCCTCTGCATTACCTTCTATCTTTACGTTCTATTACCTTTACCTCACCTTCTCATCTTCCTCCTTTTCCTCCTTCTCCTCCTTCTCTTCCCCCTCTTCCCCCTCATCTTTTGCTTCTTCTTCGTGGTTTGGTTGGTGTGTTTCTGCCAGGCCTACACAATCATACTACTTCTCTGTCCTACGTATTTGCAGGCAGACAAAAACAACTACTAAGTAAAAGTGATGGTGACAGGGTAAGTGGAAGGCATTTGCTCATGAAGTGGATCGCTTTGTACACACCATGACTTTACAACACTGTGGGGGTTTGCTCCTTGTAATGTCAAGAAGATTTTTCTTTCGTTCCCTTTGTCTTCTTAATTCGATACATAGGTTGTGGTTTTGTTGATATTAATTTGTGGTTCGGTTAACCCATGGGGATTTTCCAGATTTAGATCTTTGAGATTTATGTCGTGGCGTGTCGGGTTTTGTTTTGTTGGTTTTTTGTTTTGTTTGGCTGGGTGAGTTAATGTGGGTTTTTTTCTCTTGTCTCTCTGTCTGTGTCTGTGTCTCGTCTGTCTGTCTGTCTGTCTGTCTGTCTGTCTTCTCTCTCTCCTCTCTCTCTCTCTCTCTCTCTCTCGCTCTCTTATCTGTGTATGTGTACAAACGTGTGTGTGTAGGTGTGTGTGTGTGTGTACACGCGCGCGTGTGTCTGTGCGTGTATGTGTGCTTGCATGCATAGTTTTGTATGGACATGCATATTTATTGTTGTCTATATATACGCATACATACGTAGTGCACTCTTCACATGTGCGTATATACAGAGACGCACACAGCCAATCAGTTTATACACACACACACACACACACACACACACACACACACACCACACACACACACACACACACACATACACACACAACACAAACACACCACACACACATAACTATTCTCTTTCTTTCTCGCTCTCTCTAGCTCGCTATCTTTCTCTCTCTCTATGTGTCTGTCTGCCTTTCTGTCTATCTCTGTATATGTTTCTCTCTCTCTGTCTCTCCCCCCCTCTCTCTCTCTCCCTCTCTGGCTCCCTCTCTCTCACTCTCTCTCTCTCTTTCTCTCTCTCCCTTTCTTTCTCTGTGTGGGTGTCTGTGTCTGTCTGTCTGTCTCTGTATATGTTTCTCTCTGTGTGTCTCTCCCTCTCTCTCTCCCCCTCCCCCTCTGTCTCCCTCTCTCTCTCTCTCTTTTTTTTCTCTCTCACTTTCTTTCTCTATGTGTGTCTGCGTCCTCTCTCTCTTCTCTCTCTTCTCTCTCTCTCTCTCTCTCTCTCTCTCTCTCTCTCTCTCTCTCTCTCTCTCTCCCTTATGCACGCATCATCACCATCAATGTACGTACGTACGGTAAGTCAAAAGCGATGTTCTGAGCAGTATAATAGCCAACAGCAGAGCAGTAGAGGAGGAGGGGGTGAGTGGGTGGAATGGATGGCACTCAAGACTTGTTTCAAAGCTCCAAAAGCCATCACGCACCTGTTTTTTTTAACCCCAGCAGACTTTGAAAACGGCCCTCAATTGCTGTCGTTCCAGACAAAAATAGGGGTGGGGGTGGTCTGCTTATGCCCTCTTCAAGGCAAAGAAACGATCGTTTGGAGGGAAGAATCGGTCCGTGAGATTCCCTTTGGAAAAAAAGTGCCTGTGTACTGGGTAACATGTGACTTGTGTAGCTTTTGTTTTTGATGGAGAGCTGTGAAGTTTGTTTTAGCATGAACATAACATACATACATACATACACACATATATACATACACACGCGCGCAAACATGCACGAACTTGGGCACACACAAGCACGCGTGCACATGAGTGCTTATTCATTATCCTCGAAATAAAAGAATTTGTCATTGTCATTGTCATTGTCTCTCCCTTTTCTTCTATGTGTGAGTGTCTGTGTCTGTCTGTCTGTCTCTGTATATGTTTCTCTCTGTGTGTCTCTCCCTCTCTCTCTCCCCCTTCCCCTCTATCTCCCTCTCTCTCCCTCTCTCTCTCTCTTTCTCTCGCTCCCTTTCTTTCTCTATGTGTGTGTCTGCGTCTGTCTGTCTGTCTGCCTCTGTATAGGTTTCTCTCTCTCTGTCTCTCTCTCTCTCTCTCTGCCTCTCTCTGCCTCTCTCTCTCTCCTCCTCTCTCTCTCTCTCTCTCTGTTATGCATGCATCATCACCATCAATGTACGTACGTACGGTAAGTCAAAAGGGATGTTCTGAGCAGTATAATAGCCAACAGCAGAGCAGTAGAGGAGGAGGGGGTGAGTGGGTGGAATGGATGGCACTCAAGACTTGTTTCAAAGCTCCACAAGCCAACACGCACCTGTTTTTTTTTACCCCAGCAGACTTTGAAAACGGTCCTCAATTGCTGTCGTTCCAGACAAAAATAGGGGTGGGGGTGGGTCGTGCCAGACAAAAGGGGGTAGGGTGGTGGGTGGGGGTGGTCTGCTTATGCCCTCTTCAAGGCAAAGAAACGATCGTTTGGAGGGAAGAATCGGTCCGTGAGATTCCCTTTGAAAAAAAATGACTGTGTACTGGGTAACATGTGACTTGTGTAGTTTTTGTATGTAGTTTCTTGTTCTTGTTTTTGATGGAGAGCTGTGAAGTTTGTTTTAGCGTGAACATAACATAACATACATACATGTATACATATACACGCGCGCACGCATGCACACGCACGTACGCACACGCACACACACACGCAAGCACGCGTGCACGTACGCACGCAAGCGCACGCACGCACAGGCACACACACTCACATACACACGTACATACGTATGCAAGCACTCGCACATACACACACGTACACACAAACGCACTTACACACACACGCGCGCGCGCACTCACACTCAAAAACACACACAGACACACATGCATATACACACGCTCGCACACACACACACACGCACGCACACTCAAACACACACAGACACACACGCACACGAACACACGCACACATACATGACACGCACAGGTCCACACATCATCAATGCAAGCATGTACACAGATTTGCTTGTATGGACACAAGGATATATCATACATGTACATAAACACAATTGGTACGCAGACACGTGTAATTGCAAACTGATAGACAGTGGCGTACTTGCATGAACTTTGATCGACAAAAACCCAACAGACGCGTGTGCAGGTACAGAAAGAGACAGAGACAGACAGAGACACAGACAGAGACAGACAGAGACAGAGACAGACAAACACACACATACCCACGCCCACCCCCACAGAAACACACACACAACACAACACAACACACACAACAAACACAAACACACACACACACCCCGACACACTCACACATATACACACAAATACACCCACACAATTACACACAAATACACCACACAAACACACACAAAAACAAACACACACACACACACACAAACACACACCACACACACACCTTTCCCCCCCAACACACACACCCTCACACACACAGAGAAACACACACACCACCCCACGCACACTCACACACTTACACACACACACACACACACACACACACACACACACACACACACACACACACACACACAAACACTCCCCCACACACAGACGAGACAGACAAAGACAGCAAGAAAAAACATCATGCTCCAAAACAACACACAGAAAACAGAGCTGATCTCGACAAGCTTTTAATAAACAACACCAACAAACCCAATTTCAACTTCAAACAAACCCTTTTTCATTTTAAGATTCCATTCAGCACCAGAGGCCACGGAATTCCCCATACTAGGACACAGGCAGCTTTGATACGCGATGTCTGCTAAAGGGATGTCTTTGTTCCTTGTTTCTCTCTGCTAATTGTTTGTCTCTTTGATGGTTTGAGTGTGAGGGGGGGAGGGGGGGGGGGCAGATGCATAGAAAGCTGATAGTGATGGGGGGGGCCGAGATGTGATTCTGACTAATATCACACCTTGTGAAAAGACGTTAAATGAATTTGAACGTGCAAAGTATAGACTTATTTGTATATATATATATATATATATATATATATATATATATATATATATATATATATATATATATATATATATATAATAATGCAATTCTTTAATAGACTTGCACTCCCACATATAGCACAACACACACACACACACACACACTCACAAATAAGTTAGTGGAAGGATAGAAAGAGAGAGAAATAGATGGAAGAGAGATGAGAGAGAGAGAGAGAGAGAGAGAGAGAGAGAGAGAGAGAGAGAGAGAGAGTGAGCGAGCGAGAGAGAGAGAGACAGACAGACAGACACAGGCACAGACACACACACACACTTACCATAAACACAGAATATGGAAAGGAGAGATAGAGAAAGAGAAAGAAGACAGACAGATAGAGG
>CM054153.1:31498802-31511302 GCA_028751875.1 Rapana venosa | reverse complement strand
GAAACTGAGAAAAATCCACAGAAATCCTCCACATTTTGCTCTGAAACTCACAGGGCACGAAGGCATACCTTTGATAAGTCTATGTAATGAAAAATTATGGTGAAAAATATTGATGTTTTGCTGTAATTAACAATTAATTAGCAAATTAGACAGAACAATGCAGAAACACGTCCGACGTCAGCGAACGCAGTTCACCCCCTCTACTTTTTGTAGATTTTTCCAAAGCATTTGACAGTGTTGACAGAATAAAACTTTTATTTCTGCTGCTGCAAAAAGGAATCCATGATAAAATGTTCATGACGCTGCAAAGCATGTACAAAAGTGGGAAGGCAGCTGTGAGAGTCGGGGCTCACATTACTGAATATTTTGATTGTATTTCTGGTGTCAGACAAGGTTGTATGTTGAGTCCCCTATTATTTTCGATTTTTATTTCTGAACTAGAATCAGATCTCACTGGATCAGATACTCAAGGCATAGATGTATTTTCTGAGCCACTAGGCATACTCTTACTTATGTATGCAGATGATATTGCTTTAGTTTCAGATTCAGTTGTAGACTTGCAGAAAAAGATCAATTGTTTGGAAAATTATTGTAAGAAATGGGGACTTTCTGTAAATATGGACAAAACTAAAGTAGTCGTTTTTAAAAATGGTGGATTTACTAAGAAGTCTGAAAAATGGTGTTATTTAGGAAAGCAGATACAAGTAGAATCTAGTTATAATTATCTGGGTGTGGTTTTTGGCTCAAAATTGAACTGGTCAAAATGTATCGAAAATCTCTCTGGAAAAGCATTGAAGGCTGTTGCTGGTATCAAAAGATTGTACTTCAGGTTAAAGAATCTTCCAGCATCTACAGTTTTTAGTATTTTTGATACAAAAGTGAAACCAATCCTCT
This sequence comes from Rapana venosa, assembly GCA_028751875.1. Lineage (NCBI taxonomy): Eukaryota > Metazoa > Mollusca > Gastropoda > Neogastropoda > Muricidae > Rapana > Rapana venosa. Next base: position 31,510,408 of record CM054153.1, on the reverse strand, counting down.
ATGGTTCTGAAAGTTTTGGGTTTTCAGCAGTATCATGATATTGAAAAAATACAGGTAAAAATTTGCAAAATGGTCCTGGGGGTTGGCAGAGATGTTAAAAATAATATTTGCCTTGGCGATTGTGGTAGATATCCCATTTTTGTTGACAATGTTACCAGAGTAATCAAATATTGGCTAAAAATTTTGGATATGCCTGATCATAGATATCCCAGACAATGCTACAATATGTTGTGTAGACAGGATGAAGCAGGGAGAATAAATTGGGTAACACATGTTAGAAAGATTTTATGCACCCACGGATTTGGTTATGTTTGGACAATGCAAAATTGTGGTAATTCCTCATCCTTCATGAAAGAATTCAAAATACGAATACAAGATGTGTACCAACAAAAATGGCATGACTCTCTATCAGCATACCCTGACTACTTAGATTATCACCCGATTATTTGTAGAGCAAATTATGTATGTGAAGTAGAATCTTTAGAATACCGTAGAGGTATATGTTTACTGAGGTCAAACAGATTACCTTTAAATGGAATTTCACGTTATGGCAAACCGATTACTGATCCATTCTGTTCTCAGTGTGATGGCCAACAAATTGAAGATGTTTGTCACTTTTTACTTGTATGCCCAAAATATGCTGTATTGCGAAGAAAATGTATTCCTTTGTATTATTACAGATTTCCATCGAATCTGAAAGTGCAGCTTCTTTGTATGAACACTAAACCTAGTTTGATGTTTAAAGTTGGATTATTTCTTACTAAATGTTTAGATATCAGAAGTAAGGATGTTCACCTTACATGAAAGTATATGATTAACTGTTGTTCCTATGGGCCATATTGCCTGCAAAAACTGAATTAAAATTATTGTTATTGTTATTGTTATTGTTACACACACACACACACGCAGGCAGACACACACATACACACCTATTAGCGAAGATTCCAGATTAATCAAAAGCAATTGATGAAGCGAGTTCTGATGTCTTCCTGCAAAGCATCTATAAAATCAACCCCCAAAACGAACAAACAAAACAAATAAAAACCAAACCAGCCAAACAAAAAAACGAAAAAAAATTATCAGTCTGTGAGGTCTTGACAAAACATGTAACAACATTCTCTCTCTCTCCCTCTCTCTCTCTCTCTCCCCCCCTCTCTCTCTCTCTCTCTCGTTTCTTTTGACATGGTTTTATTTTGAGTGCACACGCACGCACGCACGCTCTCACGCACGATCACCCACTCATTCATTTACGTTGTTTTTTTCACTGACTCACTCACTCACTCACTCACTCACTCACTCAACCAACCATTCAACCACTCAACCAACCAGTCAGTCAATCAATCAATCAATCAATTAGCCAACCAATCAATCGATCGATCGATCAATCAACCACTAATTTACTCATTCACTCACTCGTCACTCACTCATCAAGGGAGGAAGGGAAGAAGAGGAGAGAGAGAGAGAGAGAGAGAGAGAGAGAGAGAGAGAGAGAGAGAGAGAGAGAGAGAGAGAGAGAAGGAAGGAGATAGAAAAAACAGACAAACAGACAGACAGACAAACAGACAGAGAGACAGAAACAAATAAAAACATGAACAAAGAAAACAACAAAGAAGCAAGAAAATTAGAAAGCACGCGAGCATGAACAATTGGATAAAATCGATGACAAAAAACAAACAAACACAAAACAGCAAAGAAGTGAAGAACACAGAACAGAGAATAAAATTTAATATCGGGCGCTCAAAACAAAACGAAAGAAGTAAAAACGATAAGAGAAAATGAAGACCGAAAGACAGGGAAGACACTAGAAAAGAAAAGGGAAAAAATGGAAAAGAAAGTCGAAAAGATAAAAGCAAGAAATAAAGAAAGAAAGGTGCAGACAAAAAGGGAAAAAAAGATAGAAAGAAAGATAACAAAGAAGAAAAAAGAGAAAAACTGGAAAGAAAAAAAACCAAAATAAGAAAGGAAGAAATAAAAAGGAAAGAAAACTACATAGAAACAGAAAGAAAGAAAATATTTTTTTTAAACCCAGAAAGGAACAGAAGAGGAAGACAAAATAAAGAAAAAAAATGAAGACAGAAGAAAATAAACAATAAACAGCGAAAGAAAGAAAGAAATACAGACAGATAGAAAGAAAAAAAAGAAAGACACAAAGAAAGAAAAAAAAGCAAACGAAGACAAAAGAAATTACAATATACGAAAAGACAGTAAGCAAAAAAAGAAAGAAAAAAGAAAATACTAAAAAATATAAAGACCAAAGAAAGGAAGAAAGAAAGAAAAAAAAGAAAAGAAAGAGAAAAAGGAAAAGAGAGAGAAAAAAGAAAGCAAAAACAAACATAAGTTAATGAAAAAAAAGTAAACACAAACAAACAAAACAAAAAAGCAATAACAACAACAAACACACACACACGCATACACACACACACACATACACACACATAAACGCACGCACACGCACATACACACACACACACACGCGCACACACACACACACACACACACACACACACACACACACACACACACACACACAGCGATAAGAACAATTACAAACGACAAACACAAAAACCGACACTAGCAATCTCAAAAATGTTTTATTTTTGTTTTTTTAATTTTTTATTTTACAGAACACGCTAACAGCTTAGCCAGCATCCAGAGATCTGACATCACTCAAAAAAACACAAAAAGCCCCCCCAACAACCCAAAAAACTCCAAAAAGCTTGTTTCAGAAGCAGCTCCTCTGGTTATCTACCTCTTTAACAATCACAGACAAAATCTTGTATAGATGGCTCCAGGCGCTTTCTGTAAACGAGACACAGTTTCCTGTTTTGTTAGCTTTGATGTTTATTTATTTATTTTATTTAATTCTTTTATATCGATGATAATGGAATAAGCACTTATGTGGGTTTTTTTACATCCAGTCCCCGTGTATATGCGGTATGTGTGTAAGTGTATGTGTGTGCGTACGTGCGTGTGTGCATGTATGTGTGCGCGTTATTTAATATTTTTATTTCATAATTTTAATATTTTATTCTTTTATATCAAGGATAATGGAATAAGCACTCATGTGCTTTTTTATTTACATCCAGTTCCCGTGTGTATGCGGTTTTGTACATTCTGTCATCTGTTCCCACCGGCACACAATGGCCTACTCTTACGAAAAGCGGAACAGGATCTAACGTGTGCGCAATATGTTCTGCGTGCGTTCGCACACGGGGCCTCGGTTTATAGTCTCATCCGAAGGACTTTTGGGGAGAGTGGAGTCTGCACTGATGTTAACACCAGGGGAAAATATCCCCTTTGAACGGGAATCGAGCCCGGGTCGTCAGATTGCGAGCGCAATGTTATGACCACTAGGCTATCCTGTGTATGTGTGTGTGCGTGCGCGCGCACCCGCGCTTACACACAAGCCTGCGCCTACACATATGCAAACAACAACAGTAGCTGTACCTCTTATTCTTTCTGGCCTATCTGACCCTAATTCATTTCCTTCCTAAATCCATTCCTCCAAAAATCTTTCTTCCATCCATTCCGGCCATCTGTTAAGCATGTGGAAGAGAAAGCGACAGGTTCCATCACCTTGCAATCTGGAGATTACAGCTAAAGCTCTTAAGTTTAGATTGGTAAAAGCCAGGTGCTTAAACGGGTGGGTGATGATAGTTTGAAAGACAGGAGGAGTGCGAAATACCTCGGGTGGAACGATTTGCTTTTACGGAAAGCAGAGGAGTGGAGGAAGCTGGTTTTGTAAAAAATCTGTATTGGTTCCTCCACGATCCTTGGGACTACGGGATTGGTGGAATGAGGGTGAAGTGATGATTCTAGGAGCCCACTTAATGCTTTCAGAAGGTCTTCTTTCACTTATTACTGGTTTGATTTATTGGTCAAGGTTGTAATAATGTAGTATTTCAGTATAATCATTAAGAAATGTGTTCTTAGATAGATGGCTTGATGAAAAAAAAAAAGCAAGTGCATTGCTTATTCAATGTACCATCTGGAAATAAAAAATTGACTTGACTTGACTTGACTAGACAGTAAGTACCCAGATGTACAAGGCTAACTATACAAACCGCCCATGTAAACAAAAGTGTGATTATTTAGGGATAGATTCTTTTCTTCCTGTCTCTTTTTATGTCTCTCTGTCTGTCTGTCTGTCTGTCCCTGTCTCTCTCTGTCTCTCTCTCTGTCTCTGTCTCTCTGTCTCTGTCTCTCTGTCTCTCTTTCTCTGTCTCTTGGTCTCTGTCTTTCTCTGTCTCTCTCTGTCTGTCTCTCTCTGTCTCTATCTCTGTCTCTCTGTCCCTGTATCTCTCTGTCTCTCTGTCCCTGTCTCTCTCCCTCTCACGGATGTTCGTGGGGGGTCAGAATCACTACAATAAAGGAATATGTCGTCAGCAAACGTTTCACAGCTACGTTCTAGAAATGAGAGTGACATTTACATACACTAGAAAATAAAAATAGGGGACCCATTAATGACCCTTTTTCTGATTGTGTTTTTTTCTGTCGGTTTTTTCTTTGATTCATGTACATTATTTATTGGTTATTGTAATAATGTAATTAGTCATAATTGATCAAGTGGTTTTTGTACTTACATAGATGGCTTGATGAAAAAAAAAAAGCAAACACATTGCGTATCTTATGTACCATCTGGAAATAAAAATTTGACTTGACTTGATTTTGAATTCACACGCATACAGGGACACACACACACACACACACACACACACACACACACACACACACACACACACACACACACACACACACACACACACACACATTGATGTTTGGATACCAATCTGTCACATGACTCTGTTTCCGTCTGTCTTATCTTGATGTTTTTTTGCTATAGGTCTTTATTTCACATATAGTGAACAGACGTTAAATGCAAGAACGAGCCAACACACACACACACACACACACACACACACACACACACACACACACACACACACACACACACACATACACTCACAAACGCGTACGTACACACACACACACACATTGATTTTTGAATACCAATGTCCCACATGACTCTTTTTCCGTATTTTTTCTATTGTTTTTTGGTTGTTGTTTTTTGCTATAGGTTTTTATTTCCCCTCTAATATCACTTATAGCGAACAGATGTTAAACACAAGAACGAACGAACACACACACACACACACACACACACACACACACACACACACACACACACACACACACACACACACACACACACACACACACACACACACACACAAACACACACACACACACAAACATCCCCCCCACCCACCCCCTACACACACTTACAATCTGCATGTACGCTAGCGTGTAAGAGTACGAGCGTGTATGTACCACTAAAAAAAATAACCGTGTGTGTAGATATCATAATTATACGAACACCATTAATCTCTTGGTAGGGGTGCAATACACCAAAGGGTTATAAGTGTAAGTATCTATGGTTGTCTCATTGTCTGTGACAGTTATAGCCTTGCTGTGCCAGTGGGCTCAAGTCATATCCCTCTGACCCCCAAATCCTTCGGATGAGACTATAAACCGAGGCCCCGTGTGCGAACGCATGCAGAACATCTTGCGCACACGTTAAATCCCGTTCCGCTTTTCGAAAGAGTAGGCCATTGTGTGCCGGTGGAAATAGATGACAAAATTTACAAAACCGCATACACACGGGGACTGGATGTAAAAAAAAAAGCACATGAGGGCTTATTCCATTACCCTTGGGGAAAAAAATATGAGCGCTTTCATTTGTTGCTTTACAAGATTCAGCGCTATATAAATTCCATACATGATGATGATGATGATGATGATGATGATGATGAATATCCAGAATGTTCTTACACCATCACCAAGATGGCTTTATTAAAAGTCCTTCAGAAGAGACTATAAACCGAGGGAGGCCCTCGTGTTCTAACGCACGCAGAGCATCTTGCGGCACACGTTAAATCCTGTTCCTGCTTTTCGAAAGAGTAGGCCATTGTGTGCGGGTGGGAACGGATGATACAATTTACAAAACCGCATACACATGGGGACTGGATGTAAAAAAACCTCCATGAGTGCTTATTCCATTATCCTCGATATAAAAGAATAAATAAATAAAAATCAGTTGCACTGCTTATTCAATGTATACCATCTGAAAATTAAAGCTTGACTTTTAATTGGACCAAGGTTTGAAGTCTACATGGAGGTTATTATTGCTAAGGTGCCCAAGGGCCACCAACCAGAACGGCCCTGCCCTGCTGCAACATCACTTCAGTGGTATTCAGTGGTTGCCTGTTCTGAGCCAACATATGCAGGCGTGACGCATCCTTCTAAGTCCCCATTCTGACGATGACAATAGCTTGCCCGCGGTGGATTCGTAAACGGTATTCTTCTTCTTCTTTGTCGTCGAACGCTCAGACATCAACTACTGTTGTCTATCATATGAGCGAAAAATGTGTCACGCTGCCGTTAAGCGCCTGACAAGTCAGGCCCAGCGCATCCGACCTCGGCATAAGAGAGACTGTTATCTTTTTAGTCTTTCTGAAACAAAAAAAAAATTGGTAGGTGAATGTTCCAAGAAGGCATGAAACAAGACAAGAAGGAGGAGGTGACAGGAAGAAAAGGAACGAGGCAAAAACAAAGAGAGTGATAGAAAAGAGGAAATTTCTAGAGTTCCAGAAAGGTTACGGGTGCTATTTATACTAACAGGCCCCTGGGAATCTCTACAGGGTTGGAGTGTGTGGGATGGGGGGAGGGGTGGTGGGGTGGGTGGGAGTGGTGTACATGGTATTGACACACACGGATTCCTCAGACCTGTTACCCTGGAATGACTGTAGTCAGCAAATGAACCGAAAGGCTGCCTGTCCCTATTACGAGTTACGTACGATTGTGGTCACTGCGCTGTGAGAAGCGGGGGTCAGTGCAGTCTGTCTGATGTTAGCACTGTGAGTTCAGCACAAGTGTATACCAGTAGCTATAGGTATCGGTAATCTGGTTACTGGATTCTGGCTTTAGTACGTACGCTTTCATCTGGCCAGTTCTGCCAGTCTATGTTCTTTTGTATCATTGTGACAAGGTATTTGTCATGAAAGGGGGTGGCGGGAGAGGGGTGGGGTCGGGGGTGGAGAAAGGGAATTCTTTATTTTTATTCCTTATTTTCGAGGGTAGTGGAATAAGCAATCATGTGCTTTTCTTTTTACATCCAGTCTCTTTGTGTACGCAGTTTTATAAATGCTGTCATCCGTTCCTACCGGCACACAATGGTATACTCTTCCGTTGAGCGGAATAGGTTTTAACGTGAACGCAAGATGTTCTGCGTGTGTTCGCAACACAGGACGTAGGTTTACAGCCTCATCCAGACTTTTGGGGAGAGTGGAGTCTGCACTGATGTGAACTCCAGGGGAAAATATCCCTTTGAACGGGATTCGAACACAGGTCAACAGATCTCGAGCGCATTACGCAACTCTCTAACTAACCAGGCTATCCGTCCCGTAAAGAAAATGAGACAGAGAAGGAGAGACAAAAGTGCAGAATATAGCATGATATTCGATCAGAAATGGTGTGTCTTTCATCATCTTTCATCACCTTCATCATCACTACATACATCATCATCTTCACCACCACCACCAACTCAACCACAACCACCACCAGCATTAACAGCAAACAGCTCAGAAAACATAGTGCCAGGAACCAAAAACAACAAAATGAAACGAGCATGTTAACGAAACAGGTATGGCTGTCGCCAGAGGCCATTGCCACAGGTACCTTGGGGTATCCATCCATCATCGTGTGAGCAATTTCATGGGGAGAAAGTGGCGTTCAAAGCAGAGAGCTAGCCTACCATTTTGCCTATGATTGATGTGGTCATGTAATGCAGTAGGTGTGTGTAGGAGGGGGGGGGGGGTAGTGTGTGTGTGTGTGCGTGCGTGTGTGTGTGTGTGTGGTGTTCGTGGTGTGTGTGTGGTAGTGTGTGTGTGTAGTGTGTGTGTGTGTGGTGTGTGTGTAGTGTGAGTGTGCGTGTTCGTGTGTGTGTGTGTATGTGGTGTGTGTAGTGTGTGTGTGTAGTGTGTGCGTGTGCGTGTGCGTGTTGTGTGTGTAGAGTGTGTGTGTGTGGTGTGTGTGTGTGTGTGTGTGTGTTAGCGTCCCACAGTGATTGCTTCGGAACAGTTAGCGTAATGTTTAGTCTTTTCTTTCTTGTACTTTGGTTTTTATTTTTCGTTCCGAGACTAAGAGCTCTGATAATTATTTATTTTATATTTTATTTATTTTATTCTTTTATATCAAGGATAATGGAATAAGCACTTGTGTGCTTTTTTACATCCTGTCCCCGTGTGTATGCGGTTTTGTAAATTGTTATCTGTTCCCACCGGCACACAATGGCCTACTCTTACGAAAAGCGGAACAGGATTTTCACGTGTGCGCAAGATGTTCTGCGTGCGTTTGCACACGGGGCCTCGGTTTATAGTCTCATCCGAAGGACTTTGGGGAGAGTGGAGTCGGCACTGAGTTCACCAATGGTGAGATTTTTTTTTGCTTGTGCAACCAAACTACCCGCCACCCCGTTCCCTCCCCCATCACCATTCATTCCAGCCCCCATCATTTCGGCTGTTGTATTCTGACTTGGGGGAGGGTGTGTAAATACCTCACATAATTATACTTATTTGCATGCATTTTTTTTAATAAAAAGATTTTGTCATCCGTTCCTACCGGCACAAAATGGCCTACTCTTCCAAGTTGAGAGAGAGAGTGTGTGTGTGTGTATGTGTGTGAGATAGATAGATAGATAGATAGACCGTTAGATAGATAGATAGACAGACAGATAGATAGATAGATAGACAGACAGTCAGACAGATAATTAGATAGATATAAAGATAGATAGATAGATAGATTGACAGATATATAGATATATAGATAGATAGATTGACAGACAGACAGACAGGCAAATATATAGATAGATAGACAGAAAGACAGACAGACAAACAGACAGATAGATAGATAGATATACAGACAGACAGACAGACAGCTAGCTAGATAGACAGATGTATAGACTGACAGACAAGCAAATAGATTAGATAGACAGACAGACAGACAGATAGATCGACAGACAGACAGACAGGCAAATAGATAGATAGACAGACAGACAGACATATAGATAGATAGATAGATAGATAGACAGGTAGATAGATAGATAGATAGATAGATATACAGACAGATGGACAAAGACAGACAGAGATTTCTAGAGAGATAGATAGATAGACAGACAGACAGATAGATAGATAAACAGATAGATAAATAGATAGACAGACAGATAGGTAGACATATAGATAGATAGATAGATAGATAGATAGATAGATAGATAGATAGATAGATAGATAGATAGATAGATAGATAGATAGACAGACAGACAGACAGTCAGACAGACAGACAGACAGACAGACAGATAGATAGAGGCAGGCAGACAAACACGCACACACGCGCACACAGGCACGCACACACACACACACACACACACACACACACACACACACACACACACACACACACACAAAGGCAGACACAGAGACATAACTCAACGGACCGAAGGCAGTAGCAGCAGCAGCAGAAGACAAAGAAGTAGGCACACAGATTGATAATAACACTTTCCCCAACTAAACAAAGACGACGTGGATAGCTGATACCCCCCAGAGCATTTTTGTTTTTTACAAAGCATACACAGAACACACGTAGAACATTACCAGCACACACTCATCAATCAAAAAGCGATTAATGGAGTTGTCCCCTTTCTTTCTTCGTTTGAAACTTGTGTGCGTAAGCTGAAAGTTTACACGCATGTAGACAGTCTCTTGAGGATTATAATTATAAGAAAAGAAAAAAAGTGTCATCCGACTCTTTGTGCGATACACATTGCACATTGATTGGTTCACCTGTCTGCGTTGAGTGAAGTGTTAGGAAATGCAAGCTAAATTTGGTACCGTATTTTATTTTGGCTTTGTGAGATAATAAAGTCTTTGAATTGAATTGAATTGAATTTGAGTTTTAGTCTTGTTTTCCTTTCCGTGGGGATGCCAAGGGGGGTCTGTCAGTATAAATAGAATTTCCCACCTTCCGGAAATTCTGTGCTAGGAATTCCCTCTCTTCTGTCCATCTCTTTGTTTCTGTGTTGTTGTTTTGTTTTGTTTTTATTTAGTTTCTTCCTGTCACCTCCTTCTTGCTAGTTTCTTCCTGTCACCTCCTTCTTGCTAGTTTCTTCCTGTCACCTCCTTCTTGTCTATTTTCTGCCTTCTTGGTCCATTTTCCTGCTTTTTTATTATTTTCTCCTCCATTCTCTCCAACGCCGAAGTCGAATGCGCTGGGCCTGACTTGTCAGGTGCTTAACGGCAGTGCAATGCGTTTTCGCTCATAATTGTGACAGACAAGAATACTTGCCCTTTGAGCGTTTGACGATGAAGAAGAAGTCTTGGTTTTGCTTTGTTAATGATTTTAATTCGTTAAAAAAAAATAACGTGCCTATTTGTATCAGTTAAATGACAGGTTCTTGTCTTTTCAGATATAAATGAAAGAATGAATAGATAAATGACTCAGTAAATAAAATATAGTAAAAAGTAAATACCTATCCTACCTGGGAGTCACTGTATAAAAAAATTTCTTTACATCCAGTTCCAGCACGCACGCAGTTATGTATTTTTTATCAAAACTTTTCCAATCGGCACAGATGGCTTACTCTTCCGACAGGTTTTAACGTGTGCGCAAGATGTTCTGCGTGCATTCACACACGCAACGTTGGTTTATATAATAATCTCCTGCAAAAGACCTTTGGGAAAGTGAAGTCAGTACTGATGTTAACTCCACAGTAAAGTACACCCAAAAAACAGATGCCTCTGTGGTGGCTCGAATCCTAACTATCAGCCAATGATTCTGGGCGATTTTTCACGCAGAACATCTTGCATACACGTTAAAACCCGTTCCACTTTCTTCACAAAAAGTAGGCCATTGTGTGTGTCCTGCTCAGAACGGATGACAAGACTACATACACACGGGGGGACTGGATGTTAAAAAAACCCGCATGAATGTTTGTTCCATTATCTTCGAAATAAAAGAATAAATAAAATCCTGTTATGTGTTTGTAGAACGAGATACAATGCTCAGCTCAGACATACAATTGTAAAGCGTGTCTACAACCATCCTCCCCTGAGCCCCTACACTCCGAGGTCATTAAACGTGTTCCATCCCCTCGTGTGTTGGTAGTATTGTACAGTTGTGAAGGTGGGATTTAGATGTGCAAGCAGTCTGTGTTGACGTGTGTGAGGCTGTGGTAATGGAGTAGCTGTGTACTGTGTGGTGATGTTGATGTTCTGTAAACTTCTTGTTCCCACCCCTCTCCCGTTCTTTAATGACATCCATTCTCCTCTTTTTTGTTTTTTGCTGCTAGAAATTTATTTTCTCTCTTGATGGAGGTGGTGGTGGTGCTCCTACTACTACTACTACTACTACTACTACACTACTACTACTACTACTACTACTACTACTACTACTACTATTGCTGCTGTTGCTGCTGCTGCTGCTACTACTACTGCTGCTGCTGTTGCTGCTGCTGCTGCTTCTACTACTGCTGCTGCTGCTGCTACTACTACTGC
>CM054153.1:31488802-31491302 GCA_028751875.1 Rapana venosa | reverse complement strand
AGAGAGAGAGAGAGAGAGAGAGAGAGAGAGAGAGAGAGAAGAGAGAGAGAGAGAGAGAGAGAGGAGAGCGAGAGAGAGAGAGAGAAAGAGAGAGAACTCTGAACTCTGAACTCTGAAATAGTTTAATAGTACATCGGCCTTAGGCCACAATACAACAAAAGGGAGTGTTGGGGGCGGGGGGCGGGTATACAATGGAAGAGAACAATGATTTCACAATGCAAATACAATTTTGAATCAGTTGAAAAGCTTCACTTCTATGTATGTACACATATTCCCCTGTCAACAGCTTAGGGTTTTAACTTGGTAACTATGTACGCTCACTCCAGTTTGATCACAAAGCACCAGCATAACTTACGAAAGATGAAATGCGGAACGTCCTGAGAATCATGGTTATTTTTCGTGAATCTAATTTACTGTCAACAGTCTAAGGCAGCAATGCAATCTTGAATAAGAAAACAAACGTCAAACCAGCCGAATGACAAATAACCCTACCGTGCTGTTCAGTATATGAAACGAAACTGATGATTCATTTTAGGATTCATTATCATCATCATCAGACCCGTGACCTTGGCAGTCGTGGGGGAGACATGAAAGACGATGCCGTGGTAAGCCTCCTCCATCCATCTCGGTCCTCGGCTCTGCGCAGTAGTGCCGAGTCATTCATCCTGGTCCATTCTCTGATGTTGTCCATCCATGACTTGTTCTGTCTTCCCCTCCTTCTGCCACCTTCGAGTTTTCCCCTGCAGTACTGTTTTGGGCAGAGTGTTGTGGCGGGTGACGTGGCCGAACCAGTCAGCTTTTTCTTCTTGACGATGGTGAGAAGGGTTCCCTGTGGACCTGCCAGCCGTGTTATTTGACTCTTGACAAATTCATTGGCCCTTTCGTTCTCTCCAGGATATGCCCAGAGTTTTCTAGGGCATTTTGTTTCGAATGACTGGATTCGCTTTGCTGTTTCAGCAGTCAATGTCCAGGTTTCATTCCGTACAGCAGGATCGACTGAATTAGGGTTTTGGGTGGGAACTTTAGTTGATTTGGGAAACTGATCCTTTACTTTCCATAATGGTGGTGATTTTTTGTCATGGAAGATGTTGCCATGGCTATTCTGACTTTGATTTCTGTCGTCGATCACCGTCCTTTGTGAGTGTAGCGCGAGGTATTTAAAAGCGTCTACCTCCTCCAGTTGTTGGCCGTTCATGTAAATTTTAGCGGTGGCTTTGCTCGTGCTGTTCAAAAGTACTTTACTTTTCCCCGACTCACCTCCTTTCCCATATGCTCCAGCTCTGTTCTCAAGTCTGCTCGAAGATCTTGCAGCTCTGTGTTACTTCCGCCCATGAGGTCAATGTCATCGGAAAACCGTAATTTTGTCGAGGGGTCTGCCGCCAATGGAGAGGGTAGAGTGGAAGTCATGGAGGGTCTCTTCTTAATGTTTCCAAGAACAGATTGAACAGGGACTGGAGATAACAGGCATCCTTGTGGGACCCCAACTGTGGTTTTGAAGTAGTCTCCGACCTGATTGTTCAAAAGGACTGCACTGCTTGGGGTGTTGTATAGTGCTTGAATGGTTTGCACTGTCCTTCCTTCAATGCCAAACATTCTGAGGACCTGCCACAGGCCTTCGTGCCATACTCTGTCAAAAGCCTTCTTGAAGTCGTGAAGTTGTGGAACAGGTCTCTCTGATGTTGAAGATGTTTTTCCATCATGATGTGGCAGTTAAAATCTGCCCGTTTGTGCTCCTGCCTGCCTGAACCCAGCTTGTTCCTCTGCAAGGTGTTCTTCTGCCTCCTTCGTAGTCGATTCAAAATAACTTTGAGCATGATCTTGCTGGCGTGGCTGATGAGGCTGATTGTTCTATAGTTTTTGGCATTGGCGTAAATTCCCCTTCTTGGGGAGGGGGATGATGAGTGATTGTTCCATTCTGTTGGCCACTGTTTTGTCTCCAAATCTTTTGACAGATAGCTGTAACATGTGTGATGACTGTTTCGCCACCATGCTTGAGCAGCTCTGCTGGTATGTTGTCTGCTCCTGGGGACTTTTCCTACTGGAAGCTGCGGATGGCTTCTTCCACTTCTTCCCTCAGTATAGGTAATGGCGAGGGTGCTCTTGATGTTGTTGCTTTCTCTTCTATTATGCTCTTGTCAGGTTGTATTGGGTAGTTGTACAGTTCTTGACAATATTCAGACCACCTGTTTAATGCAGCTGAGCTTTCTGTGAGGAGGTTTCCGGAGCTGTCTTCAATGACTGATGATTTGGTTTGAAGTGGTTTTGTGAGTTTCTTCAGGGTGTCGTATGCCTTTTTATTGTTGCCCACTTTCATGTTTTTCTCGATCTCATCACATTGATCACTGATCCACTTCTCTCTGGCCTTTAACATTGACTTCTTCACGAGATTATTGGCCTCCCGGTATTATTTAGGGTTGGAAGACCTGGTTGGTTTCAGTGCTCTTCTTGTATCGCAGAGGTCCAAGATGTCATTGGTAGTCCATGGCTGGTGTTTATTCCT
>CM054153.1:31471302-31483802 GCA_028751875.1 Rapana venosa | reverse complement strand
AAAAGGAGAGAGAGAGAGAGAGAGAGGGGGGGGGAGGGGAGGAGAGAGAGAGAAGAGAAAAGAAAAAAAAAAAAAATTTTTCCCATTACAAAGAATTGGAGGGGGTAAGGGAAAAACCAAAAACAAAAAAAACCAAACCAAAACAAGTTTTAAAGGGAAAAACAAAAATTTAAAAAAAGAAAGCCCCAAGATTTGGGAAAAATAACAGCAGCGAAAACAACGCAGCAGCAGCGCAGCAGCAGCAACAACAGCCACAACACAAAACACCACAGCAGCAGCAAACAACAACAAAAACGAAACAGCAGACGGGTTGTTGAAAGGATAAAAATGAAAAAAAACCAAGAGACAACAAATGCAAATAAAACAAAAACAACGGGAAAAATAAAAAAGAAAAAAAACAACAAATTAAGCAGGACACGAAACAAAGGAAGAATAGCAAAAAAAGAAAAAAGAGGGGGGAGAAGAAAAAAAAGAAGAAGAAGAAGAAGAAAAAGAAGAAGGAAAAAACGGAAGATGAAGAAAAGAAAGGGGGAGAGGGGAGAGGAAAAGGAGGAGGAGGATATAAAGGAGGAAAAAAAAGAAGAAAGGGGGGAGGGAAAGAAGAGGGGAAGGAAAGTAGGGGAAGAAAAGAAAGGGGAAGGAGGGGAAAAAAAAGAAGAGAACAAAATGGGGAGGAGAAGAAAAGAAAGACGGAGGAGGGGGACGACGAGAAGGGGGAGAAAGGAGCGAGGGGGGGGATAGGAGAAAAAAAAGAGGGGGGAGGGGGAGGAGGGAGGAAAAGGAGAAGAAGAAGACAACGGGAAGAAGAAAGAGAAAAAGAAAACAAAAGGGGAAAAAAGGGGGGAGAGGAAAAAAGGAGGAGAGGAGCAGAAGAAAATAAGACAAGTACAATAACAAAAGGATGAGGGGGAGGAGAAGAAAGAAGAAAAGAAACAAAAAAAGAAAGAGATAGAGCGAGAGGGGGAGGAAGAGAGAGAGAAAAACAAAGATCTCAACAACGTCCAGCCTTATTTTACCTTTTTTCACCAAAAACTAAGGATGGGGCAACGAAATAAACAATTTGAAAAAAGAATATCCCCCCCCGGGCCCCCCCCCCCCAATTTTTTTTCAGCCCCACCAAGGCCCCCCCCCTGAGGCCCCCCGCCGCTCCCCCCCCTTTTGGTTTTTGGGGGGGGGGGGGGGGGAAATTAAAAAGGAAAATAAAAGATAAAATAAGGTTAGGGGAGGGGGTTAAATATTTTAGGGGAAAAATGAGGGGCAAGGATTTTCCGTGTTTACCTTCCCTACCCTAAAAGGGAGGTCCCATTAAGCTGGGAACCGGGGGAACTACTCCAAGGGGCCGCAAACGGTCCCCACCCCCCCGCTCGAAACCCTCTTTTAACTTGGTGGGGAAACGAGTGGCCCGACCACTGACAAATCCCGTAACCCTTTAAAAACAAAAAAAAAAACTTCTGAAGTTTTTAAAAAAAAGACAAAGCAAAAAGATAAAGGGAAATATCCTGACTCCTCGTTTCCCTCCGTCTGTTTCAGAACCTTTGCTTAAGAATACCTAATTCAACCCCCCCCCCGTTGGGCCGCGCTCTTTCCTGTTCTGGCCATTTATCTGGAATGAATTCCCCACTTTCCCTTCGCCAAAAAACCTTCTTATGACGCTTTAAATCCCCCCTCAAAAACTTTATTTCAAAACCAGATTCCCCCCTTTTTGTGCCATTTCATTTTTGTCCCTGCCTCAAAAGCCAAACCCCTCACCCTGCTGGCTGTATAATAATGTGTGGTGCATGGTGGGGTTTTCATTTTAATTTGTATGAAATATTTAAATTGTAACTGGCTGCATGTGAATGAGGGGGGGAAAAGAAAACGCTTGATTTTGTTTTTGTTTGCAAGATATGGCGCATATAAATTCCATGTATTTTTATTAATACATTAAAATGAGTAGTATAGTAAGTAGTATATCACACACTTTATTATCATAAACATTATTTTTATCCCTCCGAAAAAACATGCAACCATACATTAAAAGAAAAGACTTTCACATTATTCCATGCACCCCCCCCCCCCCCCCCCCCCCCCCCCCCCCCCCGCATTTTCTCTAGTTTTTTTGCATTGGGAAAAAATCGCATGGAAAAGCAAAAGAACCCAACAAAAGCATGTAAAATTGAGACATGAAGACAAAAGGAGCCCGAAGAGGAAAACAAAGGGGCGTTAGAAGCCGGAAAAAAGGGGGAAGAGGGAAACAAAAGACGGACTGAATGCACGGAAAGCAAAGCGTAGGGTTGAAAAAGAAAATCAACAAAAAAAAAAGTGAAAAGGGAAATTACAAGATTTCAAAAGTTTCCAAACTTCGTTTTGATCGTCTTAGTTTTTACAACATGTACGGGCAAATTATCTGTGGTGGGGTGTGTGTGTGGTGGTGTGTGTGTGGTGTGTGTTTGTGGTTTGGGGTGTAGAACTCTCGTGTGTAAAACTTGTGGGTGGTGCATTTTTGTGAGTCCATCATGCTGCAGCTTTTTTATATAAGTTGGGGGGGGGGGAAAAAAATGTATGACACAGAGCGAAAAACAAAAGAGCGAGAGGGGATAGATAGAAAGAGAAGAGGGGGAGAGTGAAGTCGGGACTGATATTAACCCCCCAGGGAAAAATCCCTTAACAAGAAACGAACCCCCCGGGGCACAGATCAGAAGACATCACTCTAACCACCAAGCTATCCAAGAGAGACAGAGAGCCCGAGAAGAAGAAGAAGAAGAAGAAAAGAGAGAGAGAGAGAGAAAGAGAGAGAGAGAGAGGGAGGAGAGAGAGAGAGAGAGAGAGAGAGAGAGAGAGAGAGAGAGAGACAGAAGACAGACAGACAGACAGACAGACAGACAGACAGAAACAGAGAAAAAGAGAGAGCTAGAGAGGTGGAGAGATAAACAGAGAGAGAAGGGGGGGGGGGCAGAGAGAGACAGAGAACAGAGACATACATAAGACAGACAGTAACAGACAACAGGACCAGGACCAACAGAGATGAAAGAAAGAGAACAGAGACAGAGAGGAGAGAGAGAGAGAGAGAGAGGAGGAGAGAAGAGAGAGAGAGAAGAGAGAGAGAGAAGAGAGAGAGAGAGAGAGAGTGAGTGAAATAGAGAGAACCACCAACAGACACACAAGAGAAATATAGCGAGAGAGAAGCAGTAGCCGTATCTGTGGGGGATGGGTGGTCTAGAGGTAACGCGCCTGCCTAGAAAGCGTGTGTGGTTAGAAGTGTGTGTGGTGGTTCGATCTCCGTTTGGGCCCAAAGCTTTTCCCCCATCCAATAGACCATGAGTGGTGGTTTGGGTGCAAATTCTTTCGGACAAGGACGATAAACCAAGGTCTGTGTGCAGTATACTTATAAAAGGTAAAGGTGTCCCATAAGGAGCGAGGCGTCATAGACCTCAATTTCTCAAGGAGCCAGCATATTGAGGGCGGCGCCCATCTCCTCTCCCTCGCTGCTTTACCTTCCCTGACCCTAAAGAGGGCAGGTACCCATTTACAGCTGGGTGAACTGGGGAACTGTACTGAAGCCAAGGTGCACAAACTGTCACCCGTCCAAGTGGTAACCACTCTCGGTAATATACATTTTAGCGCATGTAAAAGAAACCCACGGCAACAAGAAAAGTTATCCCTGGCAAAATTATGTAGAAGAAAGCGCCACACTGATAGGGAAACACAATGTTACGCAGGCAGGCAGGAAAAAAGATAACAAAAATAATGAGTTGGCCTGCTCTTGTGGCGACGCGCTCTTTCCTGGAAGAGCAGCTCGAATTTCGCGCAGATAAATTTGCCGCTACTGTAAGGAGTGTACAACACAACACAATACAATACAATACAATACAATGCATTTCAAAACGAAGAAAGAGAGGGGTAGGGAGAGAGAGATAGAGACTTACTTTTGCAAGGAATAGAATAGAACAAAGGAAACGAGAAGAGATGCAGAAAATATACAAAAGAAGTACAAAGATGAAAGAAGAAAGAGAAAAGACGAGCTTTGGGGAAAAGGACAACTTGGTTAGATAGAGTTGGATGAAATGGAAAGAAAAAAAAGACCAACATAAGGATTAAAAAAAAGGGAGAATTGAAGAGGTGAGAAAAGCAAGAAGGAAACAAAAGACAAAAATGTACAGGGTTAACAAGAGAAGAGAGAGAAGAGAGAGAGAGAGGGGAGAGAGAGAGAGAGAGAGAGAGAGAGAGAGAGAGAGAAGAGAGAGAGAGAGAGAGAGAAAGAGAGAGAGAAACAAATGATGTAAGAGAAAAGTTTAACAAAGACAGGGAGGAGACCAGAAGTTAAAAAAAATGAGGAAGTAGATGAAGAAAGAAAATAAACAGACTATGAAGAAGAAGGATAACAAACAGAACAGAAGAATAAGAAGACGAAGAAAAAGAAAAGAGGAGGAGGAGGAGGAAGAGGAAAAGGAAAAAGAAGAAGAGGAGAGGAGGAGGAAGAAGAGGAGGAGAAAGAGAAGAAGAAGAAGAAGGGGAGGAGGGGGAGGAAAAGGAAGAAAGAGAAGAGGAGGAAGAAGAAGAAGAAAAAAGAAGAAGCCCAAAGAAGACGCAGAAGAAGGAGAAGAAGAAAACAAAAAAAAAGAAAGAAAACAAGATAAACAAATGAATACAGACAAAGAAAGTAAACCAAAAAATCCTCAATAAAAACCTAACTCGAAAATGACACACAACGAACACTTTCATTAAAACATTTTTTTTTTAAAGTTCAAGCACTTGTACAAATTTTCTCAAAAATAAGAATGCACTACAGACTGTTTCATGAAAACAGTTAAAAGGATACTTTATTATCCAATATGAATGAAATAAAGTATTTTTCTTTCTTTTCTTTCTGATCGACTTCTCTATTTCTTAATGAAAAAGGTCATCCTCTGTATACAAAAATGAATAAAGTAAGAAAAAGAAAAAAATGAACAATACTGCACATAAAATGTAGTGTGGCTGGCAGCTCTACTTCAGAGATACTCAAGAACTTTAGTCTTCTATAAGAGGATTGAAAACGCACTCACGCACAAATCACACCACACACCACACACACACACACACACACACACACACAATAAAATAATATATAATATAAAATATATTAATATTATATATATATACAAGCATGGGCGTGCGTATACGTATACACGCAAACACTACACAAATACACACGTAGGTGCAAGCAAGTCCACACACACACACCATATACATGCACAAACACACACACATACACACAGATAAACACAGATACACACAGATACACACAGATACACACACACAACACACACACACACAAACGAAGACACAGAGTGAGGAGGAGAGAGAGAGAGAGACAGAGAGAGAGAGAGGGGAGAGAGAGAGAGAGAGAGAGAGAGAAGAGAGAGAGAGAGAGAGAAGGAGCAAACCCACACATTTACCTGTTGTCACGAGAAACTTTGCCAACTTTAAAAACTTAAGGGAATTAATCACCCTCCTTCCCTCAGAATTGGTGTAAGTAAAAGTTTCTCTGTGTTTTGGTTCGTCATTACCTTCTCCTTTTTAAACAAAGAAACAACAAGACAGAAGAGCGAGAGAGAGAAAAGCGAGAGAAAGAGAGAGAAGAGAGAGAGAGAAGAGAGAGAGAGAGAAGAAAAGAGGAGAGAGAGGGGAGAGGGGAGAGGAGAAAAAGAAACACAAAAACGAAAAATTGGGAGAAAAAAAAAGGCAGAGGGGGACAAGAAAAGAAGAAGCAGAAGAATGGTTGAAAAAGAAGAAAGAAGATGAAGAAAAGAAGAAGAAAATAAAGGAGTAGGAGGAAAAGGAGGAGGAGAGGGAAAAGAGGATGGGAGGAGTGAGGGAGGGAAAAGAGAGAGAGAGGGGGGAGAGGGAGAGTGAAGAGAGTGAAAGATAGAGCAAAGGAAAAGAGAGTGGGGAGAGGGAGAGAAGGGGAAGAGAGAGACGGAGAGAGAGGGGGAGGGGGGAGGAGGGAGGAAGTAATGGAAAGAGGGGAAACGGTGGAAAGGAGAGAGGGGGGAAGGGGAAGGGAGAGAAAAAGAGAGAAAAAACGAGAGGAGATAGAGAGAAAAGAGAGAGAGAGAAGAGAGAGAGAGAGAGAGAAGAGGGGAGAGAAGAGAGAGAGAGAGAGAGAGCCAGCGAGGCAGAGAGAAGGGAAAGGGAGAGAGGGGAGAGAGAAAATACAGACAAAGAGAGACAAAAGACAGAGGCAGAGGCAGAGAGAGGCAGAGAAAGACACACAACTAAAAACAAACAAACAAAACAAAAAAGTTGCAAAGGCCAACACAGAATAAAACCAAACACAAAAGAAATTAAATTTTTTTTAAAAATTAAAAAGATGAACAGCAAAAGGAAAGTAAGAGAAATGGATGAGGGAGAAGAAATAAAGGCAATCTTTATTTCTTTTAATAGACAAACAGAAAAAGAAACCCATCAATTTCGAATACCAGTACAAAATGAAGCAACTGAAGAAATTAAGGGAAAATGGAAAGAAACGAGAGAGAAGAGAGAGAGAGAAGAGAGAGAGAGGGGGAGAAGAGAGAAGAGAGAGAGAGAGAGAAGAGAGAGAGGGGAAGGAACACAACACGAAAAATTGGGAGAAAAATGGCAGACGGGACAAGGATAAAAGAAGCAGAAGAATGGATAATAAAAAGAAGAAGAAGAAAACGAAGAAGAAAAAGAAGAAGAAGGAGGAGGAAAAGGATGAGGAGAGGAAAAGAGGATGAGGAGAAAAGAAGAAGAAGGAGGAGGAGGAGGAGAGAAGGAAAAGAAGAAGAAGAAGAAGAAAAGAGGAGGAAGAGGAGGAGGGAGAGAAGTAAGGAAGAAGAAGAAGGAAAAAGAGAGAGGAGGGGGAAAGACGAAGAAAGGGAAAGAAGAAAAAGGGAAGGGGAGGAAGAGAAGAGAAGGAGAAAAAGACGAAGAAAGAAGAAAGAAAGAAGAAAGAAAAAAAAAGGAAAAGGAAAAAGAAAAGAAAGACGTACAAGAAGAACTGAAAATAGACAGCACAGACAACTATTCTGTAACAATGTCTCTTTTCACAAAGTGGGGCTGGTAGGGGGCTGGGGAATTAAACCAATCAGAGTGATTCTACCGCTTTCATATCCTTTCTTCTGTCCCGTCCCTCCCCCTGTCTCCCCCCCCCCCCCCTCTCCCCCCCCCCCCTCCTCCTCTCTCCCCCCCCCCCCCTCTCCTCCTCCTCTCCTCTCTCCTCCTCTTGTCTGTCGTTCCTCACTACTCTCAGTCACCATTGTTTTCTTCCCCCCCTTTTTCCCCCACTGGGCCGCTTCCCGCAACTCCGGTAATGTATCCCTTTGAATTCAAATACCCCCCAACGTTAAACGTGCACAAATATAAAGTTGAATTTCATAAGTAAAGGTGTTCCCGTTACCGCGGGCGTTCTGAACGAGGCGTCGAGACCTCCCCGCTTCTCAGGCCAGCAATGAGGGGGGGCCCCCCCCCACCTCCCCCGCTGCTTCACCTTCCCTGACCCTAAAGAGGGCAGGTACCCATTTACAGCTGGGTGAACTAAGGGGACTGTACTGAATCTAAGGCGTGGCGCAAACGGTCACCCATCCAACTGGTAACCATTTACAGCTGGGTGAACTAAGGGGACTGTACTGAATCTAAGGCGTGGCGCAAACGGTCACCCATCCAACTGGTAACCACTTTCAATGCTGCTTACTCTTAGCTTAAGGAAAGTACTCCGACCAGTGAGTTATTCCATCTCCATGAAAACCTCCAGAACTATAAGCGGGATTCTAGTGTTAGGGGAGAAATTGTAGAAGTGCGAGGGTGACAGTAACTTTACATAAGGGAAAAAGCGATATCATATATGAAAACAAATAGACAAAAAACCCCATCACACTCACAAATGTATATATATATATATATAATATTGACAAAATATAGTGAGGATAAACAAGTGCAGATAACCAGTTACAACTTCATTCTCAACATACAAATGGTTTTTGTCCAAGATTCGTAAAAAAACCCATTCAATACAATATTAAACTTTGAAGGCAGCATTTGGGGAATGTTTGATTGAGGACCATGCCTTTGACCTGACCTGACGAGTTTCGGCTCCTGGTTGAGCACTCTACAAAGGACCAGGCAGTGTTCGTATCCTCACTCACTCATGCTCTGTGGTACTAACAGCAAGACACCCTCCATAATTCAGAAGTGTCTATTGCTGCCCTAAGAATAAATATTCTCGTGGTCTACCGCTGCTGCCAGCAAAAGATGAAATAGAAAGAGAAGGAAAATATATGAACATAATAGTGGTAAAAAAGTGTGTATGAAAATAAGTGGCTAATGAATCTGTGTGCCTTATGTTCTTTAGGGATCCTTTTTTCTATCAAAAGGATGAAAGGGGGATCATACAGTCTGTATCTAGGCAATGGATCTGTTATAGCTGGATAGCAATGTTAACCCTGAACATTGTCAGACACTTTTTGAGTGTTGACACAGGCAGAAGAAGTTGAAGATAAACGGCCTTTACTTCGATCTCAGAAGAGATGCTATTTCCCACTTCACTAATCATATAATTGACAAAAATATAGTGAGGAAAAACATGTGCAGGTAACCAGTTACAACTTCATTCCCTTCATTAAAAGGATTGTTGTTCAAGATTCGAAAAAAAATTTCACTACAATATAAAACTTTGAAGGCATATGCATATATATATATATATATATATATATATATATATATATATATATATATATATATATATATATATATATATAATATACACGCACGCACACACACACACACACACACACACACACACACACACACACACACGCGCGCGCGCGCGCGCGTAAGGGCAAACCTTACACAACAGGTGAACTTGTATGTGTGTGTAAATGTCAGGATTGCTGTTTTTGCTTTTATGTCACTTTTTCTTTTTTTTTTAAAATTTTTAAATCAATCCTTACTTTTACACACATATACAAAAATACATCATGCCCCCCTGCCCCCCCCCCCCCCTCCCCCCCTGCCACACACACACAGAGGTGATACAGAATCAAAAACGGCCAAGCTGGCGTTTACACAAACACCCCCCCTCCATCCCCGCCCCCCTCCCCCCCACACACACACGCACTCACAGGGGTGATACAAAAGGAGAAACCGTTATTCCGACATTTACACACACACACACACACACACACACACACACACCACACACACACACACACACACACACACACACAAACGCGCGCGTGCACACACACACACAAACACAGACACAGACACACAGACACACACACACACACACACACACACACACACACACACACACACATCACAAGTGATATAAAAGTAGAAACAGCCATTCTGACATTTACACACACTCACACACATACACACGTACAGGGAGAGAGAGAGAGAGAGAGAGAGAGAGAAGAGAGAGAGAGAGAGAGAAGAGAGAGAGAGAGAGAGAGACAGACAGACAGACAGACAGACAGACAGACAGACAGAGAGGAAGAGAGAGACAGAGACAGACAGGCAGACACAGCAGACAGACAGACATACAGAGGCAGAGGCAGACAGACAGACATACAAGACAGAGGTAGACAGACATACAAGACAGAGAGAGACAGAGAGAATAGAGACAGACAGACAGACAAAAAGAGAGCGAAGAGAGACAGACAGAAATAGACGGGACAGACAGACATACAGAGAGAGAGAGAGAGAAAGAGACAGAGAAAGACAGACAGACAGACAGACAGAGACAGAGATATACAGAAAGAGACAGAGGTAGACAGACAGACAGACAGAAAGAGACAGACAGACAGAGACAGAGACAAAGTGATATGAAAGCGGTAGCAACCACTTTGGCGGTTTAATCACCCAGCCCCTACCAGCCCACTTTGTGAACAAGTGCCTACCCTCCTCCAACCTGCCAGTTTGCTTTGACTAAGCGATCCGACTCAAGTGTAAAAGATGGCACAAAATTAACGGTACCGCCGAGTTTACAGTTAAAGGCAATTGAAAATTGGGGGAGCCCTTTCAGAGAGAAAACGTGAAAGAAGCAGACATAGGTCTATAGGGCCGAAAGAGAAAGAAAACAAAAACTTACTATAACTGCCCAATGTACCTTAAGGCTAATGAAGGACAGCAGGCATAGAAACAAACCCAACTTAAGTCTATCGCTGGTAAAAGGTCATGAAGATTCTTGTGTTCGCTCCTCGGTTGCGTGTGTATAGGATCGTTTTTGGGGTGTTTTGTGTGCCTACCATTGAAGGTAGCTGTATGAATAATAAGAAAAATTTGATGAGTGATATGATGATGATGATGATGATCATGATGATGATGACGACGATGATCATAAGTAGTAGTAGTAATAACACTACTACTACTACTACTACTACTACTACTACTACTACTACTACTACTACTACTACTACTACTAATACAACAACAATAATAATAATAATAGTAATAATAATAATGATGATGATGACAGGAATAATAACAACAATGATAAACAATAATAATAATGATAGCGATGATGATAATAATAATAATAATAATAATAATAATAATAATAATAATAATAATAATAATATAATAATAATAATAACAACAAGAAGAAGAAGAAAAATAGTAATACGATAACGGTAGTAGTAATAATAGTAATAATGATAATAAAATACTAATGAAACAATAGTAATGAAAGCAGTAATAATATCAAAGAGCAGGACTGATAAACACACACAATTAGAGTGAGAAAGTGGGGAAGAGAGAGAAACAGAGAAAGAGAGAGACAAAGAGACAGACAGACAGAGAGATAGAGACAAAGACCGAGACTGAGAGAGAGAGAGACAAAGACAGAAAAAGAGAGGCAAGCTAATGATACAGATACCTCCCCCCCCAAAAAAATGCAACACAAATGAAAGAAAAAAAATAAACAATAAAGGGAAAACTCCCAAATCCTCTTACAACAAATAAAAACAGCTAAAAAGTCAGGGTGACGGAGGTCAGTTTAGGGTCAGTTAGTGTAGGGTGGGAAAATAAAACCACACTAAAAAGTGTGCATTAAGAAAAGTGGGACGGTTGAAGAGTTTAAGAAAATTGAAAGGAAGAAGATAGATAGATAGATAAATAAATAGATAAAAAGATAGATAGATAGATAGATAGATAGATAGACAGATAGATAGATAGATAGATAGATAGTTAGATGGATAGATAGATAGATAGATAGATAGATGGGTAGATGGGTAGATAGATAGATAGATTAGATAAATAGATAGATGGGTAGGTAGATAGATAGATAGATAGATAGATAGATAGATAGATAGATAGATAGATAGATAGATAGATAGATAGATAGATAGATAGGCCAGGAAGAGAAGGAAAAAAGGAATAAAAATGGGAAAGAACAGAAGTATGAAAAAATGGACAAAGAAAAGAGGGAGAAGACAAAGAAGAAGAAGAAGAGAAGAAAAAAGAAGAAGAAGAAGAAAAAAAGAAGAAGAAGAAGAAAGAAGAAGAAGAAGAAGAAAAAAGAAGAAGAAGAAGAAGAAGAAGAGAGGAGGAGGAGGAGGAGGAGGAGGAAGAGGAAAAGAAGAAGAAGAAGAAAGAAGAAGAAGAAGAAGAAGAAGAATTAGAAGAAGAAGAAGAAGAAGAAGAAAAAGAAGAAGAAGAAGAAGAATCAGAGAAAGAAGAAGAAAAAAGAAGAAGAGAAAGAAGAAGAATTAGAGAAAGAAGAGGAAGAAGAAGAAGAATTAGAAGAAGAAGAAGAAGAAGAATTAGAAGAAGAAGAAGAAGAAGAAGAAGAAAAGAAGAAGAATTAGAAGAAGAAGAAGAAGAAGAAGAAGAAGAAGAAGAAGAAGAAGAAGAAGAAAAGAAGAATTAGAAGAAGAAGAAGAAAAATTAGAAGATGAAGAAGATGGAGAAGGAGAAGAAGGAGGAGGAGGAGGCTAAGTGGATGAAAAAGTTGTACAAGCAAGGAAGAAAAAGAAGTAGAATAAGAAGAGAAAAACAAAGGGAAAAAAGGAAAAATAAAGAAAAAAAGACAAAGAAAAGGAAGCATGGATGAATAAGAAGTGAAAGACAAGAAGAGGAAACAGGGAAAGAACAAGAATAAAATGGCAAAAAAGAAGGAAAGAAAGAGAGCAAGAAGAAGAATTAGAAGAAGAAGAAGAAGAAGAAGAAGAAGAAGAAGAATGCGAAGAAGAAGAAGAAGAAGAAGAAGAAGAAGAAGAAGAATGCGAAGAATAAGAATGCAAAGAAGAAGAAAGCGAAGAAGAAGAAGAAGAAGAAGAAGAAGAAGAAGAAAATGAGAAAAAAAAAGAAGAATGCGAACAAAAAGAAGAATGCGAAGAAGAAAAAGAAGAGCAAGAAAACGAAAAAAGTAGACAAAAAAAGAAAAACAATAAAAAGAAGTCAAAAACAAAAACGGAAGAAAGGGTACACGAGCCTATGAAGAAGAAGATAAAGAAGAAAACAATAATGATGATAATGTCAGTGATGATGGTAACAACAATGATGATGGCAACCAC
>CM054153.1:31463802-31466302 GCA_028751875.1 Rapana venosa | reverse complement strand
TTGTGTGTGTGCGCCTTGGTTTCAATGTCTATCCACTAAAGACTGATTTTAGACATGAGGTGTTTGTGTCTGTGTCAGTGTTTGTGGATCTGTGTGTGTCTGTGTATGCGCATGTGTAAGCACGCACTCAAGTGTATTCGCTCGCGTGCTCGCACAATCGTAAAAGAAATCATTTCATCTTTCAGAAAGCGTTTCAGCAACAACTGTCAGCATCCTTTAAACTTTCTTAATCCTTGTGTACAAGAAACTTGCTACAAACCGAAACACTCCTAACAATTTCTCTAGAGAACACCAGTATTTTTCCTTCCTCCTCCCTCCCTTCCTCGCCTAGTTTACACAGTCTCCACAATAAAACTCCAAACTTTATGCCTTGGATAATGCAATCTCCCTCCACCACCACTACCACAATACAGTCTCAGCCGATTTAAGGTTAGTGTGTATGTGTGTGTACATCGTGGTTTATCCCCCCTCACTAAAGTCTGGAGTATATCAGGCAAGTGGGGTGTGTGGCAGTTCCCCCCTTTGGCTGAATAGCAAACTTGCTAAAGAAGGATGGTGATGATGCTCGTAACTTGGAAACAGTTCTTAATTGTAAACGGATGAACACCAAAGTGTGTTTGTTTGCCAGTTTGTGTGTCTGTGCGGGGGGGGGGGGGGGGGGGGGAGGGGGATTCAGATTCAGAATTTTATTGACATTTAAGTCATGTAGACCTATTTGACACAACAAAACAAACATCAATTACAAGTGTCTATTTGGTTAAAAGTGATGTACACTAAAAAGTATGTTTTATGTGCCCATGGGAGTATTTGTGTTTGTGTGTGTGTGTGCATGTGTGCGTGCATGTGTGTGTACGTGTGTGTATATATATGGTGTGTGTGTAAGTTTGTGTGTGTGTGTGTGTGTCAGGGGAAGGGGTACACATGTGTGTGCGTGTGTGTGTTCGTTTCAACATATATCTGTTAAGGAGTAACTTTAGACAGGAGTTATGTGTGTGTGTATTTGTGTGTGCGTTTGTGCATCTGTGTGTGTGCGTGCATGCGTGCGTGCATGCATGGGCACGTGCACATTTGCGTGCACCCGTGTGCGAGCGTTTATAAAGAAAGCCATCCATCTTTCAGAAAGTGTTTCAGCAACAACTGTCAGCATCCTTTAAACTTTCTTAATCCCTGTGTACACGAAACTTGCTACAAACCGAAACACTCCTAATAATTTCTCTAGAGAACACCAGTATTTTTCCTCCTCCCTCCCTCTCTTCCCTAGTTTACACAGTCTCTACAATAAAACTCCAAACTTTATGCCTTGGATAATGCAATCTCCCTCCACCACCACTAACCACAAAACAGTCTCAGCCGTTTTAAGGTTAGTGTGTGTGTGTGTGTGTGTGTGTGTGTGTGTGTGTGTGTGTGTGTGTGTGTGTGTGTGTGTGTGTGTGTGTGTGTGTGTACATCGTGGTTTATCCCCCCTCACTAAAGTCTGGAGTATATCAGGCAAATGGGGTGTGTGGCAGTTCCCCCTTTGGCTGAATATCTAGCTAGCTAAAGAACGATGATGGTGATGATGGTCGTAACTTGGAAACGGTTTTTAGTTGTAAATGGACGGACACAAAAAAGTGTGTTTGTTTGCCAGTGTGTGTGTGTGTGTGTGTGTGTGTGTGTGTGTGTGTTGTGTGTGTGTATGTGTGTGTGTGTGCGTGCGTGTGTAAGGGGGGTGGGGGATGTGGGGGGAGGGTGTGTGTGGTGGGGTGGAGGGTAGGGGTGTGGGAGGGTGTGTGGAACGGTAGAAGGTGTGGGTTTGTGGGTGTGTGAGGGGGTGTCGTTACATATGTGTGTGCGTGTGTTTGGGAAGGGGTTATGTGTACGTAAGTGTGTGAGGGGGGGGGGGGGCGTACACATATGCGTGTGTGTGCATCTGTTTGTGTGTGTGCGCCTTGGTTTCAATGTCTATCCACTAAAGACTGATTTTCGACATGAGGTGTTTGTGTCTGTGTCAGTGTTTGTGGATCTGTGTGTGTCTGTGTATGCGCATGTGTAAGCACGCACTCAAGTGTATTCGCTCGCGTGCTCGCACAATCGTAAAAGAAATCATTTCATCTTTCAGAAAGCGTTTCAGCAACAACTGTCAGTATCCTTTAAACTTTCTTAATCCCTGTGTACACGAAACTTGCTACAAACCAAAACACTCCTAATAATTTCTCTAGAGAACACCAGTATTTTTCCTTCCTCCTCCCTCCCTTCCTCGCCTAGTTTACACAGTCTCCACAATAAAACTCCAAACTTTATGCCTTGGATAATGCAATCTCCCTCCACCACCACTACCACAAAACAGTCTCAGCCGTTTTAAGGTTAGTGTGTGTGTACATCGTGGTTTATCCCCCCTCACTAAAGTCTGGAGTATATCAGGCAAGTGGGGTGTGTGGCAGTTCCCCCTTTGGCTGAATAGCTAGCTAGCTAAAGAACGGTGATGATGATGATGATGGTAACTTGGGAACGGTTTTTAGTT
>CM054153.1:31448802-31453802 GCA_028751875.1 Rapana venosa | reverse complement strand
GAACTGACCCCTGTGGGACTCCACATTCCAGTTTGGCAGGTGCTGATTGAATCTTATTTACTGTAACTGTGTGGAATCGGTCTGTAAGGTATGAACTGAACCAGGTGAGGGCTGTGTCTTTAATACCAAACGTGTTTTCGAGACGGTAGAGAAGAATTGAATGGTCTATAGTGGCAAAGGCTGCAGACAAGTCGAGGAGAGTGAGAGGGGATATTTTTTCCTGAGTCAGAAGCGTGCAAAAGCGTATTTAAGGTGTGGACTAGGGTGGTCTCGGTGCTGTGGTTGACACGATAGGCAGACTGAAAAGGGGGAAGGAGATTGTTGGAATGAAGATGGCTATTGAGTTGTTTCAGAACAACTTTTTCAAGGACTTTAGAGATAAAAGGTAGGTTAGAAACAGGCCTGTAATTCTTCAGAATATTAGGGTCGAGGTCGTGCTTTTTGAGTAGAGGTGTAACTATAGCAGTTTTGAGAGCTGATGGGAAAATTCCTGAGAGAAGAGATGAGTTTACTATTTTCGTGATAGTGGGTATGAGCTGTGGAATGCACTGAGTGAGAAGAGGAGCAGGTATAGCATCGAGATCACATGATTTTATTGTCATTTCTTTCAGAATTGTCTTGATTTCATTCTCACTTGTTGAAAGAAAGAAAAGGAGAGGAATGCCAGTGAATTGGGGATCAGGAGGTGCGGGTTGGAAAGAAGTCTGATCCAGTCTGGAGCGAATGTTGCGGACTTTGTCAGAGACTTTGTCACATACACATACACACACATGCATACACACACACACTCACACACACACAACTAACTCACACTCACACACACATCAAACGTTCTCCACCTTCTCACACGCACACACACACACACAACACACACACACACACACACACACCACACACACACACACACCACACACACACACTCTCTCTCTCTCTCTCTCTCTCTCTCTCTCTCTCTTCTTTCTCTTTCTTTCTGTCTCTCTCACACGCACACCCACCCACCCACACCCACCCACACACACACACACACACACATCCACTCACCCACCTACCCACACACATACATACACACATACATACACACACAAAGATAACCACACACTTGTAATGAAGCAGTAAAACGAGAAAGGATGGTTAAAAAGGGATATATATATATATATATATATATATATATATATATATATATATATATATATATATGCATACTATATACATATATACATACAGAAATACACACACACAACACACACACACACACATATATATATATATATATATATATATATATATATATATATATATATATATCCCTTTTTAACCCTCCTTTCTCGTTTTACTGCTTCATTACAAGTGTGTGGTTATCTTTGTGTTGTATGTATGTGTGTATGTATGTGTGTGGTAGGTGGGTGAGTGGATTGTGTGTGTGTGTGTGTGTGTGTGTGTGTGTGTGTGTGGGTGGGTGGGGTGGGTGGGTGTGCGTGTTATATATATATATATATATATATATGCATACATACATACATATAACATACATACATACATACAGATACACACACACACACTCACACGCACATCACACAACACACACACACACACACACACACACACACACACACACACACACACACACACACACACACACACAATGACTAGTAATGAAACAGTACAAGGAGGTTAAAAAAGAGAATTAAAAGGTAGTTAAAATGTAAACCCTGTAGGTTTTCAGAGATGCCAGGAAGTTAAGGATATTTTATTTTTTTAGGGGCTTTATTTTTTAGAGATAAGGTGAGGAAAACAAGATGTAGATACAAAGACAGGGAGAGGTTGGCGGGTTGGTGGGCGGGGGGTAGAGGGGGGCGGGGGGGGGGGGGGGGGTGCTTGAATTTAAAAGTGAAAGAAAAGAAGTAAAGAAACAGTTCAAGACAAAGAACGAGTGATACAAAAGGAAGGAGTGATGAAAGAAGGGGAAGAAATAAAAGAGATTGCAGGATAGGAGAGAAGTCAGTAGAGCTCCATTTCTTGTTTTATTTGCCTGTCTGCGTGTATGTTGGTCTTGTCTGTTTGTCTGTCTATGTCTATCTAGGGGGGACGGGATAGCCGAGTGGTTAGAACATTGCGCTCGGAATCTGATGACCCGGGTTCGATTCCCGTTCGAGGGGATATTTTCCTCTGGAGTTAACATCAGTGCAGACTCCACTCTCCCCAAAAAGTCCTTCGGATGAGACTATAAAACCGAGGTCCCGTGTGTGCGAACGCACGAAGAACATCTTGCGCACATGTTAAAATCATGTTCCGCTTTTCGTAAGAGTAGGTCATTTGTGTGCCGGCGGGAACAGATGACAGAATTTACAAAACCGCATACACACTGGGACTGGATGTAAAAGAAAGCGCATAAATGCTTATTCCATTATTCCTCGATATAAAAGAATAAAATAACAATAGAATATATCTGTCAGTATGTCTGTCTGTCTGCCTCTCTCTCTCTAATTCTGCCTGATTGTCTGTCTTTCTGTACCCATCCCCCCAACCCCCCATGAAAACCCCCCAAAAAAAACAACAGCAAGAAAACAAAAAAAATCCCTGTAGAGGTGACAAAGTTATAACCAAAACAACACCATTAACACCGTAAAAGGAAATATATCCGATAAAATGCAGAAAGAAAACAACATCAGCATCCCCTCCCCACCCCCCCCCTCCACACACACACACACAAACCGAACAATAAGAACCTAAACCACGAAAACGGCAGAAAAACAAACAAACAAACAACAACAACAAACAAGAGCTCAGCCTACCATTAGAAATCTGAACAATTGCTAATTCAGCGAACCAGACAGACAAGAAAAAACAGAAAAAACCCTAGAAAAACAGGGGAAAAAACTAGAAAAACAGGGAAAAAAACCTAGAAAAACAGAAAAATCCTAGAAAAACAGGGGAAAAAAACCCCCTAGAAAAACAGTTTTTAAAAAACCAAGAACAAAACCCATAGAAAAACAGAAAAAACACATACCAAACAAAGCAACTGCAGGGGTGTATCTAGGTTATTTTGTTTTGTTGTTGTTGATTGTTGTTTTTTTGTTTTTGGTTCCACATACGTCTACACACACACGGCACAGGGATTAGTATGACACGGTCATTGTTGTTCAGCTTCTTCTCTTCCAGTTGGAGATTAGGCGTCAACCGAGCTGGTTGTCTTGGTATAAGGAAGACATCCAGGACCACTTTTAAACACAGACACAAAGTGAAAGGCAGACAGACAGAAAGACACACACACACACACACACACACACACACACAACACCACACACACCACACACACACCACACACACACACATTCTCTCCTCAGCAGGTGGACAAAAAACACGAAAAGTCTTAGGTTCAATTCCACCCCAACACACACACTCTCTCTCTCTCTCTCTCTCTCTCTCTCTTCTCTCTCTCTCTCTCTCTCTCTCTCTCCTCCCTCATCTCTCTCATCTCCTCTCTCTCTCTCTCTCTCTCTCTCTCTCTGTGTCTCTGTCTCTCTCTATTACATATCCCTAACGGCGCGGACTGGATGTAAAAAATGCACATGGGTGCTTATTCATTATCCTCGAAATAAAAGATTTTGTCATTGTCATTGTCCCCTCTCTATCCATCACACACTACAACAAACAACAACTAAACGAAATAACCTAGTTACACCCCTGCAGTTTGGTTTTTTTGTAAGAGTAGGCCATTGTGTGCCGGTGGGAACAGATGACATAATTAACAAATCTGCATACACACGGGGACTGGATGTAAAAAAGCACATAAGTGCTTATTCCATTATCCTCGATATAAAAGATAAAATATAAAAAATATAAATATAAAAAAACAGAGTCACTGACACATACATGCATACACACACACACGTACGTAGCACACGCACAGATTCATATATAAGCACAAGCACATGCACAGACACACACACACACGCACACACACACACACACACACACACACCCCACACACGTACGTAGGCACACGCACAGATTCATATATACGCACAAGCACATGCACAGACACACAGGCACACATACATACACACGCACGCACCCACACACACACATACACACATGCAGATGCAGACAGATATACACACACATATAGACACGGACTCACACACACGTTAAATCCTGTTCCGCTTTTCGTAAGAGTAGGCCATTGTGTGCCGGTGGGAACAGATGACAGAATTTACAAAACCGCATACACACGGGGACTAGATGTAAAAATGCAAATAAGTGCTTATTCCATTATCCTCGATATATAAGAATAAACTAAACACACACACACACACACACACACACCACACACACACACACACACACACACACCTACATACATACATACACCGCGCGCAACCATAACTCTCTGCCTCTGTCTCTGTCTCTGTCTCTGTCTTTCTCTCTCTCTCTCTCTCTCTCTCTCTCCTCTCTCTCTCTCTCTCTCTCTCTCTCTCTCTCTCAAATGCTGTTGCAGCTAGACAATTCCGGAAAACAGTGCTGGGTTTCGAAAATAAGAGAAATCTTATGCTTAACTGGATTTAACATCGTTTGGTTGCAGCAGGGCGTTGGGGATGTGAAAAAGTTTCTAAGCATATTTAAACAGAGGCTCATCGATATGTTTATTCAAGAGTGGTCAGGAACTATAAGAGATCGTGATAGATATCAACCTTATAGATCATTTAAGACTATATTCGAAAAAGAAAGTTATATTCTAGATATGGAAAATTATTGTTTTCGTGTTGCCATCACGCAGTTAAGGTTTAATGTACTCCCACTGAATAACAATGTACATCGATATAGTGAATCTGTTCATGATAAATTCCTGTCCATTTTGCAAAAATCAATCGAAATGAAAAACATTTTGTGTATTTTGTGCTACGTATGAAGATTTAAGGGTCAAATTTATAAAAGAGTCAAAGAACTTCCTCTGAACATGTTGCTTAGAGCCACTGATCCTATCCACAGATACAATTTAT
>CM054153.1:31433802-31443802 GCA_028751875.1 Rapana venosa | reverse complement strand
ATCCAATCCAATCCAGTCCAATCAAGTCCAATCCTGTTGTTTATAGCTAGCCCCGCCGACCACAGAGGCCATATCAGGGCTGTCACCTCGTCAAATTGTAAATCTCGGGCTACTATATACAGATTAAAACAGGGTATAAAAGCGACTTTACTGTCGTTTGTTGTAGTAACGAATCGGGTAAAACAATGTTGTTGTGTTGTTGTTGTTGTTGTTGTTGTTTTTTAGGGGGGTAGGAAATACTATTCTTTTACCATTCAGAGTATAGACTAAGGTTATGTATGTAATGTCTTTTTGGTCGTATTTTAGTGTTTGTAAATAGAAATCGGGATAGCTCAGTGGTCGGAGCACTCGCTTTCCCTAAGCTAAGGTTATGCATGCAGCATTGAGCGTGGCTACCAAATGGATGGGTGACCGTTTTGTACGCCTTGGTTTCAGTACAGTTTCCCCAGTTCACCTCAG
Organism: Rapana venosa; assembly: GCA_028751875.1. Classification (NCBI taxonomy): domain Eukaryota; kingdom Metazoa; phylum Mollusca; class Gastropoda; order Neogastropoda; family Muricidae; genus Rapana; species Rapana venosa. The sequence goes on along the minus strand of CM054153.1, from coordinate 31,443,343 downwards.
CTGTAAATGGATACCTTCCTCTCTTTAGGGTCAGAGAAAGTAAAACAGAGAAGGAGAGGAGATGGGCGCCACCGCCCTGAATATGCTGGTCCCTGGAGAAAAGCTGAGGTCTTTGACATCTCGCTCCCCAACGACCCTATGGGTTATTTTTCAGCGCTATATAAATTCCATACATTATTATTATTATTATTATTATCATTATTATTATTATTATCGGAACACCTTCAAATAGAAAACAATGCGCTCAGCCATTAAAAAAAAATTCAAATTACTTTGGGAACAGGTCTTTGCTGCAGTCGAACATTTGAATCCTTTTAGTGACAAGGATTCCATTAACGACACCACCAACCAACCAACAACTGCTGCATTTTTGTGTGTGTGTATCTCGCTTCCTCCCACCTCTACCCCAACCTCCCTCTCTCCTTTCCTCCCTTCTTTCCTTCTGGCCCTTCCTCGCCCCCCCCCTCACCCCCCCTGTCCCCCCTGCTCCCCCTGCCCCCCGCCTCCTTCTTTCCTTCTTCCTGACATTCCATCTTCTTCTCTTCTGACAAAATCCAGGAACCTGCGTTGCCCGCAACTTTTAATCTGTACGTGTTCTTACTCTCTCAGATCCTTTTTCCAACTCCTCCTTTTTTTTCTTTCTCTCTCTCTTTTTGGGGGGGATGCTCTGAGGTTTTTTAAATTCTTCTGTTGCCTTCTTTCACCCCCCTGCCCCCCCCCCCCCCCCCTTCTCTCTCTCTCTCTCTCTTCTCTCTCTCTCTCTCTCTCTCTCTCTCTCTCTCATCTCTCTCTCTCTTTTGATTCCTGATATCTTTATTTACATGTGTCTCTTAAAGTCTTTAACTTTTTCTTCACGTGGCTCATTCTGTGTCTGTTTGTCCTTATCTGTAATTTTCTGTCCGTATGTTTGTCTCTGTCTGTCTGTCTGTCTGTCTGTTTTTCTTTCTAACTGTCTCTGTCTGTGTGTGTGTTTTTCTGTCTGTCTCTGTGGGATTTTTTGTGATTAGGTATCGTTTCTGTTTTTACCTATGGCTGCCATTCTGTCAGTTGTTTATTCTATCTTTGTCTCTCTGTTTGTTTGTCTATCAGTCTCTGTCTGTCTGGCTGTCTGTCTGTCTGGCTGGCTGGCTGGCTGGCTGGCTGGCTGGCGGGCGGGCGGGCGGGTGTCTGTCTATCTGTCTGTTTCTCTCTTTGTTTCTCTATCTGTCTGCCTGTCTCAATCTTCCTCTATCTCTGTCTCTCTCTCTGTCTCTCTCTATGTGTCTCTGTCTCTCTCCTGAAACTGACTCCTGGAGAGAAAGAAGGAGGAAGGGAGAAAGAGAAACAGAGAGACAGAGAGATAGAAAGGGGGGAAGAGAGAAAGAGGGAGGTAGGGAAGAGAGAGAGAGAGAGAGAGAGAGAGAGAGAGAGAGAGAGAGAGGAGAGAGATTGAATCAGAGAGAGAGAGAAACAGAGAGAGAGAAAGAGAGAACAGAAAGAAAAAGAGAGAGAAAGAGAGAAACAGAGAGAAAGAGACAGACACAGAGAGAAAGACAGACACAGAAAGAAAGACAGTGACAGAGACAGAGACGGAGAGACAGAGATGTTTGTTGTGTACACTCGCATATCTAGCTATTTCTGAGAGAAGATTGGCTGTGTAGCGAGATATTTACTTGAGAAAAAACAACAACAGCCAATTGAAATTCCAAGGTTTTAGTCATGGAAAGAGTGAGAGAGAGAGAGAAAGACAGACAGACAGACAGACAGTGACAGAAACAGATAGAGAGACAGAGATTCTTGTTTTGTACACATGCGTATCTAGTTATTTCCGAAAGAAGACAGGCTGTGTGGCTAGATATTTACTTGAGAGAAAGCAGCCAATTGGAATTTCAGGGGTTTTTAATCATGGAAAGAGAGAGGAGAGACAGGGAAGAGAAAAGAGAGAGAGAGAGAAGAGAGAGAGGGACAAAGGGGGGGGGGGGGGAGAGAGACAGACAGACAGGGCAAAGACAGTGACAGACGGAGAAGAGAGAGAGAGAGAGAGAGGAGAGAGAGAGAGAGACGAGGAGAGAGAGAGAGAGAGAGAGAGAGAGAGAGAGCAATGAACAATTAACAATGAACACATTTTATTTATAGAGGGTTATAGAATAAGCATAACAATAGCTTTTTTTACATCCAGCCCTCTGCGGAAAAAAAAGAAAAGCAGAAAGCAAACGAAAGTAATTAACGTGCAGAGAGAGAGAGAGAGAGAGAGAGAGAGAGAGAGAGAGAGAGAGAGAGAGAGAGAGAGAGAGAGATAGAGAGAGAAACAGAGAGTGAAACAGAAAGAGACACAGAGACACAGAGAGAGAGAAACAGAGAGAGAAACAGAGAGAGAAACAAACAGAGACACACAGAGAGAGAAAAAGAGAAAGAGAAACAGAGAAACAGAGAGAAACAGAGAGAAACAGAGAAACAGAGAGAAAGAAAGAAAAGAGAGAGAGAGAGAGAGAGAGAGAGAGAGGAGAGAGAGAGAGAGAGAGAACAGACAGACAGACAAACAGAGTCACAGACAGACAGCAGTGACAGACAGAGGCAGGGAGACAGAGATGTTTGTTTTGTACACTCGCATATCTAGCTATTTCCGAGAGAAGATTGGCTGTGTGGCGAGATATTTACTTGAGAAAAACAACAACAGCCAATTGAAATTCCAAGGTTTTAATCATGGAAAGAGAGCGAGAGAGAGAGAGAGAGAGAGAGAGAGAGAGAGAGAGAGAGAGAGAGAGGGAGGGAGAGAGAGACAGACAGAAAAGGACAGAGACAGACAGAGAGGCAGAGAGAGAGAGAAGAATGAACAATGAACAATTAACAGTGAACAAATCTTATTTAGAGAGGGTTATTGAATAAGCATAACATAGGTTTTTTTTTTTACATCCAGCCCTTTGCGAAAAAAAGAAAAGAAAAGCAAAAAGCAAACGAAAGTAATTAACGTGCAGAGAGAGAGAGAGAGAGAGAGAGAGAGAGAGAGAGAGAGAGAGAGAGAGAGAGAGAGAGAGAGAGAGCGAGAGAGAAACAGACAGACAAAGTCACAGACAGACAGACAGCAGTGACAGAGACAGAGGCGGAGAGACAGAGATGTTTGTTTTGTACACTCGCGTATCTAGCTATTTCCGAGAGAAGATTGGCAGTGTAGCGAGATATTTACTTGAGAAAAACAACAACAGCCAATTGAAATTCCAAGGTTTTAATCATGGAAAGAGAGAGAGAGAGAGAGAGAGAGAGAGAGAGAGAGAGAGAGAGAGAGAGAGAGAGAGAGAGAAGGGAGGATTAGGGAGACAGACAGACAGAAATAGAGGGAAAGGGAGGAATGAGGTAGGGAGGAGGAGGGAGAGGGGAGAGAGAGAGAGAGAGAGAGAGAGAGAGAGAGAGAGAGAGAGAGAGAGAGAGAGAGAGAGAGAGACATATAATCGAACAGACATACAGAGATAGGGACAGACAGACAAACAGACATAGAGGGAGGGAGGGGGAGAGGTAGGGAAGGGGAGGGAGAGGAGAGAGAGACAGACAGACAGAGGCAGATATATGGGGAGATGGGGGGAGAGAGAGGTAAAGAGGGGGAGAGAGCGAGGAGAGAGAGAGAGAGAGAGAGAGAGAGAGAGAGAGAGAGACATAGAGACAGAGACAAGGAGAAAGACAGACAGAGAGACAGACAGACATAGAGAGGGAGGGAAAGAGGGAGGTAGGGGAGAGAGACAGACAGAGAGACAGTCAGAGGGAGAGACAGACAGACAGACTGACATAGAGGGAGGGAGAGAGGTAGAGAGAGAGGATGATATGGAGGAGGAATAGGAGGACGAGGAAGAGAAGGAAGAGGATGAAGAATCTTTATTTTCAAGGGTTGCAGAAAAGGCTTCGGCATAACTAGTTTCTTTTCTGTGTCAGGGTCATGCTCAGAACAGAAACTGCTGTTGTTACAACATTAGAGTATAACCTAAAAGTGAAAAAAAAAAAGTTTATAAGAACACAAAGATTGTTCATGTGTGTGTGTGTGTGTGTGTGTGTGTGTGTGTGTGTGAGTGTGAGTGTATGTGTGTAATTGTGAATGTGTGTGTGTGAGACAGTGTGTGTGTGTGTGTGAGTATGTGTGGGGGGGGAGGGTAGTGTGCGTGTGTGAGTGAGTGAATGAGTGTATGTGTGTGTGCGTACGTGTGTGTGCGTGCATGTGTGTGTGCGTGTGTGTGTGTGTTGTGTGTGTGTGTGCGTGTGCGCATGTGTGTTTGTGTGTGAAACGTGTGTGTTGTGTGTATGTGCGTGTGCGTGTGTGTGTGTGTGTTAATGTTTAGCCGAAAACTATATTTCTGACTGCACTTTACCTCTGTGGTACCAAAATAGAGTCTACAGGCTCCCTTCTGGCCAAACTTCTAGGAACAATAAATATTGCCAACACGTTGACAAGAATTCGAGGTGGATCATTGAACAGATTTTGGCGGATTCAGAACTGCCTGCAGATTTCTGTCGATATGTGAGGCAGAGGAGAACATGTGCATAATGTCTATAATTTTGTGTTTTTTTGGTATGGGCATGTTGTGTCACTAGTTATTGCCTGAGAGCTACAGGAGGTATGTTTGTCCGTTGTGTTCGACGATGACCTCCAAAACAGCAGAGGAGGCAGCTGCTGTTTCGGAAATTGGGCAGAAATTTGATTATAGTGGAGATGCCTTGCCCGCAGTACATCCCCGCTCTCTCGGGCAAGTGGGCATAAGGACAGTCAGCGTTGGAGATGTTCTCCAAAGGCCAACCAGCCCACAGGGCTGCAGCACATAAGGACTATGCAAGTCAAGCCTCCTAGTCAGAGAGTCATAGTCGATCACTAAAGACTAAGCTGTAAAGTGGAATTCCATGAGTGGGAAAGAAAGCCACTGGTCATACAGCCTCTCACTTTGCTTGTTGCCCCCAGCGTCAATGGTTTAATCAAGAACTGTGATAAACCCCAGGCGCTGACGCCACTACAGGAGGTATGCTGCTGTTAAGCTGTATAGAGTATGACTATTTCTTCAGCTTCAGGAGGTGGGAGATCACACAGCGAGCAAATCCAGCATCACTTACTCAAGGGTCCAGGGAGGGCCCAGTGCTAAAATTAACCCCTTCCTTTTTTGCTTTTTTTTAAAATTTTTTTTACTAAGTCCGGTTGTGGTCAGTTTCTGCTATAGCTGGAACCAGCCGGGATGGAATGGATAGAAGCTGAGAGGAGCTGAAAGAGAGGTGACAGTAACAGCTGCTGTCACTCTTTGTCAGCTTGTGTTGAAATGCAAGACAGAATGATATCAACTCAAGCTAGCCATGATTTGAACGTGTATTGACATTCTTCACCAACACTTTTGTATCAGTGTATCTACTGCATTGCAGCAGGTGGTGGGGGTTGGGGGGTTAGGAGGATTGGATAGCCTAGTGGTTAGAACTTGGCACACGTGGTTTCGCGGTTGGGGTTCAAGCCAGCACTGAAGCACCCGTTTAAGGGGACTGTCCCCAAAGAGTTAATATCAGTGCCGACTCCTAACCCCCATCCCCCCCCCCCCCCCGAGGTCTTTCGGATGAGACCATAAACTGAAGTCCTGTGTGCGAACGCACGCAACACATCTCGAACATGTGCTCGAACCCGTTCTGCCTTACGTAGGAGTGGGCCGTTTCGTGCCATTAAGGACGAATAGCGATTTAAAATCAAATTAAAGAAAGCCGCATGCACACAGGTGTCTTGTGTCCACATCAGCCCCAAAGACACAACGCAGCTACTTTAAAGGCGGGCAAAAACGGTTGCATATGCAAATCTCTCACCATTGGTGGACATAGGAGCTCTGGCTGATGAATGAGATAAAAGATATATATGCAGTGCAGATGAGAATGCTCAGTTTGCCGAACAGTAATGACTAAAAACATAAATTATTGTGTAAATGACGGTCTTGGGAAGCCTCAGATGCATTTATTATTAACTTTTGCGATAAGAAAAGTCCCCGCATGGATGCTGGGCCCTATCGGTGTAAGTAACACCCCGCCTTACTGGAAATTCTGTGTCAGGAATTCCCTCTTTCCTACCCCTCTCTTTGTTTCTGCCTTGTTCCTTTTTCTTTCTTGTCACACCCCCTTTATGTCTATTTTCTACCTTCTTGGTCCATTCTCCTGCCGCTTTCTCCCAAAAGACTTAAAAGATAATTCTCTCCCACGCTGAATTCGGATGCGCTGGGCCTGTTGTTTTTTCAGGCGCTTAATCAAAAGCATTTTTGGCTCATATGACAGACAACAATAGTCGCTGCCTGAGCCTTCGATGAAGAAGAAGGAGAAGAAGAAGACGAAGAAGAATTTAAAGTATGCAATGGTTGACAATAGTTCCAAACTGATCTTAAAGTATGCAATGGTCGACAACAGTTCCAAACTGATCTCAAAGTATGCAATGGTCGACAATAGCTCCAAACTTATCTATGGTCGACAATAGCTCCAAAACTGATCTAAAAGTATGCAACGGTTAAAACTAGCTTTAAACTGACCTAAGGTATACCTATGATGTGCAGGGCATTTATCCACCCGCAAATCACACTGCTGTGAAGAACTTTGTCTGGAACTTGCCATCTCAGTGCCGCACTGCTTGGGAGGTAGCAGAATGCTGGTGAAGACTTGCAGGATCGGTGCCACGGAATTCCTGATGGATCATCAATCTCGGTGAGTCATTTTCTATTTGTGTTTGTTTGTGATGATTTTATTGTTTTATATATTGCGGTTATTTGCATGTCTATGTGATGGCATATTATTATGTCTCACTATTCTTTCGTTCGTTGCGTTGTTTTACCTACAAGGTGCAGGTTTCTGTCTGTTTGGCTTCTTCACTTTATTGAGAGTGTTGTGATTGTGTTGCTTGTTTTGTTTATTGTTGTTGGTGCTGGCTGTATTTTTATACCCTTTTCTGTACTACTTGTCTTCTTGTTTTGTTCCAAATTTCTTTAGGATTTTTGTTTGTTGGTTTGTTTGTGTGTCACTCTGTTAGTGATATTTTTCTTCTTTCTGTATACATTAAGTACCTCCATATTCGTTTTCATTGCCTCTCTGTCTCTGTCTCTCTCTGTATCTCCTCTCTCTCTCTCTCTTCATCTCTGTGTCCCCCCCCCCTCTCTCTCTCTCTACTCCCTAAGAATATCCCTGGCAGATTCTCATAGGCACAAACACACACACAGAGCCACACGGAAAGAGAGAGAGAGAGAGAGAGAGAGAGAGAGAGAGAGAGAGTGGAGAGAGAGAGAGAGAGAGAGAGAGAGAGAGAGATTTAAAATTCTTTAATTCTTTTATATCGAGGATAATGGAATAAGCACTAATGTGCTTTTTTACATCTAGTCCCCGCGTGTATGTGGTTTTGTAAATTATGTCATCTGTTCCCACCGGCACACAATGGCCTACTCTTACGAAAAGTGGAACAGCATTTAAGTGCGCGCAAGATGTTCTGCGTGCGAGGCCTCGGTTTATAGTCTCATCCGAAGGACTTTTAGGGAGAGTGGAGTCGGCACTGATGTTAACTCCAGGGGAAAATAATTATCCCCTTGAACGGGAATCAAACCCGGGTCGTCAAATTGCCAGTGCAATGTTCTGGCCACTAGGCTATCCCTTCCCCCTGTATACAGAGATAGAGAGAAGGAGGGAGGGAGAGAGAGAGAGAGAGGAGAGAGAGAGAGAGAGAGAGAGAGAGAGAGAGAGAGAGAGAGAGAGAGGAGAGGAGTAGGGAGGGAGGGCGGATAGACAGACAGACAGACAGACTGATATTGTCATTCTAGAGAAAGGAAGCGAGAGAGAACGTTCACACACACACACACACACACACACACCACAACACACACACACACACACACACACACACACACACACACACCCGCCCTCCCCCATCCCCCACCCCCAGAAAAAGAACAACAAACTGTTTGGAAGATCACCATTTTGCTGTTTAGGTATAAGCAAAGAAGACACTCCGTAGCAAGACTGAAAACACCATCCTGCGCATACAAACAATACAGGCTCGTGCTGTCAAGGCTGACAAATAACCTGCTTTCTTTTGTGTCTGCTTTCTTAGCAGGAGCTGAACGAACTGTCTGACCTCCCTACCCTACCCACTCACCCATCTGTTTTAAAATCCTGCCACGCGGAAGTCGGGTCATTTGTGCTGGGCCTAACTTGCCAGGTGCTTTCAAGTTCTGAAATAGCAGCTGCCTTCTTTTGTTGTTGTTGTTGTTGCTGTTTTGGAGGTCATTGTTGAACTTTTCTGGGGGGAGGGGGGTGTTTTTTGGTGGAAAAGAAGCTACTTTGATAGGGAAATTAATTCAGTTGCAGACAGGGCGAAAAAAAGAAAAAAAGAAAAAGGTGGCGCTGCTCTTGTGGCGACGTGCTCTTTCCTTTAGGTAGAGCAGCCTGAATTTCACGCAGAGAAATGTGCTGTGACTTAAAGTGGTATAAATATAAATAAATAGAGATAGAAAAATATAAATAAATAAATAAATGTAGGCTATCCTGCCCCCTCTCTGGATTTTAAAAATAATTTCCATGCTGCAGATTTAAATTACCGTGGGTGTAGGCTTACACAAAGAGCATGTATGCACGCTGAGAGAGAGAGAGAGAGAGAGAGAGGAGAGAGAGAGAGAGAGAGAGAGAGAGAGAGAGAGAGAGAGAGACAGACAGACAGACAGACAGACAAGACAGACAGACACAGAGAGAGAAAGAAAGAGAGAGAAGAGAGAGGGAGAGAGAGAGAGAGAGAGAGAGAGAGAGAGAGAGAGAAACTGGAAATAGAAGGATTATTCACAAGAGGCCGTTGACCCATTCACAAAGGGGGGTTGCCAAACTGCTTAGTTTTTAGTGAGAAAATAAGAAAGCACAAACAAACCAAAATGTTATTGTATAACCACAATCGCACAATACAAGTGAGAGAAAGAGACAGAGAGAAGGGGAGAGAGAATAGAGAGAGAGAGAGGAGAGAGAGAGAGAGAGAGAGAGAGAGAGAGAGAGAGAGAGAGAGAACTCGAACTCGAAGGATTTATACACAAAAGGCCATTGACCCATTCATGAAGGCGGGGGGGGGGGGGGGGGGGGGGGTGTTGCCGAACTGCTTAGTATTTTAGTGAGAAATATAAGTAAGCACAAACCAACCAAAATGTTATTGTATAACCACAACACCACAATAAGAGAGAGAGAAGGGGGGGGGGGGGGGAGAGAGAGAGAGAGAGAGAGAGGGGAGAGAGAGAGAGACTCAAAGGATTTATTCACAAAAGGCCATTTGCCATACATGGAAGGGGGGTTGACGAACTGCTTAGTATTTTAGTGAGAAAAATAAGGAAAAGCACGAACAAACCAATATGATATTGTATAACCACAACCACCACAATAAGAGCGAGAGAGAAGGGTAGAGAGAGAGAGAGATAAGGGGGGGGGGTGAGAAAGAGAGGAGACAGAGAGAGAGAAAGAGAGAGAAAGGGAGAGAGAAAGAGAGAGAGAGAGAGTCAGAGAGAGAGACAGAGAGAGAGACAGAGAGAGAAAAAGAGAGAGAAAGAGAGAGAGAGAG